>JAEOAD010000048.1:10705000-11227500 GCA_036365145.1 Orientallactaga sibirica | reverse complement strand
TTTCTCTGTTCTACCTGTGCAAAGAAAACAATGACTGAAGTCAGTGAAGTGTAAGATCCTCACTGTAATTAGGAATTCCTATGCGGACTGAAGAAATAGAAAAATCAAAATGAGCCTAATTCTCCTGGTAAGTTCCCAGTTGGATTTTCTCCATTAGGAAGTAAGAATTGGGCTTTTTTTTTTTTTTTCAAGGTAGACTCTTGCTCTAGCTCAGGTTGATGTGGAATTCACTATGTCATCTCAGGATGGCCTCGAATTCCCAGCAATCCTCCCACCTCTGCTTCCTGAGTGCTGGGATTAAAGGCGGGCACCACCACACTGGGATTTTTATCACTTAGGGTTAGGCCTTCTCCCTACATTGCCAAGTCACTTCTGATCTGGAGTCACATAACAACAGGCCCGTTCCGTCCTCAGCCTTTCTGCAGTGCCCTATCTTCTTCATGAGACTATTCCACTTTCAGCAAGAGGCACAATCACACCTCCGAAGGTCACTGTAGCAGACAGCTTCAGGTTCGCTGAGATGAACTTCCAGACCAGGCAAAGTTATGGAGGAAGGGATATTTATTGAAGCTTACAGATCCAGGGGAAGTTCCATAATGGCAGAAGAAGCTGCCCTGCTCTTACAGGACCAGACACAGAGAAAGAAGCCACAAGCTAAAAGCCATACAGTAAACATACCTCAGGAACTCCTACAAGGCACATTTTGCATATTTTTAGAATGAAATCCTAAACCCACCACCACACCTTAAGATCCACCCAGTGACATTGCCTCCAGCCAGGAGGATGCAGATCTAAAACTACAAACTAATAAAACACGGAATATATTGTGGCCCATCTATTCAAACTACCCCAGTCCTCATGTATAAATGTGCAGATTTTGCCCATTTTCCTCCTCCCAAAGCAGCTTCATGTGGTGCTGGAATCCTCTGTTTACCTGGGGAATGAAACTTTGCCCAAATGTATTCTCCAGGGGAGCCAGACTCAGTAAGAAAATTGTGCACAGAATCTACTGCCATTGGCAGTAGCAGAAGATTTAATCACTTCTTATTTATTTTGTTTTTATCCACAAAGGGGTCTCATGGTAGCCCAGGCTGGCCTGGAACACATAACAGTCATCTTGCCTCAGCCTTTCAATGCTGGGATAGTAGCCACCATGCCCAGCTTTAGTTATAGTCATAAATTGTCAAATGTGGAACACAAGGCCCAAGTTACTTCATATCTGCTGCACGGTCAAATGTTCTCTCTCTTCAGCATCATGAATAGCAGACTAAAGGATAGCAGTGCTGGGATGGAGAGGTGGTTCAGCCATTAAAGCGCTTGTAGGCAAAGCCAAAAGACCTGGGTTCAATTCCCCAGTACCCACATAAAGCCAGATGCACAAAGTGGTATATGCATCTGGAGTTTGTTTACAGTGGCAGGCGCACCCATTCTCTCTGTGTGTCTGTCTCTCTGCATGCAAATGAATGAATAAAATATTTTAAAAGAAAAGATAGTATTTCAGCCAGTTATCCATGAAACTTCACTGACAATTTCAGGGATTCCAGAAGAATGACAGGTTATTTAAGACTTTGGTGAAGCCTCCTATAAAAATACCTTTAGGAGGCTGGAGAGATAGCTTAGTGGTTAAGGTGCTTGCCTGAAAAGCCAAAGGACCCAGGTTCAATTCCCCAGGACCCACATCAGCCAGATGCACAGGATCTTCCCCACACCCCCAAACAAAGTTTTTAAAAAATACCTTGAGGAAGATTGAGGCACTGTGGCCAGAAGAGCAAATCAATGAGAATGGAATTAGAGGAACAACTAGACCAGAGTCGGGTGACAGAGGAAAGTCGTGGTAAGTTGTAGACAGCAATCTTGGTCAGGTTACACTTGAATTGCTCATGAGCTGCCTCTGAGAATATGCTACCGAGATCACAGGGACAGTCCACGGGATGAAGAGATCTGGGGTGGACAGGGTGACTGGAGACCTACAAACCTAAGGTGGATGATAGCATTTGAAGTCATTTGACCAATAAGGAAGGCAGGTAGTGTTTTGTTTTTCTTTCTAAATTAACACAAGAGACAAGCAAGGTCTTTAAGGCTATGTCTGCATTAAACTTACAAGTGAAGTCAGAGAGTGCAGGCTGCCCTTCAGTGTTCTCAGCAATCCCACAACCTGGAGTTGCCCAAGAAGTTTCTGAAACGGATGCTTCGCCTGCATTCCAGGTAGGAGATCCGGTGGGTTCCTTATTTAGTGTGTGTTAGTGCCTTCCTAGGATACTCCACCAGAGGGATGTTGGGACACATTTGATCTTTAGACATTGGGTTCCTTTGGAGCCTGAAATGTGAGCCTTCTAATGATGTTTCCGCTTATAAGGGAATAGCCTTGAATGTGGAGGTGGAGAAATCTGGGAAATCCGTGGACTGGCAGTGCCACTGGAAAAAAAAAATCCAGCAGAGAGACTTATAGATAAGGAATGTCTGTCTTAACATATCCACCCATAGTTTGATGATGATAAAGGTAGAGTGCATGGGGGAAGGGGTGGGTTAGCAGAAATAAGCCATTGGGATCAAAAGAGGCTTTTATATAAATGAGTTTGAGAAAAAGGTATTTTTGATTGATGAGATAGAATGGCATAAAATATGTTTGCACTTTTTGGCTTTTTTATTTAATTAATTGAGATCCTCTGAGATGTCAAGGCACTAAAGATTTTGCAGTAGTCTCTCTGTCCAAGTTGACTATTATAAATGCATATGCATGTGTGTTTGCATTATATCATAGAGCAAATGGTGAGTGTTAATTACCAAAGCATTTTTGAGATTCTTAGCTTGATGAGTCTCATTAACACACACACACACACACACACACACACACACACACACATATATATACACACACATACATACATACATATATATGGTGTAGTAGCACAGCTCAGTGGTAGAGTACATGCCTAGTATGTATAAGGTCCTAGCTTCAGACCCTAGTATCTTTAAAATATATATTATATATATGTTATATATATAATATATAATAATATATTTTATTTATATTTGAGAGAGAAAGAGGCAGATAGAGAATGGGCACACCCAGCCTCTAGCCACTGCAAACAAACTCCAGACACATGCACCACCCTGTCCATCTGGCTTACATGGGTACTGGGGAATTGAACCTGGGTCCTTAAGCTTCTCAGGCAAGTGCCTTAACTGCTAAGCCATCTCATCAGCCCAGTCCCCAGTATCTTAAAAAATGTATTATATGACAACCAACTAGTTTTGCCCTTTTCCCTGGGATTTAAACAAGGCTATAGTATTTTTCTTTTCTCTTACTGTACAAATACATTGCCATGTGAGTTTAATTTTTTTCTTTTTTAATAGCATATTAGAAAATTCCATGTACTGGCAAAGGGAAAGCTTGGTTGAAATTTTAACTCTTGAGATAGACTCATTTTTCCCTTGCTAGTACAGGCAAATCTACGGGGACCTTTTGTTGCCAGTCAAATGGAAAAAAGCCTATTTTAGGAATCAACCCTGACTATTTTTAAATGGTTTTCAGTCATTTCTGAATCAAAGGCTTTTGATCTGTTTCTTGAAGGATTAAACTAATAAACAAACAAACAAACAACTCTGAGATGCCAACAAATGCCACATACATCCTGTGTTATGTGTTAATTGTTGTGTGGTTGGTTAGTTCTGGAGCATTTGAGAGACATTGTATGACACTAGCCATTCTTCTTGGGCTATGGGTAAATATTTTCCCTCACATATTTTAAAAATCATTTGGCCAGGCGTGGTGGCACACACCTTTAATTCCAGCACTCAGGAGGCAGAGGTAGGAGGATCACCATGAGTTCGAGGTCACCCTAAGGCTACATAGTGAATTCCAGTTCAGCCTAGGCTAGACTGATACCCTACCTTGAAAATCTCCCCCCCTCAAAAAAATCATTTGTTTTATTTCAAATGTTTTAAGGGGCATCCAAATTCCATTTGATAATTTATTTACATTGAGGTATTTATCTGTGCTAAAACATGGTTTGCAAAGTGTGATGTCTCAAATCATGAGTACCATTGATAGCTGGGTGTATTTCCAAATATGCCCAGGCCTTTAGTTTAAGTGTAGTTTAACTGACTGCAGATTGAATGACAAAGGGAACTGAGATGCAGCGGAAACTTGAAGCTCCCTTAGATAAAGAGAACTAGCGTTACCCCGAAGCATGGGCCAGAGTGGAAGAGGTTATCTGGGATCCTGATGTGATAGCTACCCCTGAAACTTAATGCCCCAAGCCTGTGAATGGACAATGTTTGTAAATATATATTTTGAAGGGATTCTTTATGACCATCTAAGTACTGATGAGATCACAGATCACAGGCATGGGTGTGTGTTACATGGCCTTTTGGCTATGTGTTTATTCAGTGAGTGGAGATTTATATATGTGTGTGTGTGTGTGTGTGTGTGTGTGTGTGTGTGTGTATACATACAAATATATGTATACACATTTATATATTTAAAAATTTGTCCCAGGTGGCTAGAAATTATTTCTCTGCCCTTCATTTTCTTTCTTTCTTTCCGACAGTACTAGGGATTGAATTCAGAGCCTTCTACCTGCTAGACAAGCTCTATCATTGAGCTGCATGTAGCTCAGACTGGCCTCAGAATCACAGTGTAACTGAAGATGATCCTAGAGTTCTTGATCCTACTGCCTCCATCTCCCAGATTCTGGAATTACAGGCACATGCCACCATGCCCAGCTTGTTTCCTTGACTTTCGAGTGTATTTCTACACAACCCGAGAGGTGGGAATAGTTGTAAGAGACCTTACAAACACATAGCATATGGAAGAAAGCCAATTCTGGATAGGTGATACCTTCACTGGTTTACTAAAATACACACACACACACACACACACACACATTTCATGGATTTCATTTAATAAATAAAGACAATAGGAAGCATTTCAAATGATTTTTTTGGGGGGGGTTGGTATATGAAATTAGTTGTTCCCAGGCCATGTTAAGAAGCAGGAATCATAATAATGTGAGAACTAACTGCAGTTCTGAAATCAGCATTTCTAATTTTTAAAAACATTTTTATATTCATTATTCTTCTTGCTTCTGTGAGCAAATACCTGAGAAGAAGCAACTTAAGGCAAGGAGAGTTTGTTTTGGCTTTCCGTTTGAAGGTACAATCCATTCCATCATGGCAGGGAGGCAAGCGGCCTGAATGCCTCTCAGCTGTGATGGTAGCAGTGTGAGGCTCTTTGCTCACCTGTGGGTGGATCAGGAAACAGAGAGAGTGGGCTGCTATGCTGGTTGGCTCCTTTTCCTCTTGTTATTCACTCCAGGACCTTAACCAGTAGAATCCTGATCTAAGAGTGGGTCTTTTCTCCTGCAGCAAATCCTCTCTGAAAAATGCCCTCACAGGCACATCCAAAGCTGTACCTCGCTAATGTTCTTACTGTTTATCTAATCCAGGTGACAATCAAAATTAACCATCACAGCTTCTAACTCTGAAGTTCTGTTCTGCAAGGAGCCTATGGTTCACATGTGAAGTGTTCATAAACAAGGATGGGATTTTCAAATGATCATAGAAGTAAAGTTTGTTTGATGAAGAAATTAACCCCGTGCCTTGATGGGAATGTAAGGGTTTATCATCGATGCTATACCGACCATTTCTAAATCTGTATCTGCTCTCGAAGAGTTTACATTTGCGTACAAATTAAAGATGTACTTTGTAGTAGGCTAGTATCAGTACATGGTCAGGATGCAGTGAGTTAATTCTAGGTATGCCTCCAAATCTGACTGTGATGTAGTCAAAGGAAATATTAATGACAGGGATAAAGTAATTCGCCTTTGGGTTGTTCCTATTAGTGATACAGTAAATTGGATTCACACACAATTTGAAGCCGATGATTCCCTGAGTAAGGTATTGGCCTAGTCTCTACTGTCTATATCGTAATGAAAGGCAAAATAAATAACTCAAAAAAAAAGGGGCACCTCTGTAAAGAAACAATGTAATATGTGGCTCCGTGTGCTAGGGGCCACCTCTGGGCTAGATGATGTCTGTATTTCATGAATGAGAAAATTGCAGCTCACAGTTTAAGTGGCTGACCATCGTCTTGTAAATAAGGAAGTGGACTGAGAATGTGAACTTGGGTCCTATGTGTTTTCTTTGTTTGTTTGTTTGTTTTGGTTTTGGTTTTGGTTTTGGTTTTTAAGGTAGGGTCTCACTCTAGCCCAGGCTGACCTGGAATTCACTATGTCATCTCAGGGCAGCCTCGAACTCACGGTGATCCTCCTACCTCTGCCTCCCAAGTGCTGGGATTTAAAGCGTGCACCACCACACCTGTTTTTTTTTTTTTTTTTTTTTTTTTAGTACCAAGCTTATGAATGGTCAGTCTTTCATTCAATAGTTATTTCCTAAGCAACAGCACAGGCTTGTTAGGTAAGCACTATTCTTGTGAGCACTGTGCTTAATACCATATTTTCTAGTCATTCTTTGCACACTAGAGCTATTTTCTCAAGGACTCCAGGACGCTGATACTGTCCTAATAGGCTGAGACTCTGCGCCTGTGCATTGGAAATAGTCATGCACTAGTAATTTACTCTCACAGAGTCATGCGTATCCTCCAAGAGGACTGATGAACGGCACTGAATTTTGTGTTACCCCTGGAATGGCTCACTATTTAGGATCAGAATTTGCTATGGGGCAGGATTAATAGAAGACTGAACAGGGGACAGTTTTACACATTAGAGGCTACTACTGAAGATCAGCCCTCAAAACATTCTTGGGCACTGAGCTGATGCCAGCACCAATGAAAACCAGATAGAATTTTCAACTAAAAAGCTTTGGAATATTTTTGAGTGTCAAGTAGGAGGAAGCAGCTGTGAATATGTGTTACTTTAAAAACTGAGAGCAAAGATCTCTTTGTGTTTTCACTGACAGTTTCATGTTTCTGAAAGTCGTTGGAGTTTCTGATGATGGAGTTCACACACAAATGTAGTGTTTCCATCTCAGCTCTAATTTCAGTGGGTTCTTAGGTTCTTAGAGGTGTTTAAAATATTTCTCTTTACTATTAGGCAGACATAAGCAATCTTACTGAAATGCACATGGGCAAGACAGGCAGTAAACTAGTTCACCACCACTATTATGTTAATTATAATTACTTTCAAGCCTTTGTTGCATCTCTGAGATGCACTGAATTTTAAGTGCAATGCCTATGAAATGTCAGTGAACTGATTAGGCAGGCAGTTAAGCAGAGACAGAAGCTGCATTTGGTATAGCTAGACTCTAGCATACATAGCTTAGGAAAAATAGTTCAAGAACTAGAAGCATTACACTATATTTTAAAGATGCTTAGGAATTTGTCAGCAATGCATACTCTGTTTTTATTTTATTTTAAAATATTTATTTATTTGAGAGAGAGAGAGAAAGAAAGAGGCAGAGAGAGAGAGAGAGAGAGAGAGAGAGAATGGACGTGCCAGCACATCCAGCCACTGCAAACTCCAGATGCAAGTGTGACCATGTGCATCTGACTTACATGGGTTCTGGGAATCAAACCTGGGTCCTTAGGCTTTGCAAATAAGTGCCTTAATTTCTAAACCATCTCTCCAGCCCTATTTTATGTTACTTATTATTTTATTTTTATATCCATTTTATCACACATTTTTATCATGGAAGAATGAAATTTTGTCACAACACCGACTTTCCAAAGCCCGTGAGTTGTAGTTTCCCTCACACTGATGGGTGAAACTTCTGTTGACAGACTATTTCATCTGTCCTAGTAAATGTTCATTAAGTGGCATTGCATGTGGTCTGGAATGTCCCCCAAAGTCTTATGGTCTTCAGCTTGGTGGTTGAGGGAGATGGTGGAACCTTCTGCCCAGACAGCAGAAGTTAGGCCATTGTAGGTGTGCTCTTGAAGGGGAGACCAGGACTCCGTACGTTAACGTCTCTGCTTTGCAGCCACCACGAGGAGAATAGACCTTCTCTGCCATGTGCTTTCACCATGATGTACAGACCCCAGACAGCACGACAGAGTGAACTTGCACTGAAATCTCTGGAATTATGAGCAAAAACAAACATCTCCCTTCTTCTCGGTGGATGACCACAGGCACTGTGTCACAGTGATGTAAGGCTGACACATGTCCCATGACCAAAAGGGAAACTCCAAGTAGAGCTTCAGAGACATAGTGGACCGACACTCTGGTGTGCACCCTGGAAATCGATTCTGTCTTTTCTTGCTTGAAAGTCGCACTATAGAGTGATCCCTCTGTAGGAGCAATTTGTATATGTAGAATCTGCTATCTGATAATTTCATAAGATACTCATTATTTTTAAAATATTTATTTATGAGAGAGATAGAGAATGAATGAGTATGGGCATGACAGGCCTCCTGGCCAATACATCTGGCTTTATGTGGATACTGGAGAATCAAACCCTGGCTGTCTGGCTTCATAAGCAAGTGCCTTTAAGTGCTGAGCCATCTCTCCAGTTCAAGATGTTCTTCATAATAACAGGTAAAAGATGAAAGAAATTTAGAGATTTTGGAGCAGATCCAATAAGAGAAAGAGGCTAGGGATGTAGCTCAGTGATAGAGTGCTTGCCTAGCACACACAAGGCCTTGGGTTCAACCTCCAGCACTGAAAAAGAAGTGAAAGAAAGGATAACTAGAAGAAAGAAAAGAGAAAGCAAAAGGAAAAAATGACAGAGTCATAACATCCTGGCCGAGGAGTCTACTTCCAAATGTTTCTCTAGTCGTTGCATTGATACAGAAGAGTGAGAAGTTGTGGCTTACAGATGGACGGCACCCAGGTGACTGTGCACACGTGGTCATGTGTTGAGTGAGTATCTTCTGGGAGGACATGTTTCAACTCCCATCTATGACTTCCAGACACCTCAAGTTGGAATCCCATGCTAAGAAAATAATAGCAACCTAGATGGTGGAAGTTGTCTTTACACACACATGCATGCGCGTGCGTGCACACACACACACACACACACACACACACACACACACAAAGACTGTTCCCCTTATCTTGGCTTAAAGCCCTTTGTCCCATACCTACTATAAACTAATTCTAACTGTACCCTTTACTTAAGCTTGAACACTTTTATTTTATTTTTAATTTTATTATTATTATTATTATTTTTTTTGTTTTTTGAGGTAGGGTCTCTCTCTGGCTCAGGCTGACCTGGAATTAACTATGTATTCTCAGGGTGGCCTCGAACTCTGGGCAATCCTCCTACCTCTGCCTCCCAAGTGCTGGGATTAAAGGCGTGCACCACCATGCCCGGCTAAGCTTGAAGACTTTTTAAAAGTAGTTAGCTAATAAAATCACAGACTCATGGCCGCCATGAAGTTTCACTAGCAGTCTTTAAGCTTTTAATGAAAAGAATTGTGATAAAAATGAATATAAATAACTTACCCTGTAACTTAAATATTGGAGAGACAGTGAAGAGTCAGGACAGTATTTAGTTATGTTATTTTAGTATCCCTATCAGAGTGAAATAGATGTGTTTTAAAATAATATGTGCTAGTTGGAAGAAGTGGCTGGATATATGCCTTTGAAGGGTAGATCTTGGCTCTGTCCCCTTCCTGTCCTCCTCTGTCTGCTTCCTGGCTGAGATAAGATGGGCCACATGTTCCTGCCACCTTAGTGTGCTGTTTGGCATCAGGCTCAAAGCCATGGGTCCAACTGAAACTGTGTAGCAAAATAAATCTTTCCCTTTTCAGGTTTTTTGCTTTAATTTTTAGGTTAGCATACAAAGTAATGGCTTTTATTATTGTATTTATATATATAATACCATTATGTATGATACATATATGACTTTACCCTGATTTCCTCACACTCCCCTCTCCCTTCAGATATCTCACTCCCCCTTTCTTGGTCCCCCTTTCTAGTTCATTCTCTCTCTCTCCTCTTTCTCTCTCCCTCCTAGTATAAATCTTGAGTTCCATGCATGAGAAAAATGTGTTATTTGTCTGAGACTGGCTTATTTTGCTTAGCCTATTGATTTCCAGTTCCTTCCTTTTTTCTGCAAATGTCATGATTTCATTTTTCATCATAGCTGAATAAAATTACATGGTGTTAAAAAATAATATGAGGCCTGTGATGTCCGCATTTTTATGTGAGTTGCAATTTATATAAATGATCAGTGTCAACCTTGGGATTGTTTTCTACCTTAATAAGTAGAATATGTGATTATACATTATGAGAAGAAATTAGAACATAATTCAAATAATGATAGTTTCATTCGGGAATAAAGTCCCATATATGTTATGCTGGGAGCTCCCCTAAGCACAATGGAAATCTAGCATGAGCACACGTGCAGTTGTAGGGTTCCCCATGGGCACATGACAGCAAAAAGCTAAAACATGTAAAATACCTCCCCCCACAACCCAAGACAAAATTGAACCATGTGGTCTAGGCTGGCCTGAAATTTGGGATGCCCTGCCTCAACTTCCCTAATTCTGGGTTTGCAGGCATACGCCACAAGCCTGGCTATGTGTACTTGTAATAGTTCATTTTAAAATATGTTATTTATTTACTTATTATTTTGTTATTTGAGAGAAATATGGAGAGAGAGAGAGAAAGAAAATGAGAATGCCAGGGCCTCTAGTCTAGCCACTGCAAATGAACTCCAGACACATGTGCCGCCTTGTGCATCTGGCTTACATGGAGACTGGGAAATTGAACCTGGGTTCTTAGGTTTTATGGGCAAGTGCCTTAACTGCTAAGCAATCTCTCCTGCCCAATGTAATAGTACATTTTTAAAACCTAATATGAGCCGGTTGTGGTGGTGCAGCACACCTTTAATCCCAGAATGTAGGAGGCAGAGGTAGGAGGATTACTGTGAGTTCAAGGTGAGCCTGAAACTCAGAGTGAGATCCAGGTCAGCCTGGGCTGGAGTGAGACCCTATCTTAAAAACAACAAGAACAGGGCTGGAGAGATGGCTTAGGGGTTAAGGCGCCTGCCTCCTAAGCCTAAGAACACTGGTTCCAATCTCCAGGTCCCACATTTACAGATGCAAAGTGATGCAAGGGCGCAATGCCACACATGACCACAAGGGGGCTCACACATCTGGATTTCGTTCACAGCAGCTGAGACACTGCTGGTGCGCCCAACTCTGTCTTCCTCTCCCTCTCTCCTCTCTCTCTCTTTCTCTCTCTGTCTCTCTCTGTGTCTCTCTCAAAAAATAATAAAAAATAAAAAAAAAAAAACAACAGCTAGTATCTAAATATGAAATTATCAGTGGGATTTTTTTTCTCCATATTTTCCCATTTTTGAATGCTGGTATAAATTTCCATGTTTAGCACATCCCAGTTCAGACCAGTCAGGTTTCGGATGCTTTGTAGCCATGTGTGGAATGTCTGCCATACCAAATAGGATAGTGCTTAAGAACTTGGGGCTCAGCAGGCAAGAAAAACAAAGAGTGCTCAGCTTAAATAGCTGCTGCCTTAGCTTTAGTGCAGCTGGATTTTACGAGTTTTCAGGGACACTGGAAATTCAGAGTCCAGTGAGAAATGTCTTGATTTCTTGAATTGCTTATAAGTGATGGCAACTGATTCAAAAGCTCCACACATTACACTGGGTACCCACTGAACAAGTGGTGTTTGGTTTGGTTGTGGATAGGAAAGGACCTCTTTTTCATAAGTAGAAATGTAAACACAGGGCTGGAGAGATGGCTTAGCGGTTAAGGCACTTGCCTGCCAAGCCTAAGAATGCCCGTTTGATTCTCCAGGTCCCACTTTTAGCCAGACGTAAAAAGTGACTCAAGTGCACAATGCAGCACTTACCCACAAGGGGGCACACGTGTCAGGAGTTTGTTCACAGCAGCTGAGAGGCTGCTGGTGCATCCATTTCTCTCTCTCTCTCTCTCTCTCTCTCTCTCTGCCTCTTCTCTGTCTCTGTCTCTCTCAAATAAAAAAATGTAAACATAGTTTTTAAGTTTGTGGACGAATGCTCCACATTAAAGTCTACTCAGGGGTTGGTCTTGCTGCCTCTGTGTGGCCACAGAGCACAGAGCTGGAGGGCCCTGGGAATGAACATTTTATGACTTGGAGCTATGTGCAACTCCCCTTTTAACATTCATTCCCACCCCTAACTGATGGCTGGCTATCCCTATTTTGTGTTAGATTGCACACTTCTTGAGAACAGACAGAATCTGTCTTTTGCTCATTGTTTCCCCAGCACCTGGTATATGGAAGGCTTTGGGCTGATACTCACTGAATGGCAGAGTATCCCAATAACTTAAAACCCAAGAAGGGTGCTGCAGTTACCTTTGTGTTGCTGGGGCCAGCATGTGATCAGGAGCAGCATATGGAAGGAAAGGGTTTACTTCAAGCTCACTGATGCCAGGGGAGGCTTCACCATGGTAGAAGAAGCTGGCTCACTTCAGCACCCACACACACACACACAGAGAGAGAGAGAGAGAGAGAGAGAGAGAGAGAGAGAGAGAGAAAGTCAACACTGGCCAGCATGACAGTCAGAGCTCAAGCTGGCCCTCCACCCACCTAGTAGGGCTGGACTCAAGATCATCCTCCGGGGACACAGCTCCTCCAGCAAGGCGCCTCCTGCTGAAGACTAAGCAAAAAGCTTAATCAAAAATACCTAGGAGGCTGGAGAGATGGCTTAGCAGTTAAGATGCTTGCCTGAAAAGCCCAAGGACCCCAGTTCCATTCCCCAGCACCCACATGAAGCCAGATACACCAGGTGGCACCTGCATCTGGAGTTCATTTGCAGTGGCTAGAGACCCTGGTATATCCATTCTATTTGCCTCTCTCTTTCTCCATCTGTATCTATCTTTTTAAATAAATATTAAAAAAAAAAACCGTTGGGCGTGATGGCACACACCTTTAATCCCAGCACTCAGGAGGCAGAGGTAGGAGGGCCACTGTGAGTTTGAGGCCCGCCTGAGCCTACAGAGTGAGTTCCAGGTCAGCCTGGCCTAAAGAGACACACTACCTTGAGGGGTGGGGAAATAATCGTAAGTCTTAGGCTCCTTTATATGGTCAAACATCCAATTAAGATGAGCCTCATCAGATTCAGGTATGTAAGGGGAGACCTGGTGGACTGAAGAGGCTGACCCAGGAGGGGCCAGCCCACAGGTGTGATAAACCTGGGAAAAATCGAAGAAGAGGCTGGAAGTTGGGAAGTTGTCACTGGAGTTGATGTGTGCAGCCATCTTGAATGACACTGGTCATATGCGGGTTCCAGTCCTGCCAGGACAGGCAAGGTGGCATCTCCTTGGACCTCTGTCCCTGGATGACCACCTATAAAAAAAGCTACCTTTACTTCTATTCTGTGTCAACACTAGAAAAGAAGATGTAGTGAAAGAGATTGGGGGTTCTGGATCTGTGTAGATCTGTATGATCTTGACCAGTTTGGCATGCTTTAAACAAAAATACCTTATGCTCCAAAAGAAATACTTAAGTCTAAGTGGTCCGTACATTTGCATTCAAACCACCACAAAGGGTTTGGGAGGAGGCAGAAAAATTGGAATGCTGTACACTGTTGACAAGGCTGTCAAATGGTCTAGGTGCTATGGAAAATAGTTTCATAATTCCTTAAAACATTAAAAATAGGACTACCCTAGGATCCAGCAATTCTACTCCTGGGTATATACCTGCAAACAAGAATATGAAGACAGCTGGAGTGATGGCTTAGTGGTTAAGGCATTTGCCTGCAAAGCCAAAGGATCCTAGTTCAATTCTCCAGGACCCACGTAAGCCAGATGCACAAGGGGACGCATGCATCTGGAGTTCATTTGCAGTGGCTGGAAGCCCTGGCGTGCCCATTCTCTCTCTCTTTCTCTCTCTCTCTCAAACAAATAAATAAATAAATAAATATATTAAAAATATTTTACAAAAAATATAAAGAAATGAATGTATTCCCATGTTCACAACAGTATATTCGTAACAGCCAAAAGGTGGACACAAGCCTTGTGTGCAGCCAAGGATGAGGAACCAATGAGATGTGGGCTAGGAATACAATAGAATAGTATTCAGCCGTCACCTAAGTGATGCTTATCATATCATATGATATAATAATCCACTGGCAAAGGGCACAGGCTGTATGATTCCACTCCTAAGTTATTTATAGTGGAATTCTTGAAGATGGAAAAAATAGATTGGTGGTTTCCAGAAGACAGTAAGAGGGAAGTAGGAGGTTAGTCAATGGGCCAGAGTTTCAGGTTTGAAAGACAAGGTCTGTGGGTGTATGGTCATGATCATTGTACAACAGTGTGAATGCACCTAATACCACAGAGCTGAGTACTTAAAAGTGTAATGGTCAGTCTGGGCTCACGTGAGACCCTACCTCACAAAACCAAATAAATTAATAAATAAATGGTTTTAAAAATTCAGGAAGGTTGAATGATTTACCTAAGGTCCCATTGTTGAACTCTGTCACTTTTTCGACTAATCCCAGTCTCTTTGTAATGTGATTGGAGGTCACATGCTATAAAGGCAAGACACAGAGCTGAGAACATCAAAGACCCAGCTGGATCTAGATAAGTCACTTGCCACTGTGAAACCCCCACACACCTTGTGCTGTTTGCCTGGAACCCGTGAGTCGTAAGGCTAAGATCATATAGGGAAGTAGGCATGACAGCCGTGTATGTCCTAGATCAACCTGAGCTGTGTTGGGAAAAGGATGTGCTGTGGCAATTTAGAAACATCCTGGTAACACAGCCCATGTACACGAGCTTGACTGACCTCAGGCCTCAGCTTAGTTAAAGGGATTGGATCTGAAAGTTTGCCTCCAGTGAGCACATGGGCTGTGAATTATGAGAAAGATTTTATTTCATCATCTTCCCTGCACTGAAACACCCCTGGGATGGAGCCATCTTTATATATGTATTTGAGAGAGAGGCAGATAGAGTCAGAATGGGCATGCCAGGGCCTCTAGCCATTGCAAACAAACTCCAGACGTATGTGCCACCTTGTGCATTTGATTTTACCTGGGTACTGGGGAATCAAACCTGGGTCCTTTGGCTTCACAGGCAAGCTCCTTAACCACTAAGCCAGCTCTCCAGCCCTGAATTGTCTTCTTCTCAAAATGAAATGAGGAGGGAAGAGAATCCTCATGCAACAGGAAATCTGTTCTCCAGGGACAGCACCCTTCTCCCCTCCCCAAGCCACCATCTTCAGCGACCATTCCTGGCTCTGTAGCTCAGGGAATGTCTGTGATAGACAGCAACCCTATTGAGCGCTTAGAGAAAAAGACACACCCATTCAGCATTTTGTCCCCAGATAATGTGCGTTAGTGGGAAGTACACCTCTCAGTCTTCCATCACATGCTGTCACAGTGTATGATTGTCAAGAGGACACTTTCATGAAGCCGAGGGAGCAAAGTCCTCTACTGGCTCTGAAGAGCAAGACCACTTTACTGGTTCTCCTGTTTCCAAAATGAACACATATTGACGTCTTGCAAGTGATGTGTTCTTCTGATTGTCCCAAGAGTCTTGTCACATCATGCAATCAAGTAGACTCAAGATTGACTGACAAGAGCTGGGAAGATGGCTCAGCACTTAAAGATGCTTGCTTGCAAAACCTTCCAGCCTGGGTTCAATTCCAAGCCCACCCATTTAAGCCAGATGTAAAAGAGGAGGATGGTGCATGCATCTGGTGTTTGGTTTGCAGCAGCAAGAGGCCCTGGCATGTACACACACACACACACACACACACACACACACACACACAAACACGTAACTTTTTAAAAACATTGACTGGAAAAAATTGGAACAGAAAACTAACCCATAAAAATCAAGAAGGAAATATAAATGAAAATAAAGCTTAGTTTGGGGAAAGGCCATCAAGGCCTAAACCAATGAAAAATACATAAAAGAAAAATTGGTAACAACTACATACAATTTCTCCATATTAGAAAGATGATATGATAAAGTGACATGGTTAGCGGATGTGATAATTTTTAGAAAGAAGAAATGTGAATGGCTAATTTGTATGAAAAACTCATTCTTTTTAGTAACCAAAGGAATGCAGGCTAAAATAAGATGAAGACAGTTTCCACATGATAAATTGGCTTTATTTTTCTTCATAAAGGTAAATTCCTGTGCTGGCCAAGTTCCAGGGAGGTGTTGCTGTGCTTCTGGAAGGAGTTTGAGCTGAGGGGGCTTTCTTGGAAAGTTACTGAGTAACAGGACTGAGCATCTTGCAATATGGACAAGGAATGTGGAGATTATAAGTAACTGTGCAGACCACAGTCTGTCCTGAGGAAATAATCAGAAATGCTGATGAAGGAATATATATACATATGTGGTGGATGTTCACTTCAGAACTATTTGTACTAGTAAAAAATTGAAGATCACCTAAAGCAATTGTTGTAAATTATGGTTCATTAATGACAACAGTAACACTCATGTTAAAAATAATCAGTTTGGAGCCTGGAGAGATGGCTTAGCAGTTAAGCACTTGCCTGTGAAGCCTAAGGACCCCCTGTTTGAGGCTCGATTCCCCAGGACCCACGTAAGCCAGATGCACAAGGTGGCACATGCATCTGGAGTTCGTTTGCAATGGCTGGAGGTCCTGGGTGCCCATTCTTTATCTATCTGCCTTTTTCTCTCTCTGTGTGTTGCTCTCAAATAAATAAACAACAAAAAAATAATCATTTTGAAGAATGTATTTATTAAAATGTGTTCAGTATTTATTGAAGGTATTAATATTTATTTCAATATATTCAGTGTCACTCATGTGCAATTTTATAATGTACCATTCTGTAAATGTGTACAACCTATATTACTTAAACATAATAGTATACCAATTTTTTAAATTATATGGATGTGCACCAAAAAAAAAAAGATCAGTAGTATGGAGAAACAGCTATCTCTGAATGGCCAGATGATCAGTAATTTCATTTTTTTGTACTTTTCTTCCTATTCTAAATTTTCCTGAATAGAAATGTACTATTTTTAAAAATAGAAATAAAGTTTCAGGGCTGGAGAGATGGCTTAGTAGTTAAGTGCTTGCCTATGAAGCCTAAGAACCCCGTTTGAGGCTCGATTCCCCAGTACCCATGTAAGCCAGATGCACAAGGTGGCGCATACATCTGGAGTTCATTTGCAGTGGCTGGAGGCCCTTGTAAGCCCATTCTCTCTCCCTCTCTCTCTACCTGCTTCTTTGTCTCTTTAAAATAAATAAATAAATAAATAATAAACCAAAAATTTAAAAAAAAAAGAAAGTTTCAAAGACCTAATGACTACCAACAGATTTATTATAGAGATGACTTTTCATCTTTTAAAATATATTTTATTTTTATTTATTAGAGAGAGAAAATGAGAATGAATAGGCATGCCAGGCATCTAGTTACTGCAAAGGAACTCCAGATTCATACTCCACCATGTGCATCTGGCTTATGTGGGTACTGGGGAATTGAACCAGGATCCTTAGGCTTCGCAGACAAGCACCTTAACTGCTAAGCCATCTCTCCAGCTAGACTTTGCGTCTTCATCCATAAACTTTCTCCTGGTGCCATCGTGCTCTCAATGGTTAATGATTGCATTTGCTCCTTCTCTCTGTCAGATCACTAGCTTCTTCCATCTTCTTCCTCTTTTTCCTTGGTCTGGCCCTTCCTTTCCCATCCCACAGTCAGCCCAGCAGTATGGCTTGGGTCCTCACTGGCTTTTTTTTTTCCAGGACAGAAGCCTTCTCTGACTTGCCATGGCCCTTGGTTTTATATATATATATATATATATTTGTTTATTTTAGAGATCAGGGGAGGAGAGAGAGAATATGGGTGCACCAGGGCCTCTTTCCACTGCAGATGAACTCCAGATGCATGTACCACTTTGTGCTACTAGCTTTACGTGGGTACTGGGGAGTCAAACATGGACCAGCAGGCTTTGCAAGCAAGTAAGTACCTTGAAGCCTTTAACTGCTGGGCCATCTCTCCAGCCCTAACCTTAATTTTTATATCCTTTTAAATTATTTATTTATAATTTGTGAGAAAAGGAGAGATAACGGGCATGCCAGGGCCTCTAGCCACTCCAAACAAACACCAGATGCATGTGCTACCATGTGAATCTGGCTTTCATGGGTTCTGAGGAATTGAACCTCAGCCCTTAGGCTTTTGCAAGCAAGCGCCTTAACTGCTGAGTCATCTCTCCAGCCCTCTTGACTTTATATCTTGACCCTAGCCTGGCATCTGCCATTCTTAGTGTTTCTCAGGTCAACCCAAGACTCCCCTTAATCACAACCACACCAGTTGGCACTGTGCTTTGTCGTCTCTGAGACATTCCTTTGACCCAGCCACCCCTTGGTCCATTCATTCAGCAGGCATTGACTGAGCAAGATTCATATGCTCTGGGCACTCTGGGACACAGGGAGGAATTAAAAGTCTCTCTCTTAGTCTCTGCTTGGGTGACATGTTACTTGTTTGTCACTAAAACTAATACTTAAGATACCAACGTGCAGAGAGAAAAGGTTAGTTTTGGCTCACAGTGTAGATGTTGTAGTCTGTGATTGGGCCTGTGGTGAGGCAGTCCATCACGGAGAAAGCCTGTGACATCATAAACTGCTCCTTTCAGACTCAGAAGCCTAAAAAGAAAAGAAAGAGACCAGGACCCACACTCTCCCAGAACCTGAAGACCTCCCACTAGGTCCCACCTCTTAAAAATTCTGGCATCTCAGGGTAGAGAAATGGCTCAGTGGTTAAGGTGCTTGCCTGCAAAACCTAACAACCTGAGTTCAGTTCCCCAGTACCCACATGAAGCCAGCTGCACAAAGTGGCACATGTGCAACATTGCACGCTTGTGTCCTGGCTTATGTGGGAATTTGGGATCGAACATGTGTTCTTAGGCTTTACAGGCAAGTGCCTTAACCACTAAGCCATCTCTCCAGCCTGAGAAACGTCTTTTTATACATCAAGAAAGTGAGGCACAGAAAAATGAAATGGTTGGCGGAGGTCACAGCTGTGGTCAGCTCCAGTCTGAGCTTTTTGTGGCTGGGCTTCATGTTCTTAGATGTCTTGTTGCTCAAATAGTAAAACACAAGAGGTCCGAGACTGGAGCAGGCACTGTGCATTGCAGCAGAGCTCTGAGCATCCAGGAAATGAGTGAATTGACTTGAGCAAGAAGCTTGCAAGCTCCCCGTGCAACACTCTTGCCTGCCTTGATAATTATCCAGGCTTATGTTGTGGGAGAAAGTGGAGAGAAAGAAAGGGCCAGTCTATTTCACATCTTCACTTCACAATCCTTGATGTTGAGGAACATGACAAATCCATGTTGGCCGAATTCATACTGTTTCCCTACCCCACAGCCTCATGGTGTCTTGAAATTGGAAGCCATTGCGGCTTGTTGAACCTCTCACTCCTTCAAAACCATAGCTTGACTGAAAGGTTCCAAGAACACAATTTTGAAATGTGAGAGAGATGAGATTTTTTTTTTTTGGAGAGAGACAGGAGGGAGAGGAAGACCAAGACAGATAGAGATGGGCACACCAGCAGCCTCTCAGCTGCTGCGAACGAAATCCAGATGTGTGCGCCCCCTTGTGGGTCAAGTGTGGCATTGTGCCATTGCGTCACTTTGCATCTGGCTAAATGTGGGACCTGGAGATTGGAACCACTGGAGATTGGAACCGGCGTTCTTAGGCTTAGGAAGCAGGCGCCTTAACCACTAAGCCATCTCTCCAGCCCAGACGAGCTTTTAAAACTCCCTTTTTGGGAAGGAGAGAGTGAGTGTTGCTTGGTCAGATTCCAACAGAGCAGAGTCCTGATGTGTATGTTTAAAGGGGATACTGTGCAACTGGACACTTACTTCCTCTGTGAGCCCAGAGACAAGGAAGCAAGCAGAGTGAACATGCTAAATTTTGCACTGTGGGGACGAGTGGCCAAGCTGCAAGGCCACAACAGAAGCATCACCAAAGACTTCCCTGCAGAGAGAAGGACATGCTAAGCCTTCTCCCCTCCCCCGTCATGCTGGTGGAGGCGCCATGAGGTCATGTGAGGACACTGAACTCTTCTCATTCCACCCATAGCATGCACGGCATTTGATTTAACAGGGCAGGACTGGAAAGAGTAGGGGGAAAACATACCATAGGATCATCCTCTGGTTTCACACCAGGGCTTTTCCTGCCATGACCCTACCCCCTCCCCATCAATCTTGGCCTCAGAGACCAGACTCAACAAAGATTTCCCCTTTTAATAACAATAGAAGCGCTGATATTAGTGGAATTCTTGCGCAGAAGCAGTGCTCTGTGTCTTGTGGGAAGCTGAGCGTGTGTCACTTCAAAAAAAATTTTTATTTATTTGTTTATTTATTTATTGGAGATAGATAAAAAGGCCCATAGAGAAAAGGTCCTCTAGCCACTACAGATGAACGCCAGATGCATGCTTCTCCTTGTGCATGTGGCAGACATGGGTACTGAGGAATCGAACCTGGGTCTTTTAGGTTTTGTAGGCAGGCACCTTAACCACTGAGCCATGTATCACCTTTGAGTGATGTTCTGTTCCTATCTGTGTTAACAGTTGCAGGAACCTAGGTTCAGAGAAGCGCAGTGCATTGCCAGAGAGCCACCCGGGGCTCACATCCAACTTGTCTTCTTCCCCAGCCCAGACCTTATGCCTTTGCACTGCGCTCTCTTGGCCACGGAACACTGGCCTGTGCGTCCCCCTGCTCTGTCCTCCAGCCAGATTCCTCCAGATTCACAGTGATTGAGCTGCGTTGATTTTCTGGGACTTCCCAGCTCGAACCGCTTCTTCCTGTCGTTTATATAAAGCATGTGGAAGCAGAGACCATCCCTTAACCCTTGGCGTGTCTTTCATGGCACTACGTGTAAGGTGTGGAGGTGAGGACCACCCCCCATCACCACCACCGCACCTTGTCAGGGATTTGAGAACCTGTAACCTACCTGCAGACATTATGCAGTGGAAATTTCCTAAAGAAAAGGTTGAACTGAGAAAGACTGAGGCATGCTTTCCTTAACACACCACGCAAACCATATTGCACTGTCCCCCTTAAACTTGTCCTGCCCCAGTCCCGTACTCTCTCGGCACTGTTGCCATTCTGAAATCACGAGTGCCTCACTCGGCTCAGAACCTTTGTTGATGGTTCAGACGGACTGCTCCTTTTCTGAGAACTTGTCTGGGACAGAGTTGACGCTTGCTTTGGTCCTTGATGGCAGGCTGCAGAGACACCTCCATCCTCCCGTTACTTCACACGATGACTGTGGCATTAGCTGTCTTGTGTTATATAAGCTGACAGACCACATGGATTTCAAAACATTGTGTGAAATGCCTGCTGCAGCTGTTTGTTATGCCAGGAATGCCCACTCCCCTGTCTCTCTCTCTCTCTCTCTTTCTCCTTTCTCCCTTTAATCTTGCCTTTTGGGGTGTAACAAATGGCGAGGCATTTAAGCTCATACCCTGCTCACTTTTTGGCAGAAGAGAGCAAGTTTGAACATGAACCCGACTCGCCACCCTACAACATCTTTCTGGGGGTGTTGCTCAAGGGTTTTATGTTTGTTTGCCTTTTCTCTTTAATCATTTCATAATCACTGGATCAGAGCTATATTGACACAATGTTTTGTTCATAATCATGCTGAAATATGTGTCAGTTAATTAGTGGAGAAAAGAAGCTAGAATGTCCACAAGTGTAAACCCTACCACCACCCCACCACCCCACTCCTCCGAGTACGACCCTAAGCAGGACATCTAGTCCTAGCTCCACTGTTGGCCTGCAGCCTTCATTCCTACCGTGCACGCTGCATGTCAGAGAGCAGGACCCACAGTTGGCTCCGATGTTGCTGCCACCATCCTGCTTCGAGATCTAAGCAAGACCGTGATACAATGTCCCCCCCATCTTGCTTCAGAGAGCCACATCTTGCCTGTCTCCTCCCCCTCCCAAAAATAATATCCCCCAGAAAATGACAAGGCTGTCTGCATCAAAATTGCCAGCAAAGACGAAACAAAAATAGCATCCAAAGCCAAGTTGCCTAGACCCCTTGAGTGGTAAGGTTCTTTGAGTGGAATGCCCTGTGCTCCCCTGGACAGGACTTGCTGGCCCTGACACACCCCACTGGGCCTGGAGTTCCAAGCCTGCTATGACTGAAGAAAGATGTGGTCCTGTCACTTGCTGAAATTCGGGAAGGCCACAGAGAAGTGGCCCTGTGACTCCCACTGCTGTCATTTGTGGCCTCCTCGGCACTCCCAGTTTGCCGTGTCCTCTCAAGGAGCTAGTCTCGCGGTTCTTGCCCTGCATCACTCGGACTCTGGTGGCATAGCGAGCTGACCTCACATGCATAGTCTGTAAGCATTTTCCTGCCACCTGCCATGGAACAGATTCTAGATGAAGCTGCTTCATGGATTGACAGTAACATCTCTTGAGTTCTAGGCCCTTAAAGTAGAAGCAATTGCACAGGTTCTGTCTCCTCCTGCTGTCAGAGGGATCCACTTATCAGGCCCCTCTCTGTATCCTTTCTTCCATCTGGCCTTGGATAATTTTTGTTGACTCCCAAAAGATCTTGCTGCTTCCAAGTAAGCTTAGTGGTATACAGTTTCATTTCTGGGAGAAGGGTGCCACCACACTCAGCCTGGGCACACTATGTTCCAAATGTCAGCACATGTAGGGCCAGAGGTGACACTCTTACAGCCTGAGGTGACACTCCTTTGCCCACCCATGGGGCCTGAGACCCAGGCTTTGCATCAACCCAGCTATGCCGTCTTGTAAACACTAATTTCTACCTGTGAACAGAGGAAAAATATCTTAGAGAGTCTTATGAGTTTTTTCCAACTCAGGTGACTTTATTCATCTCTTTTAATTTGGCAGATTTGTTACTGATATGACCAATTTGTTATTTATGTAAATTGTTCATAAGTAGATATTTACAGAATATGCTTTAAATTTTTCTACAGATCAATGATTTTTAGTATATAAAACCATTTTTCCCAAAGAATGTACAATGCCATAATCTATAACTAAGCCAGTCAAATTATTCAAATGAATAGAAATTCACATGTGACTCAACACTGCTTTATCCATGTGTGCCATGACACATGTTGGGACATAGTCGTCATTTTCAGTGAGGTACGGTGAAGCAGAAGGGAAGAGAGAATATGAATGCTGTATGCTGGTAAGGTAGAGTGGAGCAGAAGGAAGAGAGAATATGAATGTTCTGTGCCTAGGAGGCTAAGTGTGGCTTCAGGGAGCTTTTATTTTAACCGTATATTACGTATGTCTGTGTGTATGTATTTGAGCCCATGTGTTGGGTTCACACATACTCACTGGCGTGTGTCTCCTGTGGGTTCTAGAGCTCTGTGTTGAAAGCATGCCTCATCATGGGGGAACTGCTGCTCAGAGACCCCTTTGAGCCTCTGCTCAGCCACCTCCATCGCTTCTACTTTGAGCCACTTTGGATGTCACGTCCCTTCCCTAACCAAACCTCCCAATGCATTTGCTGTTCTTCAAAGCCAAGTCATGCATTCCTGACTGGTTGGGGCCATCTTTGAGCCCTTGTTTTTTGTTTGTTTTTTTTTTTTCCTCCATTTTTACAAGATGAGTGAGGAGAAAACCAGAAATGGTGATAAGCAGTAAATAAATGGCATTTCATCGTTCCCACTTGCATATCATATGAAAAATGATTCCTGGTGTTATTTTTAAGTGTTGCTCAATTTAATATGGTATTTCTGCTTGTTGAAAGTGCATGCCTATAACCTTGTGTAATACATACCGGTGCTTTGGTACATAGTCCTGAGTAAGATTTGCAGCTATCTAACCTGATGTGTTTACCTGAGGCAGGTCAGTGTGGCGAGGACCCAAGAATGCAAGCATGTTTAGGAATGTTGCAGAATAGCTGTGTTCACTACCAGAAACTCCTCTTTTTAGGGGATTTTTGCGAATATAGCAGTAGAGTGGTGCCCATGAACAAACAGTTGCACGTTTGTAAAATGCACAAACAGTTCAGCTCCTACTCGGTGCCAGGCACCAAAGCATGTGATCACCATGAGCTACAGTGGCATGTGCAAATGAAAGGCTTGGCAGGTCTCCCCTTCCATGCCAACCTGCATTTTAGTGCCTGGCACTCTCACTATCAGATATACAATTCATTTCCTTAAGACAGAACTCAAGAGTTGAACGGAGGTTAAATGAAAAGGAACACAGCAGAGCCAGGTTTCCATTCCTTCCTGTGGTACTTAAATATTAATAGATACTTGGCATGAGACGCATATAGCTTTGTGACACTCTGTGCTGCTAGAGGCAAGCTTCAGGTTGGACGTGTGGTGTTAATTCCCCATTAGATTGTCCACGGTTAGCCAGAATGTTTCCACATCGCCGGATCATAGTGTGACCCATCAGTGTGATCCAACAGGTACAAGCAGGTAAAGGTGAAGATGAATTGGCTAGGACCCAGATTTCTTGCCAAATCTCCTGAGCTATGTAAAATATAAAAGTCAAACAATACAATTTTAAGGTTCCTCTGCTCAAAGAATTGAACAAAATTACTTAGGTGGGGAGGAGGGAGGGATTAGAGGCACCTGTGGGAAATACCTCTGAGTTAGTAGGAAGGCAGTTCAGTGTTCCCTACGCAGAGAAATGGCAAATGTTTGAGATAGTAGTTAGCCAGTCTGTCTGGTCTAATCATTAGATATGATCTCCACGCATTGAAATATCAAACCATACCCATAAATTTCTCCAGTTATTATGCCAATTAAAGCTTTTAAAAAATATTTAAATAAAAAGGTTACTTATCTAAAACAAAGAATTAACATGAATTATTTAGAGGGATGAGCAAGGCAGCATGCTTGGGTTCCACAGTCTGCATCAACCAGGTGACCCTCGCCCAGTCACTGTCCAGTCTGAGATGCAGTTTCAGCATCTATAAATTGTCTTACAAGCAGCTATGAGTGTACGCATGGTGACCAAGCACTATCTGTCTTCATGGCCTGTTCATAATATCCAGTCCACACAACCTAACACGTAAGCCCATTCCTCTTCGTCGCTGGAATGCGCATAGACCTCTGTGAAACTGAAGACATTTACTGTCGCTTCTCTCCCTTCCTCTTTTCAGTCTCTGTAGTTCCTCCCACTCAGGAACAGCCTATAAATGAGCTTTGCTAATCTTAGACCCATATCAATTATTCAACAGCCTGGGCCTTCTTGTGCTTTATCTTATAGACTCCACAGCCAGTACTGCACCGTGGCTCTGAGCTTGAGCTGAAACAGACACGTTATGTTCAGTTTCTGTGTCCTTACGTTATTCTACTGTCGTAGTCAGCTTTAGGTAACTGCGATGAACCTCCAAACCAGACACGGTTGGTAGGAGGATCAGAATTTATTTGAAGCTTTCAGATCCAGGGGGATTTCCATAATGGCAAAAAAAAAAAAAAAAAAAGAGAGAGAGAGAGAGAGAGAGAGAAAACCCACCACCCAAAGCAAGAGCAAAACCCAGCTGAGCTGCCAAATAGCAGGGAGCCCAGGCCGAACTCGGACTGCTTTCTGCGCCCCCAGTGACATCTTAGGGATGGAGCCCAGGATCTGCCCACAGTGACACCTCCTCCAGCCAGGTGACTAGAAATCCAATAAGTTACAAGCTTTAATAAAGTCCTAAATCTATTGAAGGACCTCCCATTCAAACTACCACATCTATGTATATATTGTTAGCTGACTGAAAATATTTTTTCCTTTTCATCCAATCTTTACTTCTATGAAATTTTATATGAAAGTTAAGAATAACATCTGGCTATGATTTTTCTACTCTTTAGTACCCATGATTAGATGATAATTCTGATATGTCAGTCATTTAACATTTGAGAGAAAGATGATGCACTATAAAAATAAGAATAGTGTAACCTGTATTTGCTATTTCTTGTAAATAAATTTAATACAAAATTATACAGTTATTACTTTGTATTGCATGAGAAGAGTATGTAGACTGTCAGATTTCGTATGTAAACTGTGATTGATAATAAATCCACGGTTATCAGGAAACAGTGACACAGACATAAAAAAATTCATCCTATCTATAATTTTTCTATATATTTCTTTTGTTTAATCATGGATCCCAGCAACAGAAACAAATCATCTTAAGCAGAGACCACAGTGTCACTATGGTATCTCCTGACAGGAGAGGTCTGTATCCGATGAAGGCCTCACTAAAAGACAGATGTTGGGGGCTGGAGAGATGGCTTAGCAGTTAAGGCGCTTGCCTGCAAAGCCTAAGGACCCAGGTTCAATTCTCCAGTACCCACTTAAGCCAGATGCACAGGATGGCGCATGTATCTGGAGTTCATTTGCAGGGGCTGGATGCTCTGGCGTGCCCATTTTCTCACTCTGCTACCTTCTCTGTCTCTCTCAAGTAAATAATAATGATATAATAATAATAATAATAATAATAATAAATTCAGATGTTGAATTGGAGAGATGACTCAGCTGTTAAAGATGCTTTCTTGCAAAACTTAACAGCCTGGGTTCGATTCCCCAGTACCCACATACAGCCAGATGCACAAAGTGGCTCATGTGTCTGGAGTTCATTTACAGTGGCAAGAGGCCCTGGTGCACCCACACTCATTCTCTTTCTGTCTCTCTCTCACACACACATAAATAAATACATAAGAATAGTTGAAAAATAAGAAGCCAGTTGTGGTGGTGCTAGGATGACTTCCACCTTATGTTAAACAGTAAGGAGGGAGAGGGGAAGGGGAAAGGAAGGAGAAGACTAAGGCCATTGTGAGGAGACTTTGTAATCACATTGCCCCCAGGCCCTTTGTTCTGCAGCTCTCCTCCTTCACAGTGCACATCCCAGGTGACCCTGTCCACTGAAGCAGGCCCTCTCTGGTCGTGTTTGACCTCCGTGGAGCCTCTACCCTGCGACTGATGGCTCCCGATGAAGAGAGCGGTCTGGCTTGAGGAGGCAGCGAGGCTAGGCTGTCTGAGGGCTCATCCTGTAGTTCTGGGAGCAAGAGTGTTTTCCCGCCATCAAGCCTCACACTCCAGCCCGGAATCCAGCCACTGGGGCTTCTGAGGGCTGCAGTCCATAGATTTCATTGCAACTTGCCATGGCTCTATAGAAGACAAGATTCATTTTAGACCACTAACTTTGACTTGGGGTATAGAAGGAAACTTATGTAAATAAATAAACATGAAGTGTCTAAAAAAATCATGCAATGAACAGAAAGATGGTAAAATTTAAACTGCTGGATTCTAAGATCTGATAGTTTTGGTTTTTTTTTTAATTTCCTTGCTGATACCGGTGGGGTGAAACCTTAACCAGGCTGTCAGTATTCTTATCTTCAATGTTTTATGGATTAAGGGCTGATGAATATCAGATGCTTTTATGAAATCCATTATTATTAACATTCTGCTCTGTACAGACCATAGAATACAATGCCTCATACCTGCCTGAGAGCATTATTTTCCTGTGCCTACTGTAACAAATGACCACAGTTTCATGGCATAAAGCAACACATACTAATTCTTGTTTCAGTTGTATATTTTTGGTCTTTCCAAGGTAGGGTTTTACTCTAGCCCAAGCTGACCTGGAATTCACTATGTAGTCTCAGGGTGGCCTCAAACCCACCTCTGCCTCCCGAGTGCTGGGATTAAAAGGCGTGCAACCACCATGCCTATCTTGTTTTGGAGACCAGAAGTCTACACTGGCTGTGCTCCCTCTAGAAACGTAAGGCAAGTCCATTCCTTGGCTTTCACTTTTCTAGCTCCTACAGTTGGTTCCAGGCCACTTACACTGTGGGCTTTGCTTGCATAGCTGAAGCCCCCTCTCTGCCTCTGGCCCTCCTCCCTCTCTCTTATAAAGACCTTCAGGATTGCATTTAAGGCCCACCCAGATAATGCAAGGCAATCTCCTCCCCACCACTGCAATGTCCTTCACCATCTCTGCAAAGTCCTTTCTGCCTCACTGGCTAGTGTATTCACCTGTTTCAGGTACTTGGAAGCAGACCTCTCCAAGGGACTCTGTTGGACTCAGCCTCGCATTGCTGGGACGAACCTCCGAGGCAGACACATTCTATGGGAGGAAGGGATTTATTTCAAGCTTAGAGATCCAGGGGAAGTTCGATCAAATGGCTGACAAAGCTGGCTCCCATTCATAAATCCAAGCAAAGAGACACCACCAAACAGCCAGTACCACGAGCAAGCCCACCCAGAGCTCAGAACTCTCTTGGTACATCTTTAGGCTGGAATTCAGACCCTCCTCCAAACACACCTTAGGGCTGGATCCCAGGATCTGTGCCCAGTGACACCTCTTCCAGCCAGGAGGCTGGAAATTCAAGTCCCAAGCTTTAATAAAACACGTGAGTCTATTGGGGGGGGACACATTCAAACTGCCACAGATGCTCAAGCTTTGGAAGATGTCAGACTGGCTGACTAGGCTGAAATGAAACTGAAGAAAATGAAATCCCGGAAGTGGACGGTGAGTTCTGTAGTGTAGTACATTGTATGTGTGACAACTGAAAGGCATTCACGTATCACATTCAGAACGAGACAGCTTCTCTCTGCACATTCTATAAGTACTTGAATGCTGGTTGTTGTAGTCAGCTCCACACTTCTGGGATAGACCTCCAAATCAGACACAGTTTGTGAGAGGAAGGGTTTTATTTGAGGCCTACAGATCTAGGATGACAGAACAAGCAGCCCCCTTTTACAGATCCAAGCAGCCAGCACCACCAGTTGAGAGCAGCAACCCACTGTAGCAGGACCCCCAGAGCTCACTCTGCACACCTTAGGTTGGGATTCAGATCTGCCCCCAGTCACACCTTAGGGCTAAGACCCCAGGTTCCGCCCCCATTGACACCTCCTCTGGCCATGCAGCTGGAGACAAGCTTTAATACAACTGCTGAGTCTATTGGGGGGCACACATTCAAACTACCACACTGATCCATAACTTCATCATTCTGCAGTGGTTGGCCCATGACTTTGGACAACTGAGCACTTTACAACCTGCTCAGGGCCATCATAAGTCCCAGGCAAACCACAGTCACGCCAGCTCATTTCCTCTGGGCATGTAGGGTATCTGGTCTTATATTTAGCATTGAAACTGGTCAGTCAGCCCTGTCCCAGAGCAGTGGCATGAACTTATAGCTTAGCACATTACATCCTATACAAGACAATACTATTCTCTGACTTCCTGTGTGGCTCATGAGGCAAGATGGAGAGGAAGGGAGAAGGAAGGACCTTCACAGTAGATAGAGCCTGAAGCTGGGGGGGTCACAAAGCAGGTTCTGTCCCATTGATATGTGCCTGACAGGGACTGATGGATACCTCTCACTGGATGCCAGACTTCAGACACTCACCCCATCCCTACTTTTGCAAAACAAATAAGCTGCTGACCTTGGTTCAAGAGGTATTTTCCAGTCTTCACAGCTTAGACTGATTTAGTAGTCTCAGCCTGTTTTTTGTTGTTTTTAGTTTCTGCTCATCTCCCCATTGAAGCTTGACAGGCACCTGTCCTTATGGGATGCTCGTCCAGCCCCACACCATTCTAGAATTCTGTCCTTGCCTTTTTGCCTGAGACATACTTAGCCATCGGTAATCTCATACCTTCTCTAATAAATCACTCTGAGAATTCTGTAACTAGTTTTTAAAAATATTTTTATCTATTTATTTGGGAGAGAGAGAGAGACAGAAAGACAGAGAGAATGGGTATGCCAGGGCCTCCAGCCACTGCAAACAAACTCCAGACACATGCACCACCTTGTGCACCTGGCTTATGTGGGTCTTGGGAGATCAAACCTGGGTCCTTTGACTTTGCAAGCAAGTACCTTAACCACTAAGCCATCCCTCCAGCCCCTATAAGTAGTTTTTAATCAAGCAGAATACTAAAATTATAAATATCCATAAGTAATAGCAAAGGTCCATAGTAAATTGTTTTTTTCTTTTTTCTTAAATGTTTTGCAAAATAAAATATTACCATGGCCTAATACAGAGTTAATATTTCTCATCTTTATCTCTCAATTGTTGAATGCCTCCAAACTCACAGGAAGATGACTAGGCTTAATTGATTTTAAAAAATATTTTTATTAAAGCTGGGCGTGGTGGCGCATGCCTTTAATCCCAGCACTTGGGAGGCAGAGGTAGGAGGATCGCCGTGAATTCGAGGCCACCCTGAGACTATATAGTTAATTCCAGGTCATCCTGGGCCAGAGTGAGACCCTATCTCGAAAAACCAAAAAACAATATATATGTATATTTATTAGAGAGAGAAAGAAGCAGATAGAAAGAAAAGGCATGCTAGGGCCTCTAGCCACTGCAAACAAATTCCATATGTGTGCACCACCTTCTGTAGCTGGCTTTCATGGGCTCTGGGGAATCAAACCTGGGTCCTTAGGCTTCATAGGCAAGTGTCTTAACCTCTTAACCATAAGCCTGCCCCCAACAAAACACTGCCTCCAGGAGGTGTTAATTCCCAAATCTCCATTAGATGGGAACCTGGCATTCAGAACACCTAAGTTTATGGGGGACACCTGAATTAAACCACCACAGATACATACCGAGATCCTGCTCAGAAACAGATTAAGCCATTCTCAGCTCTGATCAAAAGGAATCTCATGTTTCATTCTAAATTAAGAGGACTGATTTATCCATAAGCTATATAGAAAAATTAAAGCTATTGCTTTGAACTTCCTGCTTACACACCCCCATACACACCCTTGAGAAATTCTCTATATTATTTTAGAATTTTGTAAATGTTAAAGGGTTAGAAAATCACGAGTTTACAAACTGTTATTGTTAGGAAAATTGAACAGAAGGCAGCCACTGGAGAGCCCTCCTTTTTATTTCCCCTCCCAGAGCTGACCGTGAGTAGACTGAACATTTGTTCAGGCCTATCTAATGCCACAGTCTATTACACCAACCTGCTTTAACTCTTTTGCCTTGATAAGTAATTATAAAGAAAAAAGTTGGGGCTGGAGGGATGGCTTAGTGGTTAAGGCACTTGCCTGCAAAGTCAAAGGACCCAGGTTTGATTTCCCCAGGACCCACATAAAGTCAGATGTCCAAGGTGGCACATGTGTCTGGAGATCACTTGCAGTAGCTAGAGGACCTGACATGCCCATTTTCTCTCTCTCTCTTTCCTATTTCTCTCTCTCAATAAATAAATGAATAAATAAATAAATAAATAAATTAAAAATAAACTTAAAAAAGAATAGTCATCATCTTTAAATATAGGTTTAAAGAATAATTTTATTCTTTATAAATTCTGCATGATCTAAATTTGAATTGTGTTTGTGTAATTGCTTCTAGATTCCTAGATTAAAAATATATCTTTAGCTGATACTTGTGATAGATCATCTCTCTGGTCTGTCAACCTGATTGGCTCTAGAATCACGTAGCAGACAGATCTCTGGGCTTGTTGCGGGAGTTTCTAGATTAGGTCAGTTGAGGTGGGAACACCCACCCTAACTGTGGACAGCACAATCCCATGCGCTGGGTCCCAGACCAAATGAAAAGGAGAGAACAGAGTTGGGAAGATCAGCGAGTAGTTAAAGATGCTTGCTTGCAAAGCCTGCTGGCAGAGTTCAGTTCCCCAATAACCACATAAAGCTGGATGCACAAAGTGATGCATGCATCTGGAGTGCATTTGCTATGGCAAGAGATCCTAGTGTGTCCTCTCTCTCCCTCTTACCTCTCGCAAATAAATTTAAAAAGAAAACGATAAGAAAGCATGCTAAACACCAGCTTTCATACCTCTACGTCCTGAGTAAGGACGAATGGATGTGACCACCTGCTTCATGCTCCTGCCACTAGGCCTTCCCCAACATGGGGGACCATAACCTTGAACCACAAACTGAAATAATCCCATCTTTCCTGAAATGGCTTCTTGTAGGGTGTTTGGTTTTGACAACAAAGTAATTAATGCAATACTTGATAGCTACATAGGGGACTACAGAAAATAGAATGACTTTCAGAAGCAGGAGTCTAGTGGGAAAAAAAGGATAAGCTCACAAGCATCAATACTTTCCCAAATTATAGCATTCCTAATTATAGCATTCCTAATTATATCATCCAAAGTGATATTTTAATGACCTTTAACACTGCAGTAGATTGTGGTGAGAAACACACAGAATGTGTGGTACAAATATAGACAGTGTGAAGACCAGAATGATCAGTACATGCTGGGGTGTGAAGTTGGTACACCACATGTCTTCAGGGTTCTTTGGCAGATGAAGAACCCCAGGCCCAGTGGCCTTCAAGGTCACACACTCAGCCAGGGACACAGCTCGCTGCCCAGCAACAAAGATGGCATAAAATAAATCTAACGTGAATTATGTGTGTGTGTGTGTGTGTGTGTGTGTGTGAGTGTGTGTAGTTTATCATTTTGATGCCACAGAGCTATGTGACGATGGGAAAATGGTCAAATCAGAGTCAGAAAGTCTGACTTGGAATCCCAACACTTGTAATAATCGCGTGGCCTCGGGCTTGTCCCTCACCCTTTCTGAAGGACAGTCTTGTTGTAGGGTGAGAGTGCCAGCTACTCACAAAGTTAATTTGAGAATCCATCAAAGAAGATATGTGAAAATGTTTTGTAAGTCCTAAAGCCTCATGGAAATGAGAAGCATTACTGTTATACCTGTCATTGAAACCCACCGCCTGTGGGGACTCATTTTGAATACCCATCATTATGTGGAATTTCTGGAATTAGATGTCAGCTGAGGAAATGAAAGATTCACCCAATGTGCTCTACACTTACTGAGTGTGGTGGTTTGAACACAATGCCCCCGCCCCCACCCGTAGCCTCATGTGTTTTAAACACTTGGTTCCCAGCTGGTGGAGCCTTGCTGTAGGAGGTGTGCCACTGGGGGTGGGCCTTGAAGTTTAAATTTTACTTTATTTTATTTTTATTTATTTGAGAGCGAGAAAAGGGGAGACAGAGATAGAGGCCAGTGGGGGGAAGGAGGGAGAGAATGGGTGTGCCAGGGCCTCCAGCTGCTGCAAGTGAATTTCAGATGCATGCGCCACTTGAGCATCTGGTTTACATGGGTACTGGGGAATCCAGCATGGGTCCTTTGGATTGTTAGGCAAGTGTCTTAACCGCTAAGCAGCTCCCAGCCCAGATGTTGAGGTTTATTAGCCCAACTCCAGGCGCAGTAGTGAGACAATTTCTACCAGGTGATGTGATGCGCAGCCTGGGCTCTGCCGTACTTTCCCAGACATGCCGAAGCCTCCCCTGGAAAGTCAGCTGAATATAAACCCTTTCCTCCCATCAGCTGCTTGTGGCAACTGAGCGTTTTGTGCCAGCCACCAATGAGAGGGTAACCCCAACACTGGGGAATGGGAGGTGAAAATACACCATGTACAAGCTGCCAGGCCTGATAACACACAGTTATAATCCTAGCACTCAAGAGGATAAAGCAGGAGGATCATGGGTTCATGGTCAAGGCTAACCTCCTGGGCTACACAGTAAGACTCTGTCTCAAAAGCAAAGGCTGTTTTTAAAGGAAGCTTTCAAAAGAAATTGCTTTTAAAACCTGGTTCTCGGGCTGGAGAGATTGCTTAGTGGTTAAGGCGTTTGCCTGCAAAGCGAAAGGATCCGGGTTTGATTCTCCAGGACCCACGTAAGCCAGATATACAAGGGGACGCATGCATTTGGAGTTTGTTTGCAGTGGCTGGAGGCCCTAGCATGCCCATTCTCACTTATCTCTGTCTCTCCTCTCTCTATCACTCTCTGCTTGTGAATAAATAAATAAAAGTGTATTTAAAAATCACAGTGACTATATTACACATTCTCCGTCCCTTTTATACCACCCCCCCCATTGACACCACCTCACTTACTACAAAATCCAGACTCTCTTCTCTGATTACAAAGCACCTGCGTGCTCCTCCGATATCATTTTGTATCTCTCTTCCCTTTTTATAGTCCAGGTTGACTCTTTATTTGTGTGATGCACCAAGCGTGATACAATCTCAGAGCTTCTCAAGTGCATTTCTGGGCAGAAAGCTCCACCCCTTCTCTGTGTCTCAGCCTAATTCATTCTTCAGAGACACCACCTCCCTGGGGCCCAGTCTAACACCCGTCACTCACTAGCATGCCAGGCTATTTTAGTTCTCTATGCATTTGTTCACTGACATTTTCTTCTTATCTTTTGTTAGCTATTAACTTTGGGTTCGCAAGTGTGCGTGTGCCCAGCTGTGCTGTAAAGGCCTTGGTAGTCCTTTTCACCACAATAACCTCAGTGCTTGGAGCAGGGTGCTAGTAGGTGCTAGCAAAATTAATTCTGGACAAAGTGACGAACAACTTTAAGCAATAGGAAAATCTTTAAAAATACTTTAATTTACTTATTTACAAGCAGAGAAAGAAAATTGGAGAGGGGGTGGTGAAGAAGCACCAGGGCCTCTCACCACTGCAGATGAACTTAGGATGCATGTCCCACTTTGTGTATCTGGCTTTACATGGGTGCTTGGGACTCTAACCCAGGCTGTCAGGCTTTGCAGGCAAGCTTGCGTCACTTTTGCATCTGGCTAAACGTGGGACCTGGAGATTCGAACGGGCGTTCTTAGGCTTCGCAGGCAAGCGCCTTAACCGCTAAGCCATCTCTCCAGCCCCTGGTTTATCTTTTTCTTTAGCCTCTTAGAACTAAGTTACATTGCTGTTGGCCTGTTCCCTATTCCTCCTCCTCCTCCTCCTTCTCCTCCTCCTCCTCCTCCCTACACCACTGCAGAATGCTACTGTGCAGTTTTTCTCTGTTTGCAGCCCCACCCTTGCTGTTGCTAAGCGGGTGAACTGGATGACATCAGTCATGGATTTCTCAACTGCAGCAATGAGAAAGATTTAGGATTGGGTGATGGAGGAGGCAAAAGGCAGTAAAAGAAATTTCCAGAAATACGAAGATGGACTAATAAAGTTATCAAGTAGGAGAGTGTGGAGCGGGACAGAGGGTCATCTCTCTTTGCTCTGATTTTCTTCCCTGTATTTTTCAGAAACACCTCAGCAAGTAAATCCCCCTTGCAGTATGTTTAGTTCAGCATTTTCCCCACTGTAAACGAAATTTTCTATCATGACCAAAAGAAAAAGAAAGAAAGGGAAATTACAGGAGAAAAAAATGTCAAGTAATTCCACTACTTTATTAGAAATCCCGTTCTGACATTTGGGCATATTTCCTTGGTGGATCTGTACTCATGCTACTAGGGTAGATTTCGTTATCATTCATTTATTTGTCCCTGGTTATAATGTGCATACTTATATTTTAGAATAGTTAACTGAATTGTGATCATCACTTTAATATTTCAGATTAGTGTGCTAAAACATGAAGGTACTTCTAAATCTTTGTATTTTTATGGAATAAATAAAGACAAAAGAAAGAATGGGCAAACATTATGTTTCAAATAGACTTATTTATTGTTTTTTTTTTTTCCTGGCTTTTTAAAGCCCAGGCTGATCTAGAACCCACTCTGTAGCCCAGGCTGTCGTCAAACTCATGGTGATCCTCCTACCTCAACCTCCTGAGTGGTGGGATTCAAGGCATGTGCCACCATGCCTGGATCCAGGCAAACCTGTTTGTAGGAGAAAAAACAGTACATATAGTAGTAAATTATATAAGGAAATAAACTGGATGAGCTAAACGTAGAAGTGAATACTTGTAATCCCAGTCACTGGAAGACTAAGGCAGGAAGATCCTGAGTTTGAGGCAAGTTTAGTCTACATAAAGAGACCCTGCTTCAAAATGACAGCAGCCATAATAATACAATGTGCTGTGTGATGCATTCAGAGTAGTTTGGAAGGTCAGGGTGGGGCCTGGGCTCTTTCAGTGGCAGACCATGAGACAAGTGATGCAGGAACAGGCTCCAAAACAAAAAGAAAAAAACGCCCTGACAGGTCATGGAAAGATGAAGGTTTATGTTCACAGCATTGATGGTGCTGGAAGTTTTTAAGAACAGCAGAAATAAGATTAGAGCTTTGTAACAAAGATCACTATGCCATGAGACCATAGACAATTGTGGGTGGGTGGGTGGGGAAGGCTGGAGGCCTTTAGCTGATGGCCAGAGTGGGATGATGGTGAGATAGATAGTGAGGATGTGATTGCTGCCTGGAAGGCATCTCCACCAGGTTAGGTGCTTGGCTGGCCACCAAAGGTGAAGTTTAGTTGAATTCTCTACATTTTAAATGAGCACTCCTACTATCCCAGTGGTCTTTCTGGTAAAATCCTATGCTCATGCTGTGAGGCCTGGGTTCTGTTTCTTATCAGGAAGTCATATTTGGGTAGAAATATATAGGAAAGATAAGCAGTGGCTCCAAGATCAGAAAGGCTTGGGATAGAGGAAGCATCGCTTATTCACTTTAGGAAAGATGACTTTCATTTCTGGTGTGAAAATTAGGCCAGTAGTATGAAATCTTACAATGATGTAACAAAGCCCTAAGGATTATGGATGGCCTTTGTTTCTTTAAGCCCCAGTCCCACCATAGGGAAACTCATGGCTCAAATGTGAATAGAACAAACTCCTGGCTGAAAGATCAGTTGGGTGGATCTCAGAAGACAAGCCTTAGGGAGGCTATGCCCTCCGACTACCAGATAGGAGGCCAGCACTCAAACATCTACAGCCTTGGGACAACAGGACAGTGCTCAATGATACGGGGCGGGGGGTGACACAGAGCTCTCATTCATAATTATGGAAGTTAAAAATCTGGAGGAGTCAATCTAGCTTATACTCAAGCCCTTATGGTGAAGACAAAACTCTCACTAGAACACATGAACCAACATGCAAAAAAAGGGAGCTATATGCCATAGTCTTAGATGGAAAGATTTCATATCAAAGTCTATTTTGACCAAAATGATATTCAAACTTCAAGGAGGCTCTGTGTTTGTATAGGAGAGAGTGAAATTTTACAAACTGGAATGCCTAGAATCCTTAGGAAAGCACCAAAAATACAGAACAGAACCACAAAGTATAAAAGGTATAGGAGATGCTCAGAAACACGCAGGAGAAATCTGCTCTATCAAACAGCAAAACTTATTTTAAAGCTATCCCAATGAAGTCAGCTTCGAGGTAGGCATAGAAACATAGAGCTAACAAAATGCAGCATACGGAATATATTCACACAGCTGCTTCTTGTATAGAACTTGATATTGACATTATAGATGAAGGAGGGGAAATGACTAATGTCCAGTAATGGTATATTTGATTTTATATATGGAAATTATATATATGTGGTATTTATATATTATATAAATATATTTTTTTTTCATTTCTGGTCTGAAAATTAGGCCAATAGTATGAAATCTTACAATGATGTAACAAAGCCCTAAGGATATATATGTATGTATGTATGTGTGTGTATATATATATATATGTGTGTGTGTATATATATATATATGTGTGTGTGTATATATATATATATTTGGAGAGAGACATAGAGAGAGAGAGAAAAGAGACAGAAAGACAGAGAGAATGGTATGCCAGGGCCTCCAGCCACTGCAACAACTCCAGACACATGCACCACCTTGTGCACCTGGCTTATGTGGGTCTTGGGAGATCAAACCTGGGTCCTTTGACTTTGCAAGCAAGTACCTTAACCACTAAGCCATCCTCCAGCCCCTATAAGTAGTTTTTAATCAAGCAGAATACTAAAATTATAAATATCCATAAGTAATAGCAAAGGTCCATAGTAAATTGTTTTTTCTTTTTCTTAAATGTTTTGCAAAATAAAATATTACCATGGCCTAATACAGAGTTAATATTTCTCATCTTTATCTCTCAATTGTTGAATGCCTCCAAACTCACAGGAAGATGACTAGGCTTAATTGATTTTAAAAATATTTTTAGTTATGGAATAAATAAAGACAAAAAGAAAGAATGGGCAACATTATGTTTCAAATAGACTTATTTATTGTTTTTTTTCCTGGCTTTTAAAGCCCAGGCTGATCTAGAACCCACTCTGTAGCCCAGGCTGTCGTCAAACTCATGGTGATCCTCCTACCTCAACCTCCTGGTGGTGGGATTCAAGGCATGTGCCACCATGCCTGGATCCAGGCAAACCTGTTTGTAGGAGAAAACAGTACATATAGTAGTAAATTATATAAGGAAATAAACTGGATGAGCTAAACGAGAAGTGAATACTTGTAATCCCAGTCACTGGAAGACTAAGGCAGGAAGATCCTGAGTTTGAGGCAAGTTTAGTCTACATAAAGAGACCTGCTTCAAAATGACAGCAGCCATAATAATACAATGTGCTGTGTGATGCATTCAGAGTAGTTTGGAAGGTCAGGGTGGGGCCTGGGCTCTTTCAGTGGCAGACCATGAGACAAGTGATGCAGGAACAGGCTCCAAAACAAAAGAAAACGCCCTGACAGGTCATGGAAAGATGAAGGTTTATGTTCACAGCATTGATGGTGCTGGAAGTGTTTAAGAACAGCAGAAATAAGATTAGAGCTTTGTAACAAAGATCACTATGCCATGAGACCATAGACAATTGTGGGTGGGTGGGTGGGGAAGGCTGGAGGCCTTTAGCTGATGGCCAGAGTGGGATGATGGTGAGATAGATAGTGAGGATGTGATTGCTGCCTGGAAGGCATCTCCACCAGGTTAGGTGCTTGGCTGGCCACCAAAGGTGAAGTTTAGTTGAATTCTCTACATTTTAAATGAGCACTCCTACTATCCCAGTGGTCTTTCTGGTAAAATCCTATGCTCATGCTGTGAGGCCTGGGTTCTGTTTCTTATCAGGAAGTCATATTTGGGTAGAAATATATAGGAAAGATAAGCAGTGGCTCCAAGATCAGAAAGGCTTGGGATAGAGGAAGCATCGCTTATTCACTTTAGGAAAGATGACTTTCATTTCTGGTGTGAAAATTAGGCCAGTAGTATGAAATCTTACAATGATGTAACAAAGCCCTAAGGATATATATGTATGTATGTATGTGTGTGTATATATATATATATTTTCATTTCTGGTCTGAAAATTAGGCCAATAGTATGAAATCTTACAATGATGTAACAAAGCCCTAAGGATTATGGATGGCCTTTGTTTCTTTAAGCCCCAGTCCCACCATAGGGAAACTCATGGCTCAAATGTGAATAGAACAAACTCCTGGCTGAAAGATCAGTTGGGTGGATCTCAGAAGACAAGCCTTAGGAGGCTATGCCTCCGACTACCAGATAGGAGGCCAGCACTCAAACATCTACAGCCTTGGGACAACAGGACAGTGCTCAATGATACGGGCGGGGGTGACACAGAGCCTCATTCATAATTATGGAAGTTAAAAATCTGGAGGAGTCAATCTAGCTTATACTCAAGCCCTTATGGTGAAGACAAAACTCTCACTAGAACACATGAACCAACATGCAAAAAAAGGAGCTATATGGGACTTGGAGAATCAAACCCGGGTCCTTAGGCTTCACAGGTTTGCACCTTAACCACTAAGCCATCTCTCCAGCCCCCAAAATGATATATATATTTGGAGAGAGACATAGAGAGAGAGAGAGAGAGGGTGGGGAAACAGACAGAGAATGGGCGCACCAGCAGCCTCTTAGCTGCTGTGAATGAACTCCAGATGCTTGCGCCCCCTTGTGGGCAAGTGCGGCATTGAACCCTTGTGTCACTTTTTGGGCCTGGTTAAACGTGGGACCTGGAGAATCAAATGAGCATTCTTAGGCTTAGCAGGCAGGCTCCCTAACCACTAAGTCATCTCTCCAGCCCCAAAACAATATTTTTAAGGGCTCATGTCTCCTCTCATCCAAATATTTTTTGAAGCTATGGAATAAATAAAGACAAAAAGAAAGAATGGGCAAACATTATGTTTCAAATAGACTTATTTATTGTTTTTTTTTTTTCCTGGCTTTTTAAAGCCCAGGCTGATCTAGAACCCACTCTGTAGCCCAGGCTGTCGTCAAACTCATGGTGATCCTCCTACCTCAACCTCCTGAGTGGTGGGATTCAAGGCATGTGCCACCATGCCTGGATCCAGGCAAACCTTTTTGTAGGAGAAAAAACAGTACATATAGTAGTAAATTACATAAGGAAATAAACTGGATGAGCTAAACGTAGAAGTGAATACTTGTAATCCCAGTCACTGGAAGACTAAGGCAGGAAGATCCTGAGTTTGAGGCAAGTTTAGTCTACATAAAGAGACCCTGCTTCAAAATGACAGCAGCCATAATAATAAAATGTGCTGTGTGATGCATTCAGAGTAGTTTGGAAGGTCAGGGTGGGGCCTGGGCTCTTTCCAGTGGCAGACCATGAGACAAGTGATGCAGGAACAGGCTCCAAAACAAAAAGAAAAAAACGCCCTGACAGGTCATGGGAAAGATGAAGGTTTATGTTCACAGCATTGGATGGTGCTGGAAGTTTTTAAGAACAGCAGAAATAAGATTAGATCTTTGTAACAAAAGATCACTATGCCATGAGACCATAGACAATTGTGGGTGGGTGGGTGGGGAAGGCTGGAGGCCTTTAGCTGATGGCCAGAGTGGGATGATGGTGAGATAGATAGTGAGGATGTGATTGCTGCCTGGAAGGCATCTCCACCAGGTTAGGTGCTTGGCTGGCCACCAAAGGTGAAGTTTAGTTGAATTCTCGCCTACATTTTAAATGAGCACTCCTACTACTATCCCAGTGGTCTTTCTGGTAAAATCCTATGCTCATGCTGTGAGGCCTGGGTTCTGTTTCTTATCAGGGAAGTCATATTTGGGTAGAAATATATAGGAAAAGATAAGCAGTGGCTCCAAGATCAGAAAGGCTTGGGATAGAGGAAGCATCGCTTATTCACTTTAGGAAAGATGACTTTCATTTCTGGTGTGAAAATTAGGCCAGTAATATGAAATCTTACAATGATGTAACAAAGCCCTAAGGATTATGGATGGCCTTTGTTTCTTTAAGCCCCAGTCCCACCATAGGGAAACTCATGGCTCAAATGTGAATAGAACAAACTCCTGGCTGAAGGATCAGTTGGGTGGATCTCAGAAGACAAGCCTTAGGGAGGCTATGCCCTCCGACTACCAGATAGGAGGCCAGCACTCAAACATCTACAGCCTTGGGACAACAGGACAGTGCTCAATGATACGGGGCAGGGGGTGACACAGAGCTCTCATTCATAATTATGGAAGTTAAAAATCTGGAGGAGTCAATCTAGCTTATACTCAAGCCCTTATGGCGAAGACAAAACTCTCACTAGAACACATGAACCAACATGAAAATAAAGGGAGCTATATGCCATAGTCTTAGATGGAAAGATTTCACATCAAAGTCTATTTTGACCAAAATGATATTCAAACTTCAAGGAGGCTCTGTGTTTGTATAGGAGAGAGTGAAATTTTACAAACTGGAATGCCTAGAATCCTTAGGAAAGCACCAAAAATACAGAACAGAACCACAAAGTATAAAAGGTATAGGAGATGCTCAGAAACACGCAGGAGAAATCTGCTCTATCAAACAGCAAAACTTATTTTAAAGCTATCCCAATGAAGTCAGCTTTGAGGTAGGCATAGAAACATAGAGCTAACAAAATGCAGCATACGGAATATATTCACACAGCTGCTTCTTGTATAGAACTTGATATTGACATTATAGATGAAGGAGGAGAAATGACTAATGTCCAGTAATGGTATATTTGATTTTATATATGGAAATTATATATATATGTAGTATTTATATATTATATAAATATATATATATATATTTTCATTTCTGGTCTGAAAATTAGGCCAATAGTATGAAATCTTACAATGATGTAACAAAGCCCTAAGGATATATATGTGTGTGTGTATATATATATATATATATATATATATATATATATATGTGTGTGTGTGTGTGTGTGTGTGTGTGTGTGTGTGTGTTTGTGTGTGTGTATGTATGATATGTAGATAAATATTTAATGATGAGAGAGATTGATTTTGAGGTAAATCCCAAGCCAGTATCCAACTCTTTCAACTTGGCCAAAGATTAGAAGGTCAAAAGTCAGGGCAAAAAAGAAAGTGAATGAAGCTCTGTGGTACGGGGAGGCCTGTGACGGCACCAGGGAGTGTTTCTGCTGGCGGATGGGCGGATGGGAGAACGATCTCAGAGGAAGCCAGGGGATGGGCTGATGTGTACGCCACCTCAGTCCTCACTCCCATTAGTATGAAGCAAGCGAAGCCTCAATCCCAAGCCTGGCGGAGCGCACGGGGCAGCAGCGGTTCTGAAATGGTCTGGCAAATGCCTCCTATCTTGCTGCAGATTTTCCTGAGCCTTAAGATGACCTCTGAAAGTCAGGGCTGATACCCTTATCCCCAACTTAATGTCGAAGTTCCCAGATCATGGCGCCTGCTTATTTGACTCAGTGACTGAGTGTTCCACCTGTGCTGTTCTAGATGCTTGGGATACAGCCGTGAACAGTTTTGATAAAAGATCCCTGACATGCAGATGCTTTCATACCAGAGCGAAGGGGTCGCTTATAGATAATCACAATAACAAGCACATTGTTTGCCCCCAGCCCAGTCCCCTCCTACTGGAACAGAACTTCCTATGCACACAGAAGTTGGAGAAGCTCTGTGAGTCTAGGAATCATGGTAGCTGGCTGTTGTGGACCTGGCTTCATTCCAAGCCCAGACCTGCCCCATGCTGCTTTCAAGTAGTTACAACAGCTCACAGAGGCGGTGGCAGGAAGGGGACTTGGGAGCGGATATTACAGGGCAACATTTGTCAAGTCATTCTGAATTTAGAGTTGCTTTCTTTCTCCTAAATGTGGCAATTTTTTTTAGTAATCAACCGGGAACTATAATTAGGACAACTTTAATGGCAGTCAGTAGTTTCGTTATTTTTACGCACCTGGTTATTTTAGAGCAATTTATTTTAGTTCTGGTATATCTGGCTATACCAAAAACCTATCAAATCCTGAGCTAAATAAAGACATACTTAGTATTTTCTGGGTTGCTGCTAGAAAGAAGCAGGCATATAGCAGGAGTTATTTGGACAGTCCAAGTGACCTGAAGTATTTTCTCACCTCCATACTTTGTCTTCATTACAGCCACTTCCAGAATGTTCTCTTCATGTTTCTCTGTCAATGTGAATCCTATCCATTCTTTGATATACAGTTTCTAGTCTTTTATGTTAATATTTTCCTGACCCTTCCAAAATGAACTGATCATCTTTTACTTTCAACTCACGAGCACCTGCCATCTCTGTAGTTCACTGGGGCACGAGTCACATACTGACTGACAACAGCACTTCTGTCATTTGTACCTTGTGAGTTGTCATTTACATCTTGGATTGTGGTTTGCATGTCCATAGTAGCGTATCTTCCAGTGTCAATTTTACATTTCTCAGGACAGAACTACATTTTAAGTTTCTTTTTTGTTGTGTGTGAATGTGTAGTATGTGTGGTACATGCATGTGTGTATGAGCTGATGTGGCACCCTGTGCACTTGTCTGAGGTGCCCCTGTATGTTACCTACCACAGCCGGAGGAGAATATCAGGTGTCTCTGCTGTCACTCTCGCACCTGTCTTTCCTTGTCACTGAGTCTCTCACTGATTCCAGAGCTTTCTATTCAGTGATTCTCATGGCTCTGTTCCCCACAGGACTGGGGTTGCAGACGTGCATGGCCATGCCCAGCTGTTTATGTGGGTTCCAGAGATTCAAACTCCAGCTTTCTCAGGACCCCTCAAGTCCTCATGCTTGTGCAGAAAGTACACTGAACCGTCAACCTACCTCTCCAGCCCTTATTTTAAGTATCACAGTGAACTTTAAAGGATGCACTGTCTTGTACGAGCTAGTCATATGGTAAATGCTCGATTTTAGCATGTGTTTAGTATGTGAAGACTGTTCTTTTGAAATGTCAGGAACCTAGTTTCTACGTGATAAAATTTGCGGCTGACATCACCTAAACATTTGCTATTGGACTGGGGCTTTAGGTAATATTTTAAGAATTGGATCTGAGTCAAACTTAGTTTGGAATGCTATTTCTTGGGTTGCGAAGAAGAAAGAAGTCTTTGAATGAATGCTGGCTTGTTTGCAGCATTGAGATGAAGGAATCTGTTGGAAGATCCAGCAAGATAAGTGGCCTCCACCATCCGCAAACAAGCAGACAGGAGTCTGGAATTTAGACTGAATGCCTCTTGTTTTCTGTATGTGTCCTTTGTATCATGTTATCACAAATATTTGAAAGAAGGACATAACCTAAGTCTAAACAAAATCCACACAAAAGCAGAGAGAATGTGAAATGTACACAGGGATTGTTTTTCTCCTGTGGCCTTGAGGAAAAGTAGTTCCCTTACTGAAAGTAACCAGTTCCCAGTGAAATGGATAGGTCACTACACTGCCGACTTTAATCAGTTTATGTCCTGCTGTGCAGTTTACCCAACAAGAGGAAGCTAGCAGGTAATAAATGCCCAAGAAGCGTGATCTAGAAAGAGAAAAGACAACTCTCACCAGGCATCCTTTTTTCTATAACAAAGGCACACATTTTTACTGGATCCTTTTTTCCACATTTCTATTGATAAGAGGAAAACTGGGCTATACCACTACTGTGTTCATTTTTCATAGCTCAACCACACCATCCTGGGCCAACTGGAATCTTGCTATATACAGTGATCTGCTCAATTTTGAAGTAGGATGAGTGGAAATTGTCTGCATGGTTGAAATTTTTTTTAGAAGTAAAAAAAGAAAAAACTCTCAACATTAAAAGCTCATGTTAGAAGAGGTGCGGGTTCCATCTACCCCATGACTGCTGTAAAGTTTTTATATTAATTACAAAGTTTCATAAATCTAGAATATATCACCCACTTATGTAGCCCAGAGTAAACGGCGGGTCGGGCTTTATGAATTTAAGTTGCAGAGGGGAGCATCTCCACTCAAACTTTCTAATGCGAAATTAGAAGTGCTAATTGATCCAATTTTCTGAAAGCAGGAATCTGCTTGCGCACACTTCCCAAACCTGCACATGCCCCAAGTCAGAAAGTAGACTGGAAGAGCATGGCAAGTGTTCCAGAAGGACCGTGCCACACCCAAACCAACCTTGGTGCTCATAGATTTCCTCCTCAGAATGACTTGATTCTTCCCTTCATCTCTCTGTTTGGTTCTCCAAACTGCAAAGATATTTATCTACCTGCAAACAGTAGGCCAAAGGTGACAAAATGTGACCCTTTAGAATCTTGTTCACAGCCCATTTACTGTGTGTGACCTCCCCCCCCCCCGAGTACAAAGATGATGGGCACACTAAAGATGGTTTAATAGGATTAGCGTTGGCTCACAGGTAAACAGAACTTTCCAAAACTCAAAATGACTGACTATTTGCCTGGAGAGATGGCTCAGCAGTTAAGGCATTTACCTACGAAGCCTAACAATCTGGGTTCGGTTCCCCACTACCCATGGAAAGCCAGATGCACAAGGTGGCACATGTGTCTGGAGTTTGTTTGAGGAGCTAAAGGCCTTAGTGTGTCCCTTCTCTCTCTCTCTCTCTCTCTCTCTCTCTTTCTTTCTCTCTTTTCTGTCTGTCTCTCTGCTTGCAAATAAATAAATAAATAAATAACATTTTTTCTAAAAAAAAGTCCTGATAATTTGATTTGGGTAACATGAGCTGTTTCTGAAATATCCAATCCATATCTCCAATATTATTTGAAAGAACTCTGCAACCCACTGTGAACTAAGTCACTAGATATTGAAGCCCCTTGTTCGATAACAAAAGGTTTAAAAGAATAATGAAAACTTCTTGATGATTCTGTAGTCTGCCTAGAAGAGACAGGAGCCTCATTAGGTGGAAGAGTGACTATGAAATCCCTTTAGTGTTTATTTCCTGCTATGTTAAATTAATTTTTAGTATTTGTACTGTATCCCCCACCCTATTCCCTGAATTTTAAGAATCAGACAATCTACCTTAACAGCATGAGCTGATATTAACTGGGAGCTCTGAAACACAACCGTTCAAGAAGAAAGATCTCCTCTGATCATCAAGTAGTAGAGTGAAACTGGGCCACCATATTAGGACAGCTACTTCAGACAGGACACTTCCCTCTATCACTATTAAGAAAAGCAAACAGGGGCGGAGAGGTGGCTCAGCGGTTAAGGAGCTTGCCTGCAAAGCCAAAGGACCCAGGTTCAATTCCCCAGTCCCACATAAAGCCAGATGTACAAGGTGGTGCATGTGTCTGGAGTTCATTTGCAGTGGCTAGAGACCCTAATGTGCCCATTCTCTCTTTCTCCTATCTGCCTCTTTCTTTCTCAACAATCTCAAATAAATAAATAAACAAAATATATATTTTTAAAGAGCAAGCAGAGATCATTGCAGAAGAGGAGATGGTAAGAATGTAAGAGCCCAAGGTTGGGAAGGAGTGCTATGGAACTCTGTCTTCAGACAACTGAAGTGTCTGGAGTTCGTTTGCAGTGGCTAGAGGCCCAGGCATGCCCATTCTGTCTCTCTCTCTCTCTCTCTCAAAATAAGCAAATAAATAAAATAAAATAAATATTTAAAAAGATATTAAAGTAGAAGAGGGACTAGTTGTAGAAAGGAGAACAAGAGAGGCAAGGGGAGGGAATTATGATCAAAACACATCATAAACCTGTGCGAAAACTGTCAATGAAAAAAGATCAGGGATGGGCTGGAGGGATGGCTTAGCAGTTAAGGTGCTTGCCTGCAAAACCTAAGGATGCAGGTTTGATTCCCCAATACCCACACAAGCTAGATGCACATGGTGGCACACACATCTGGAGTTCACAGCAGTGACTGGAGGCCCTGGCGTGACCATTCTCTCTCGTTCTCTGTCTGCCCCCCTCTCTCTTTCTCCCCGTCTCTCTCTTCAATCAATCAATCAGTCAATAAAATGTTTTTTTTTTTTTTTTTTTTTTTTTTTAAGAGCAGGGATAAAAGAAGGGACATTTATTTCAGCCAGCCTATGTATGTTTTTGGTGCAGATTCTGGCAAGGTACCAAGGCGGCTGCGGTCAGTTTCTTCATTCACCGAAGGCCAAGCTATGCCAAACCACAGCGGATGAGGCCAGCGGCTCCTTCCCCGTGCCGCCGCTTACACTGTAGAACAGTGTTGTCAGGCTTTGCAAGCAGGCACCTTACAACTGCTGCACCATCTCCCTAGCACCCAACTGCTGTAATTCCTTCTATAGCCATTGGTTTGTTGGGACATCAGCCTTTCTTCAGTTCCTCTAGTAGCAGTTTCCTGTGGAACTATTTCTTACGTATGGGTGCGCAGGCTCATCCCCATCTGCGCCGAACCGCCCCACCCCATGGAGTTCCTGGCGTAGTGCTCGCACCTCCTCTCAGGCTTCATCTCTACCTTTGGCAGAAGTCTTGATTGCTTTTTAATTGTTTTAAAGAACTAACTCCTAGATTCATCATTTCTGTGTATTGCTGATTCTTTAACTTCTGATTCTTTTTTCCCCAGGTAAGGTGTTACTCTAGCCTAGGCTGACCTGGAATTCACTGTGTAGTCTCAGGCTGGCCTTGAACTCACAGTAGTCCTCCTACCTCTGCCTCCCAAATGCTGGGATTAAAGGCGTGCACTACCACATCCAGCTATTTCTTGTATCTTACTAAAATTAAAATGTACTCATAATTTTTTGGGTTTTTTTTTTGAGATAGGGTCTTACTCTAGCCCAGGCTGGCCTGGAATTCGTTATGTAGTCTCAGGCTTGCCTGAACTCATGGTAATCTTTTCTACCTCTGCCTCCTGAGGGGCTAGGATTAAAGGTATGAGCCACCATACCCAGCCAACTTCTGATTTTATGTCTTAAATTTTTCCTTATCATCTTTTGATTTGTTACATGCCATTCTAAATTGTATATTTAATTCACTTTTAAACTTTTCTTTTAATATTTTGGTTTTTCAAGGGTAGATCTCCAGCCCAGGCTGACCTGGAATTCACTAAGTAGTTTCAAGGTGGCCTCGAGCTTACAGTGAGTCTCCTACCTCTGCCTCCTGAGTGCTGGGATTAAAGGTGTGAGCCACGAGGCCCAGTTTCTGTTTTAATTTAATAACTGAAATATCGGATTTTTTTGCACATATTTTTAGGACTGGAAGGAATCTTGGTTTTGTAGAGGCACAAAGCATACAGGCTAAAGGACTCGTTTACAGCTTTCTAGTTGCAGAACCAAAAGAATCAAGTAATTTTTCAGTCCTCTTTTTCTGCTCCACCTGTCTTCTTAACCAAAAAGGACCTGATTATGACTTAAAGGCAACCAGTTCTCTTGGGATGTGACCATCTGCTGCTGCAGGCTGGTTAGCCCCGTCAATGGCCAGGACCCAAAGTATCCAACCAAATATATTCACAGTAGGCTCTGTTTTTTCTCCCTTTGGGACAGAGGTTCATTTGTGTTGACACAAGGGCAATAAATAACCTTTCTGTTGACCCAGGTAGGGCTCAGAGCACCTGCCTTAAAGGAGCCACAGCACACTCCTTTCAGCTGCCCACTCTAAGTCAGAGCTCCTGCTAAAGTGGATGTAAGGTTACATTATTCTGGTCCCAGGAGTGATGGCATGCCCTCCAATGGGCATCATAATCCCATTGCAACTCAATTCCACTTTTACCCCAGCGCCTTGAATCCTTTAATCCCAGCACTCAGGAGGCAGAGGTAGGAGGATTGCCCTGAGTTCAAGGCCACCCTGACACTACATAGTGAATTCCAGGTTAGCATCGGCTAGAGCAAGACCCTACCTTGAAAAACCATATGTGTGTGTGTGTGTGTGTGTGTGTGTGTGTGTGTGTATGTGTGTGTGTATATATATAATCTTCATTCATATATATATATATATATATATATATATATATATGAATGAAGATAATAAGCTACAATGCATATAACTCACAGAAACTAGGTGACAAACCCATTGTGTGCAGGCAGCCATGGCATTCCTAGACCGTAAGGAATCTATGGAGAAGGACAGCCACTTCCTAATGTCTTCAGATCAGGACAAACAAGACTGTCAGTGTGAGCAGAAATCAGAGACCAGAGTGACGTCGTTAATGCAGCCAACCCATCCCGGCTGTGCTCCCGCTGCCTTCCCCCCTTCTACCCTGACTTATGCTAGGGAAAAGACAGAGTGGGGTCTACAGGAACACAGGAGTAGTGAACTGTAGAAGGGCAGTGACAGGTACCACGCTTCAGCTATTTCTTGTATCTTACTAAAATTAAAATGTACTCATAATTTTTTGGTTTTTTTTTTTGAGATAGGGTCTTACTCTAGCCCAGGCTGGCCTGGAATTCGTTATGTAGTCTCAGGCTTGCCTTGAACTCATGGTAATCTTTCTACCTCTGCCTCCTGAGGGCTAGGATTAAAGGTATGAGCCACCATACCCAGCCAACTTCTGATTTTATGTCTTAAATTTTTCCTTATCATCTTTTGATTTGTTACATGCCATTCTAAATTGTATATTTAATTCACTTTTAAACTTTTCTTTTAATATTTTGGTTTTTCAGGTAGGATCCGCTAGCCCAGGCTGACCTGGAATTCACTATGTAGTTTCAAGGTGGCCTCGAGCTTACAGTGAGTCTCCTACCTCTGCCTCCTGAGTGCTGGGATTAAAGGTGTGAGCCACGAGGCCCAGTTTCTGTTTTAATTTAATAACTGAAATATCAGATTTTTTTGCACATATTTTTAGGACTGGAAGGAATCTTGGTTTTGTAGAGGCACAAAGCATACAGGCTAAAGGACTCGTTTCACAGCTTTCTAGTTGCAGAACCAAAAGAATCAAGTAATTTTCTCAGTCCTCTTTTTCTGCTCCACCTGTCTTCTTAACCAAAAAGGACCTGATTATGACTTAAAGGCAACCAGTTCTCTTGGGATGTGACCATCTGCTGCTGCAGGCTGCATAGCCCCGTCAATGGCCAGGACCCAAAGTATTCAACCAAATATATTCACAGTCGGCTCTGTTTTTTCTCCCTTTGGGACAGAGGTTCATTTGTGTTGACACAAGGGCAATAAATAACCTTTCTGTTGACCCAGGTAGGGCTCAGAGCACCTGCCTTAAAGGAGCCACAGCACACTCCTTTCAGCTGCCCACTCTAAGTCAGAGCTCCTGCTAAAGTGGATGTAAGGTTACATTATTCTGGTCCCAGGAGTGATGGCATGCCCTCCAATGGGCATCATGATCCCATTGCAACTCAATTCCACTTTTACCCCAGCGCCTTGAATCCTTTAATCCCAGCACTCAGGAGGCAGAGGTAGGAGGATTGCCCTGAGTTCAAGGCCACCCTGACACTACATAGTGAATTCCAGGTTAGCATCGGCTAGAGCAAGACCCTACCTTGAAAAACCATATGTGTGTGTGTGTGTGTGTGTGTGTGTGTGTATGTATATATAATGTTCATTCATATAATCTTCATTCATATATATATATATATATATATATATATATATGAATGAAGATAATAAGCTACAATGCATATAACTCACAGAAACTAGGTGACAAACCCATTGTGTGCAGGCAGCCATGGCATTCCTAGACCGTAAGGAATCTATGGAGAAGGACAGCCACTTCCTAATGTCTTCAGATCAGGACAAACAAGACTGTCAGTGTGAGCAGAAATCAGAGACCAGAGTGACGTCGTTAATGCAGCCAACCCATCCCGGCTGTGCTCCCGCTGCCTTCCCCTTTTCTACCCTGACTTGCGTTAGGGAAAAGACAGAGTGGGGTCTACAGGGAACACAGGAGTAGTGTGAACTGTAGAAGGGCAGTGACAGGTACCACGCTTCATTCAACATGATGCACTGATGTTCTCTTGCGTAGTAGTGGAAGTTTAAAGAGAAGGATGTGTATAGACACGTGTACATAAAAATGTATACATATACATTCTCTCACACACACCACACACACACCAGTAGACAGTAGAAGAGCTGAAACCCAAGAAAATCTCAAAGAGAATCATTTGACCTACTCTTTAAGGGTCTGTCTTGTCTGAGCTTTCTGCATTTTGTATAGACTGACATTCACTATGTTTTTACTTTTGGTTTTGGTGTTCTTTGCTGTGTCCTGTTACTTGTTTTGTTGTTTACTTGCTTTGAATGGAAATATGGGATTGACTCTTGCCACCTGGAGCTCCCCATAAAATTCAGTGTGGTTCTGGAAGATTCAGAGTCAGCTGATGTTTATTATCACCGACGTCTTCCATGTGGAGCCCTATACCCAGGGGCTCATACAACATTACTGTGTGTGCTTCCCCACAACCACTTCCAGAGTATTTGTTGTCAGCACTCTCCGTTTGAGGGTGACGTTCAGAGAGACTACAGTACTTGACGCCAAACCCAGATCTCCCGATTTCAAGTTCAAGTTTGGTGTTTCATCTGCTGCTCAGAACAACACAATCTCACACTGGCTTGCAGGCTCCTGTAGTCTAGGATAATGCCATGGTTGCCTGAGCACAGTGTGTTTGTCACCTAGTTTCTGTGAGTTATATGCATTGTAGCCATATATATATATATATATATGTATATTTGGTTTGGTTTTTTGAGGCAGAGTCTTGCTCTAGCCAAGGCTGACCTGGAATTCACTATGTAGTCTCAGGGTGGCCTCGAACTCAGGGCAGTCCTCCTACCTCTGCCTCCCGAGTGCTGGGATTAAAGATGTATGGCACCACGCCTGGCTTTTAATTTATTTTTATCACAGTATTGCATAAGTTCTCTTTGAGAGGTCAAAGAGCAGCCCTGTAACTGCTACAAAAACTAACCTTCAACCCATCTGTATAATGAGCTTTTTTCTAGGGTGACTCTATATGGTTTGATTTAGAGCTTGAAAGGACTGAGAGAATATGAAGTTGTTTTTACTTAGCAGTTCCCAGGTAGTGAGAGCTGTATTTCATCAAGTTATCTCATTTAATCTAACTTGAACAATTCTGAGACGTCTAACTAACCTACTATGATATTCCAGCCCCAGGGCTATTCCTGTCCCTCTTCCTGGCTGACTCCAGAGAGGCGTTTCTACTATAAAGTGTCAAGCACATTGTTTAAAGAAGGGGAAAAAGTTAACAAGTTGCCTTATATACCACTTGAAAGTTAGCTGTTTTCTGAAGTCCATCCTTCTAATTACATCATAAATTGATCGGTTACTAATCAGACAACACTGAAGCAGAAATGAATTAATACGTCGCCATGTTTTAATGAAATCCTCCAGCAAACCACTGGACTTCTTACAGCTTTATTTTAATCTTTTGTCGCTTTTCAGTTCTAAGTTTTGTAGCTGTGAGGAAGCTGAATAAATTGTCCATAATTTTAAATAAATGTTCTTTAATTGGCCTCTGACATAGTGCGCATCCTGCTGTAAGCGGTGACATGGAGTAACCCTCTGCACGTGAAGGCAGTCGGCATGGTCTGCTGTGTTTGTGAAATTCAGGGCCATCCCTGGGTCATTTCTTGTCCTAAGTTATGTTAATCAATTTCATGCTCATGTTGCTTCTCCATCTAGCTTATCCCCTAAGCATATATGATGTGAATTTGATTTCTTCCTTCCCTCCACCATATATGTATGGGTGGATGGGTGCATGCATATGCATGTATTTATATTTTTTAGGGGGTACTTTTGGAGGTAGGGTGTCACTTTAGCCTAGGCTGACCTGGAACTCAATCTGTAGCCTCAGGCTGGCCCGGATCTCACAGGGAATCTTTGACTGCAGCCTCGGGAGTGCTGAGACTAAAGGTGTGCGCCACCACACCCAGCCCTCCAGAATTTCTTATTGCAGGTTTTCCCTGATTTCTGTGTAACTAGAAGGTTAATCTGGTTTGGTAGCATTGTCCTTAGTTCGTTATATTGTAAACTCCCAAGGGTTTAGGATCTCTGTCTAGTTCTTTTCTTCCCACCTCTCTTCCTGAACTATAATATGCCAAAGAGCCCAGTAAACGTTTGCTTCTTGGAGTAACTGAAATGGGGGACTTTCTGTTTGTCCTTGGTGGGTGACCTGTGAGACCCAGAAGTGTGTAGCCAGCAGTTAACAGAAGGACCCCAGGGGCTCATGGGCAGTCAGCAGAACTCCACTTCCTCCAGCCTACCCTGTCCTCTTATGTTGAAGACCCTCCACCCCCCCCCCAGGTGATGGGGGGGCTCTTGTCATTGTCCAAAGCTATTGCATTATCTAGGATCCAGAAATGCCAAGTCAACGGAACAGCATTACAGTCTGCTCCCCATTCTGCCTCTTTTGTGTGGAGCTAAAGAGAGAAGACATTCTTTGATCATTATTATTATTATTATTATTTCTTTTTGCCCTCCTTCATTTAGAAACACAACCAGAGATGCCATGGCTGAGATTCGCATTCCTACCCTTTGTGAATCAAGGTCAGCCTTACAAGGCTAGAGGCAAGTGTTTCAGCCTTATCCTTCCCTACCAGCCTTTGACCTGCATATTTTCCTTGGTCTTGAACTCTTGTTATTTTTCTCTTTCTACCTGCCTGCTTTCTGATGAGTCAGCTATTTAGGTACTTACGTTTGTTTAAGTTATGAAAATAGAACTCCTGAAGTTTCAAATTGCTTCTAGGATTGGCCAGGACTTGGAAGACAGTTACCTTGCATCTACCTTTTTGGTTTGTTTATTTTTTGGTTTTTTGTTTGTTTGTTATTCGAGGTAGGGTCTCACTCTAGCTCAGGCTGACCTGAATTCATTATGTGTTCTCAGAGAGGCCTCGAACTCACGGGATCCTCCTACCTCTGCCTGCTAAGTGCTGGGATTAAAGGCATGCGCCAGCCACCACGCCCTGCTACATCTACCTTTATTCCTTACACATTCACCTGCAGGGCAGAAGCAGGTACCTCCAGTTCCCACAGTCCAGCAGACATCAAGTGAGTGTCTGCTTTGTGCACCCTGGCTGGCATTGGGCATACAAGGACCAGTAAGAAATGAGGTAGGCCAGGCGTGGTGGCACACACCTTTAATCTCAGCACTCAGGAGGCAGAGGTGGGATGATCACTGTGACTTCAAGGCCAGCTTGAGACTACATAGTGAATTCCAGGTCAGCCTGAGCTAGAGCGAGATCCTACCTAAAAAAAAAAAAAAAAAAAAAAAAAAACCCAGTTTTTAAAATAAGGACTTGAGAGGCCTTTGTGTCAGTCAGTGGTTAACACCTGCAATCCCAGTGTTCTTGGGCGGCTAGGGCAGGAGGATTGCTACAAGTTTAAGGCCAGAATGAGGTTACGTCGTAAGACAAGAAGGAGGTGGTAGAAAAGCATTGGCAAGGAATATAGACAAAAAAACGACATAACCCAAGAACCACACACCTCCCCAAAAAAAAAAAGGAAAAATTACAGCTTTGAGTTCACCTCAAGGAAGACTTTTGACAATGACAGGACATGAAAGAAGATTCAAATGACTAATGATTTGGTTTGAGAAAAGAAGAGAGAGAGACTGTTTCGGAGCCAGAGGCCCTTGGCTCTAGTGTTCCTCACCTTTAGCATCGCCTCCAGCTGCTCTGGCAAGAGGAGCTCAGAGTGCCTGCCTGTGGTTCTGTCCCTCGTCAAGGGGAAAGTAGACCAAATGCTTCTTTGTAGATCACATTCATTGACGTGATTTTTTTTGCTGTTGTTTCTGTTTTCGAGGTAGGGTCTCGCTCTAGCCCAGGCTGACCTGGAATTCACTCTGTAGTTCCAGGATGAAATGCATAAGCCACCACGCCCATCTTCATTAAGTTGTTTTTAATGTTTTGAATTAGAAATTAAGTTATAGGCATTTTCTAGGGAAAAGAAGCTTCCTGTGAGCACATGCACACATACACGCACACGCACACACACAGGCACATATGTATGGGATATATTGCCTTCCAAACAATACAAGAAACTTTTTGTATTAAACATGACATATGTATATCTAATATTCTTTTAAACAATGCAAAATACTCTTAAAGTAATTTAATGGATTTCATTTCACATGCATTTCCCAGGATAGCCAAAAATATAATATAAATCATTCTTTCTTCTCTCTCTCTCTCTCTTTTTTTTTTTTTTAATCATTTTAAAGGTATGGGCTCACTCTAGCCCGGGCTGACCTGGAACTCACTTTGTAGTCTTAGACTAGCTCCGAACTCACAGTGATCCTCCTACCACTGCCTGCAGAATGCTGGGATTAAAGGCGTGCACCAACTCGCGTGACCAAAACCATACACATTTCAATAACTCAGTTAAGATACCTGAAAACTATTCCTTTTATTTCACTTTTTATTGTACTTGATTTTATTTTTGCAGTGCTGGGGATTGAACTCAGGGCAAGTACTCTACCACTGAGCTACAATCCCTAGACCTAGAAGAATAAATGTTCCAAGCAGTTTGTAAGTATGAATTATATTGAGAATTTCATGCTAATTTTTCCAAATTGTTAAATTTTTCAAAATTTCTAAATGTCTTGTTATCATGAGCTTCTAAAGAACTATACCTCTCGATTTAGAAAAGCAAATTTTAGAAAAGCCAGTTTTTATTGACAATTTTATACTTGTACATAACACATTTTGATCATAATTCCCTCCCATTGCCTTCTATGATCCTCCCCCCCTCCATCCCCCTTCCAGTGAACTCTTCCTTCTGCCCAACTAGTCTTTTATTTATTTTGTCTTCCTCCACCATCCATGATGTAGTGTTGGTGGATCCGATAATGCACAGATCTTGTGCAGGTAACAGCAGCCACTGTACGCTCATGAATACAACAGCCACTTCAGTGTGGAAGACATCATTCCAGAGCATACAGAAGCTTCTCTGACAAGAGCAGCGCTAATCTATAGGTATTAACATAACTATCCAGAGGGTAATTTGATGGGCACATCATATTCATTTCCCCAAACAATAGCAGCAGCTTCCCTCCTAGGGTCCATGACCTTCCTAGCCATAGGCTTTGGGCTTGGTATTCAGTACCAGTCATGAATTTCCTCCCGTGGAACAGGCCTAAAATTCAGAGAACAGTTGGTTACCCCCATAACCATCATGCCACTATTGCACCAATGGGCACTTCTTCTCTGGCTGGTTGGCCTTGTAGCTCACAAGATCCCCTGCTGCTTAAGACAGTTGACCAGCAATCTGCATAGCACTTTCCAGCACTGTGACGCTAACCAGCAGGGAGGAGGCTTCCAGCTCAGTTCTTATTTGATTCCCCAGGGTTCTGCAGACAAACCATGTGGCATCTTCAGCAATTGGGTTTTACCATCTAGTTCTCGTGGAGCATTGGCAATAGCCTGTATTGGGAAAAACCACAATTTAATGTCTGGCTTTTCAGATGGTTATAAATAGAAAATAAAAACCTAACTTAAAAAACAAGTAAAAACTAAATGTGGGGGTATATGTTTAATCTCAGCACTCAGTAGGCTGAGGTAGGAGGATCACCATGGGTTCAAGGCCAGCTTGAGCTACAGAGTAAGTTCCAGCTCAGCCTGGGCTAGAGTGAGACCCTGCCTTAAAACCTTAAAACATACACACACTCATACACACACACGCACGTATGCACACACTAAATAAATACTCAAACTAAGGTATTCTACTCTGAGAAGAATATTGTGAGAAAGTAGAAAACCAAAAATAATTTTTATTAATTTATGTGTCAAGGGGCTGGAGAGATGGCTCAGTGGTTAAAGGCACACACTTGCAATGCCTGCTGGTCTGGGTTCAGTTCCCCAGTACCCATGTAAAGTTAGATACACAAGGTGGCACATGCATCCGGAGTTCATTTGCAGTTGGCAAGAGGCCCTGGTGTGCCTATACCCTCACCCTCTAACTCTCAAATAAATAATAAACATTTTTATAACTAAAAATAAATTATGAGTCAAGCTGCTATGTCCCTATAAAGACCAAAGTAAAGCCACAGCAACCATGGAAGGATACAAACTGACTTCCCAAAAGGATAACATTTCATAAAGGTGGTGTGACAGTGGACTCTTTGTGGAGAAACTTGTTCTACAACCAGAAAAATACAGGTTTGTGCATAGCAGGTGATTACTGATTTAATATGAACTTTGCTGACTTTCAGTCAGTGTTTGCCTACTTTGAGGGCAATCTCTTGAAAACACCTGTTGTATTTTGGCTTCATTTGCCTGCTTGCAACAGTGGGTATGTAGAACTCAAGTGAAAATTCATTTACTTTATTTTATTTTATTTTATTGGTTTTTTGAGGTAGGATCTTATTTTACTTACTTATTTGAGAGAGAGTGAGGAAAAGAAAGGGAGAAGGAGAATAAGAATGGGCATATCAGGGCCTTTAGCCACTACAAACTAACTCCAGACACATGTGCCACCTTGTGCATCTGGCTTTATGTGGGTACTGGGGAATCAAACTTGAGTCCTTAGGCTTTGCAGGCAAGCGCCTTAACTGCTGAGCCATCTCTCCAAGCTGAAAATTCATTTCTTTATCTAGCAGTATGAGCTCTAAAGTCAGGTCCTTTGGCTTGCATGGGGTTCCTGAGCCTGGTTACCTGACATTAAGGCCCATCTACATGTTGGTAAATGAAAGACCACGAAAACAAACTGCAAGACTTTAAGGGCCATTATAGCTGGTGTCCAGTTCTCCTGCAGCACTCAAGTGACCACTAGGGAAATGGCTCTGTTTTAAAGAAGCACTTTGCAAAACAAACATTGTTTGGCAAAATGTAAGGGCTGAAGATATTCGTAGTTGTTACGCAAGGAAAGGGAAAGAAAGTTCTGTATCCATCTGAGTGTGGGAAATGTTAGACAAGGTTAAGCAGCGTTGGCTTTTGGCTGCAAGATTCAACATTCTTCCTTGTGTGGTGAGTCTCTAAGAGAGGAAGTAATTTCCAGAATTTCCTAGCTATTGGTCATCCAGGCACATGTCTGAGACTGGGTTGTTCACAGATGTGCAGTGAATGATCAATTAATGTACTGACTCCAGACTATCCATGAAAAGCCTTTTTATGTAGCTGGAGGAAGGGGGTTAAACTGAAGACACCAGTAGGTGCTCAGTTTGGAGTTCTTGGGCCCAGACAGTGTTTTTAAAAAACCTAAAGACCATGTTTATAAATCAGGAGGTTTTATCATAAGAATTCGGTTTCCAAGCCTCTCTTGAAAATAGTAAGATAAGTTTAGTATGGACCTAGAAGCCCAATACTCAGGAGATAGAGCCAGCCTGGACTACAGAGGTGGCTTCAGCCAGCCTAGGTTACATAGTAAGATATAAGGAAAGAAAGAAGGAAGGAAAGAAGGAAAGAAAGAAAGAAGGAAGGAAGGAAGGAAGGAAGGAAGGAAGGAAGGAAGGAAGGGGAAGGGAAGGGAAGGGAAGGGAAGGGAAGGGAAGGGAAGGGAAGGGAAGGGAAGGGAAGGGAAGAGAAGAGAAGAGAAGAGAAGAGAAGAGAAGAGAAGAGAAGAGAAGAGAAGAGAAGAGAAGAGAAGAGAAGAGAAGAGAAGAGAAGGGCCTGGAGAGATGGCTTAGCGGTTAAGCACTTGTCTGTGAAGCCTAAGGACCCTGGTTCGAGGCTCGATTCTCCAGGACCCACGTAAGCCAGATGCACAAGGGGGCACACATATCTGGAGTTCATTTGCAATGGCTGGAGGCCCTGGCTTGCCCATTCTCTATCTGCCGCTTTCTCTCTGTGTCTGTCACTCTCAAATAAATGAACAAATAAATAAGAGAGGAAGGAAAGGAAGGAAGAAAGGAAGGGAGGGAGGAGGGAGGGAGGGGGAGGGAGGGAGGCAAAAAGAGAGGTGGGGAGAGGAAGGAAGATGAGGAAATAAAAAATATGTGGGTCTTCAATCCTGATCCTTCAGAGTTGCAGACCTGGGTCCTGGAGCCACTGTGTCCTTCAGAGAAAGAAATGCAGTTTTCACAATGTCTTTACTGACTGCTTGCTCCCTCCTCTCCTTCCTCTCCTCCTTTCCTAAGTCAGATTGTTTAATCAATATATAGTTGTTGTTGGGGTTTTTTGCATTTGCATATGCATGTTTATATGTGTGTTAGCACTTGTGTGAGCCTGCTTGCGGAGGCCAGAGGCCAGTGTCGAATGCCTTCCTCAGTTCTCACATTACTTTCTTGAGACGGGGTCTTCGAATGAACCTAGCGCTAGCTCACTGATTTGGCTAGACTAGCTAGCCAGCACCATGATCATCTGCCCCCCCCCACCAGTACTGGGATTACAGGTATGTACCCACAATGCCCTGTGTTTTAGTGGATGCTGAGGATCCAAACTCAGTTCCCCATGTTTGTACAGCAAGTACCTTAGCCACGGATCAATTTCTCCAGCCCCTGACTTAATTTTTATTCATGTACTTTTTTATCCCTGTGTACTCAGGATCAAAGCCAGGGCCTGATGCACTCCAAATAAGCACTCTACCACGGAGCCGTGCCCCATGCCCCATCATCTCACTGCCTGCTTCTTACACCGTGACAGCCTCGTTAGCCTATCTCACTTGGGTGGCTCCAGAATGGCTCCATGGGCTCCTCCCAGCCATCTGAGATACTTCATGGGAATTCGTCCGTGCACTGCGCTGAGGACAGGCTCTGAGATGTGATCTGGGGTGTGTTAGAGAACAGGGCAAAGCCTAGAGTGTGAAAACAAAGATAGCACGATGTTAAAAGTGCTTGTCTTGGTTGCTGAGGTTACAGGATGCTTTTTCCTTCAACTCTACTTTTCTTGTGCTCTCCAAATATTCTGAAGACAAAAGCATAGGTATTCCTTTTAAAATGGAGATTTGAAAAATTAAAACAGCCAAAATATCTGAAATATGGATTTGGGGGATTTAGAAACTATAAATATGGGCTGGAGAGATGGCTAAGTGGTTAAGGCATTTGTCTGCAAAGCCTGATGACCAGAGTTTGATTCCCCAGTGCCCACATCAGGCCAGATGCACAAGTGCTGCATGCATCTGGAGTCTGTCTGCAGTGGCTGGAGGCCGTTGGTGTGCCCATTCTTGCTGTCAGTCTCTCTTCTATCTCTCTTTGCTTGCAAATAAATTTTTTAAAAATTGAAATTAGAAACTATGAGCGCATCTGTCATTCTTTTTTAATTTAATTTTTATTTTTTTTATTTTTATTTTTTTTGGAGAGAGACAGAGAGAGAGAGAGAGAGAGAGAGGGAGGGAGGGAGAGGAAGACAGAGATGGGTGCGCCAGCAGTGTCTCAGCTGCTGAGAACGAAATCCAGATGCATGTGCCCCCTTGTGGTCAAGTGCGGCATTGCGCCCTTGCGTCACTTTGCATCTGGCTGATCGTGGAACCTGGAGATTGGAAGCAGCGTTCTTGGGCTTAGGAGGCAGGCGCCTTAACCCCTAAGCCATCTCTCCAGCCCCGTATCTGTCATTCTTAACTCAGGATTAAACCAGGATTAATAGAGAAGGATGCATATGAAACAAGTCGTCAAAACTGTGTTTGCTTCCTGAATTATTATATTGTCTCAGGGACTCATCATGTGAATATGGATTCATAGTTGTATTTCACAGTAGAAAATACTGATTTGTCTTAGATGGTTTTGTTTGAGCCTTTCCAGTCTTCTAGAATATGTTATAAATTGGAAAAATGGAAAAATTTAGATGGGTAAAATGGTAGAATGGTAAAAATTTAGAGTTGAAATGAGGATATTTAGGAGAATTAAAGTTGAAACCAAGGCACAGACAGCTCCCGGCATCAGTCAGATTTCTCGGGGATAGCTGGGACTCAGCAGTGTGCGAAGAAGTGGATCACATGGCACCATTTTGTACCACATGGGCACGCTTGGAATCCAGGGTAGGATGTAATTTCTGGTCAAAGATACTTTTTCAACACTCAAGGGTGGAAAGGAATTCTTTCAGAAAGGGACACCTTGTGAGAACCCTCATCTACTTCTGCTACTTCCTCTCATCATAGGAAACAAGGGGAGCCGGGGTGGGGGGCAAAAAGATGCTTTGTGCAGAGAGATGAGGAGGCAGGGGAGGGGACAGAAACAAAGGAAAAGGGCCTACAGAGAATAAAAGGGGATTTTCGGTTTTCTAGATTTTGCTCTGAAAGGAATAGACATGTCTGAAATTACTTGTCTGATGCTGTTCCTTGGACCCCATGAGCCTCCTCCACACAGCACTTACAAAGTTTTCCCACTTACCATGCCTGAAAGTGTCCAGACTAGAGCTGGTTTGTTGTGTAAAAGGAGCAGAGCAGCCGGATGTGGTGGCTCACGCCTCTAGTCCCAGCACTGAGGAAACTGAGATTGGAGGAGTTTCAAGGCTCACCTGGTCTACAGAGTGAGTTCCAGGTCGGCCTGGGTTAGACCTGCCACCCCCATTATAAGACCAGTACTTGTCTTTAAATATGTGAAGTAGCTGCTACCTACACTGAGACCCGGGGATTCAAATAGAATCAGCCGAGGAACATCAGCAGCAACAGGAACTAGGGGAGGAATACCCAGAGGTGCTTATTCTTCCCATCCCTAGGATGTCACAAGCCTGCACCTGAGCCAGCTAAGAGGACCGGTGTTTATCCTGAACGTGAAGCTCTTTGGGCTAGAAGACTTCACAGTTTGTCTTCTTTTTTCCATGGCAGCTTCCTTTCATGAATTTGTTCATTCATTCTTTCTTAGAGGGGAAAAGAGTAGTCAGTCTTTTCTCCTTTTGAGTGATACCATCTATAGTTTTATTTTTGTGTATGTCTTTTCTTTTTTTTTTATCATTTATTTTGAGAGAGAGAGAGAGAGAGCCAGAGAGAATGAAGCACACCAGGGCCTCCAGCTGCTGCAAACAAACTCCAGATGCATGCGCCACTTTGTGCATCTGGCTTTACATGGGTCCTGGGGAATCAAACTCGGGTTATTAGACTTTGCATCTATAGTTTTATTTTTGTGTATGTCTTTTCTTTTTTTTGGTAATATGATCATTTATCTTGAGAGAGAGAGCCAGGATCCAGGTTTGATTCTCCAGTACTGAGGCATAAAATAAACAAAATGGCTTCCTTTCTCTAGAGCAGAAAAACCAGGTGCCTGCACATGTAATGGCTTAGTCTAAAGAGGACTGGGTGTGGGCTTAGTTACAGTTGGTGAAAGAGGGCTGCTACAGTCCTTAGGGCTCTGCGTGTGTTTAGTCCTTGAAAGAGGGCTGCGCGTGTGGGCTTAGTCCTGGTGAAAGAGGGCTGCGCGTGTGGGCTTAGTCCTGGTGAAAGAGGGCTGCGCGTGTGGGCTTAGTCCTGGTGAAAGAGGGCTTTTCTTAGTCCTCTGTCTCTCTTAGTCCTGGTGAAAGAGGGCTGCGCGTGTGGGCTTAGTCCTCTAGCTGGGCCTATTTAGTCCTGGTGAAAGAGGGCTCTCTCTGGGCTTAGTCCTCTCTCAAAGAGGGCTGCGCGTGTGGGCTTAGTCCTGGTGAAAGAGGACTGCATGAGTGGGTTTCTCTAGCTCCAGAGTGGATGATTTAGATTTTTGGGTCAAGGAAACATTCCTGCAGAAAAGTGATTAAAAAATAATGAAAATAATGGGCTGGAGATCTGGCTTAGTGGTTAAAGCACTTGTCTTTAAAGCCAAAGGATCCAGGTTTGATTCTCCAGTACTCACATAAAGCCAGGTGCACAAGGTCGCACATACATCTGGAGTTTGTTTAAAGTTACTAGAGGCCCTGGCACGCCCATTTTCTTTCTCTGTCTCTTACTCTCTCTCTCTCTCTAGCTGCCTATTTCTCTCTCTCTCAAATAAGTAACTAAATAAAATATGTTATTTTAAAAATATATCAAGGGGTGGAGAGATGGCTTAGCAGCTAAGGCACTTTTGAGAAGCCTAGGGAACCAGATTCAATTCAGTAACCATATAAGCCAGATGCACAAGATGGTGCATGAATCTGGAGTTAGTTTGCAATGGCTGGAGGCCGTAGCATACCCATTCTCTCTCTCTCTTTCATAAACAGATAAAATTTTTAAAATGTATATATGGAATGAAATGGGGGTGATATAAGAACTTGTGTATTTCAGAGTCTGTTGCTTAGGGAGTTTGAATCAATGCACAGACATTTGCAGCAGGGAAATAAAAGCTGTCATAAAAGCTAAGGCAATTATGTTGCATAGGAGATCCATGGTGGTTATAGTAGTCTAGCAATTCTCTGGAATCAAAGGTGTGTCCAGTTCTTTAGCAGCATTTTTCAAAGAGGAAGTCGGGTAGTGAGAGTAGCTGGCTAAGGTGTGAAGAATCCAAAGGCCATGTTAATGGGGGAGTGGGGAAGGAACTAACCCTCAGTGGCCAGACCTGTTGGGGGCTGCAGGCAGAAGCTCAGGAAAGACATAATGAGTCCTGCTACCAGGCCGTGATAGCAAGGAGGAAAACAGAAGCCAAAAGACGTTTAAGGGGGAAATACAGTCTGATCTCATTAGAGTAATTCCAAGATGTATGGCTTTCAGTCGTCTGGTAAATTGTGGTACCAATTTATTAAGGTCAAAAATCCAGAGACATTCCAGGAGCTGCAGGGCCGGAAGTACCAGGGATGAACATGCTGACCTTCCACCAGGAAATGGCGGGGTACATTGGAATGCAGGGCTGTAGAGCACCAACGAGACCCTTGGGACCGGGGCTTGGATTCGGCTGTCATCTGTGCGCAGGTGAACGTTGCCCTCCTAGGTGAGGACTGTGGTGATGGGGCCATCGAGCTCCTCCCAGACTCACTCACAGTAGCTAAGCTAATTGCCAATCCAGTTTTTGAAACCATCTTTTTTTTAAAATATTTTATTTATTTATTTATTTATTTATTTATTTATTTATTTGAGAAAGAGAGATACAGAAATAGGCAGGTAGAGAGAGAGAGAGAGAGAGAGAGAGAGAATGGGTGCGCCAGGGCCTCCAGCCGCTGCAAATGAACTCCAGATGCATGCACCCCCTTGTGCATCTGGCTTACGTGGGTCCTGGAGAATCGAGCCTCGAACCGGGGTCCTTAGGCTCCATAGGCAAGCGTTTAACCACTAAGCCATCTCTCCAGCCCCTTTTTAAAAAATATTTTATTTTTTATTTATTTGGGAACCATCTTTTTTGAAGGCAAAACATTTTAAAATCTTCAATTCTTTTATGAGTGCATTTTTTTTTTCCTTTGGTTCAATCCGTTTAACAGAAGGAAGAAAAAAGCATAGACATCAGTCTCTTCCTGGCCTGGACCGTGTAGGTGTAGAGCAAGACTGGTTTATCTTGTACCCTCTCTCACCAAAGAAATCCACACAGTCCCCCACCCCCACCCACAAAAGAAAGCATGCCCTTAGGATCTTTCTTTAGTCTGAGAAAGGGCTAGGCAGTTATTGGCATTTTGCTGAGACTTGCAAAATTGAACAAGGAAGACTATAAATGCAAATGAGGTTGGGTTGCCAGCCAGTAAGAGCTGGCTCTGAAAGTTTTTAAAAAGATACTGCCTGCCTGGCATTATAAACTAGTGCAAGTGTGTGCTTCAGCTTTTGGGATAAATAGAGGTGGTTCAGGAGAAAGGTTACTGGTTTTGTGTGTGTTTTTAATGTCTTTTTAACATTTGGTTAGGAGTTACCAATTTGTTTAAAGCAGTTAAAGCCAGCTTTTTAATACACTTTAAAAAATGTACTTATTGTTTACATGTCTGTTTGATGCTGCTGTTTAAATATATATATGGTATCCGTATTGATTGTTTTTGAGTCAGACCCCTGTTTTCTGAAGTGTCTCAACCCTGTGTTTCCAGTGTGTGCATTTTGGCATTGTAGGTGTGGGATTGCTCTCCATAGTCATCTCTCAGGAAACTGGCTCCAGGTCCCCACAGATTCCAAACTCCACTGATGCTCAAGTTGTTTATAGAAAATAGTGTTGTATTTACACTTTCTTTTAAATTTTTTTTATTATTTATTTTATGAGAGAGAGAGAATTGACACGCCAAGGCTTCTAGTCACTGCAATTGAACTCCAGGTGCGTGTACCACCTTGTGTGCATGCGTGACCTTGTGCGTCTGGCTTACATGGGTCCTGGGAAATTGGACCTGGGTCCTTAGGTTTCGCAGGCAAGGGTCTTAACCGCTAAGCCATCTCTCCAGCCCTGGCATGGTATTTATACGCAATCTACACGTATCCTCATAGAGTTGGAGACATGTCCAGATAATTTGTACTACCTAAGGCAATGTGTTATGGTGTGTTGTGTAGGGAAAGTGGGGAAAAAAACATAAAACAGCATATGTTCAGTATATTACTGATGCAATTCAAAATATTTTTAGCTGAGTGTGGTGAGTTCTTTAATCCCTTTAATCCCAACACTTGGGGAGCAGAGGTAGGAGGATCACTGTGAGTTTAAAGCCAGCCTGAGACTACATAGTAAATTCCAGGTCAGCCTGGGCTACAATGAGCCCCTATCTCAAAAAAATTATTTTTAATCCACAGTTGGTTCTATGTGTAGAACTCAGAGCTACAGAGGGTAGCTGTAGGTTCTTCAGACTTGCTATGCTGCATCGCATCTTAATGCCCTGGCAGAGTCCCCGCTCTGCCTTCTGAACTCCTCCCTTGGGAATCAGCAGTCGTTGGCCAAGCAGAGTCCTGGGGTCACCTCTGCAGAGACTAGCTCCTCTGTATTGCAGTGACCTATTATAGCTCCACCTCCTTCCTGCTTATTACTCCTTCTTGGAAGGAGAGACCTTAGGCTTTTGCATGGCACCAGACACATAGTAGGTCCTCCATAAAAGGCTTGCCGAAGAGAGCGGGTAGCACCTAGTTCTTGTTTTTGTTCGAAAGGGGGCTTTTGCGGAGCCTGTGAAGTGTATGAAAGGAAGAGAACTGAAAGGGAAAGAAGCAGACGACAATGTGGTGGAAGCTCAGGAGCAGAGAATGTTAACATTCAGCATCTAACCCTCAGTGGTCACTGCAGAGAGCAATGAGGTGATCCACCGGCACTGTGGCCCACGCCAGGCAGACTTGGGTTGGCACCAGTGCTTGGTGAGCCTTCAGAGAGACAAATCAGTGGAATTTCTGGATTTGGTGATTTTTCATTCTTCTGCTAGATGGACTATCTTCTTTTAAAAATTGAATAAGAGGGGGCTGGAGAGATGGCTTAGTGGTTAAGATGTTTGCCTGCAAAGCCAAAGGATCCCGGTTCGACTCTTCAGGCCCCACGTAAGCCAGATACACAAGGGGCTGCATGCATCTGGAGTTTGTTTGCAGTGGCTGGAGGCCCTGGCATGCCCATTCTCTCTCTCTTAAATAAATAAATAAAATATATTAAAAGAAAAAAATGAGTTAAGAGTCAAAAGGAAGAACGTGAATTACAGTGGGGTCAGATGGATTCAAAGCCAAGTTGACCAGGCCCAAGGTTAGTGTTGCAGAGTATCATTTTCAGTATAATTGCAGCTTTCTCACAAGAGGAAAATAATTCAGAAATGTTACTTAAAACCTGTCAGATTCATCAGGCATTCATGTTTATAAACACTAGTAATTGTCTTTTGATAAGCTATCTGAACAGTCCTAAGGAAAGATTATGTCTTTCAGCCAGGAAGAGTACATAGGTGTACATGGGAATGGTAGTAGCATCATTTAATACAAAATATATAACTTCTTGAAGAACAGGAATTAGGATAATTCAAAGAAGATGAACATAATGGATTTATAGGAAAATGGAGACCTTTAAAGTTTAATGCTTATTACAATAAAAGTATCCAAGTGTGTGTCTATAGTCACTTCATTGTAAATTTTGAGATTCCCTTTTAGGCCAGAGCCCAGGATTATCATTCTTCCAGCTGCATGAAAAAAAAAAAAAAAAAACAGAAAAGTGAAATGAAAAAAAAAGTTTTTAGTTTTTATTTATTTATTTGAGAGAGAGAGAGAGAGAAAATACAGGACTAGGCAGAGAGAAAGAGAGAATGGGCCACTGCACACAAATCCAGATGCGTGCGCCCCCTTGTGCATCTGGCATACGTGGGTCCTGGGGAGTCGAACCTGGGTCTTTTGACTTTGCAGGCAAGTGCCTTAACTGCTAAGCCATTTCTCCAGCCCTGAAATGAAAATTTTGAACTGTTGGCCTAAAGAGGATTACAATCAAGGAGTATTATCATTTAAACCAAACCATGCTAAATTTTCTTTGGTTGATTGTTACATTGCAGCCAACTTAAACATTTTGAAAGGATGGTTTTCTTTACTTTGTTTCCATTTCTATAGATTTATGGTCTATTTTTGAATAAATAAAAAATATATTCTTGGCTGACATTGCCCTAAAAGATGTAATAATAGCAAGTTCAAGTTTTCGTCATGTTCCCTTTCAAGAGAATATATTGTCTGAGCAAGGTTCCTTTCAGCTTATATTTCCTATGAGGGAGAAATTAGTGGGCAGGAGAGGAGTTGAATTGGGCAATCAGGAACCCCTTTATTCCTCTCTTACATTATTTAATTGTTATAGGTTCAGGGAACTCTGGGTACCTCAGAGATAAGATGGGGATTCTGTTAATATTCTTTTTAAAAAATACTTCTTATTTTAAGAAATATTTTATTTTTATTTATTTATGAGAGAAGGAAAAATGGGCACACCAGGGCCTCCAGCCACTGCAAACAAACTCCAGATGTATATGCCACCATGTGCATCTGGCTTACATGGGCTCTGAGGAACCAAACCTGGGTCCTTCGGCTTCACAGGCAAGTGCCTTCACTCTCCAGCCTTAGTGTCTCCAGCCCTGTTAATACTCTTATAATTTAAATCTTAGCAAAAGACATTACTTTTATCCAAATATATTTTACTATGTGAAGTTTCAACATGGAGACTGTGACTAATTTCTGACACACGTGTTACAATCTGAGCTCTATTTCTGCTTTTTTCTGCCTAGGTTGATGGTTTTATATAGTCTGCTCACATTTTGATTCACATTATGATTCATTTTAATTTAACAAAGTAGTATTGCATCCTGGGAGGGACACAATGCAGGTGATTCTCAGAATGGTTAAAGAAAAGCCACATAGGGCTGGAGAGATGGCTTAAGTGGTTAAGGTGCTTGCCTGCAAAGCCTAAAAACCCAGGTTCGATTTCCCAGGACCCACGTAAAACCAGATGTACACCGTGGCACGTGCTTATGGAGTTCGTTTGCAGTGGCTGGAGGCCCCGGAACACTATTCTCTCTCTGTCTCTGCATACAAATAAATAAAATACAGTTTTAAAGCCACATAACTTAATAATCTAACATACATATGATATCTAGATTAAAGTGGCAACACTAATCTGGAAAAACTTGGAAAAACGTGCTTTTTTCTGCCATAGTTTGAAGACCTGTTGATGCCAGGGCATAAGGAGATTGGAGGATAACACACAGAACTGCTCCTAGTGATGAAGTGTGTCCTGGGTTAGGTAAAGAAATCCAACACCCAAGGGGCTGGAGAGATGGCTTAGCGGTTAAGGTGTTTGCCTACAAGGCCAAAGGACCCCAGTTTGATTCTCTCGGACCCACATAAGCCAGATGCACAAGGGGGCATATGCATCTGGAGTTCCTTTGCAGTAGCTGAAGGCCCTGGTGCACCCAATTCTCTCTCTCTCTCTCTCTCTCTCTCTCCTCCCTCCCTTTCCCTCTTTTTCTCTCTCAAATAAATAAATAAATAAAATATATTTTAAAAATATTTGTAAAAAAGAAATCCAATGCCCAAATTTTAACCTTTGCATCCAAACAGTAATTTCTGAAGCACGCTTTATAATGTTTGTGGCTACTGACCCCTAGCACTGGCGAGTTCCTCACCTTCTGACACACACACACACACACACACGTGTGTGTGTGTGTGTGTGTGTGCATGCATACATTTACACACATGTCTGGACTCAGACTGCTGATGGACACAGCCCTTGGGGCATGGTTGGAGAGGGTAAATTAAAGACTTATGATTTCTGCACCTAAGAAAGAATGCAGGACATTGCCACATAAATAGAGCAAGGGAAAATGGAGCAAAGGACAGAAATTCTGGAAGAGAAAGAAAAAAGAAAACAGGACTAGAGTAAGCAGGAAGCTGTTTGTTCTCAGACCACCAAACCGAGGCAGCGTTTCAGTGGGAAGCTGGGCGTCAGCCCACAAAGAAAACATTGATCTGTGATCTGTTGAGTGGGGGGTCATCATCGCCACTGGGACTGAAGTCTGTTTTCTAGACCTGACTCCCCTGCTAATCCCGGTGAACTGGAGAAGCCAGCTGCCAGGTGGAGTACAGGATGGAAGGGTGGGTCGGGACAATCCAGGGTTCCCGGTTCCAGGGATTCCTGGCACTGCTGCCTGACAGCATACACCCACAACCGGTTCCTTCCTTGTCACTGCCAGCCATCTCTCATCTCCCTCTTCCCACCAGCTTCTAATCGGCTGCCAGCCAAACAGGGATAAAGCAGGTGTGTGTGTGTGTGTGTGTGTGTGTGTGTGTGTGTGTTTTGAAACACAAAGATAGGAGGCAGTGTAAAACTCTCTCCCCCAAACTGTTGAAAATTTGTAATCGTTAGGGAAATATTGAGAAATATTAGACTCACAATTTGCATTGGCATTCACTCTGGAGTCATGAGTTGTGCTTCCTTTGTGGAGTGGCACCACTCTTGATGACACTTCATTGCCATCCATGGGAGCATGTCCTGTGTGTCACATCTGCTCAGATTTCCTGGTATCCAGCACAGAATGAGTGTTTTTTGTTTTGTTTTGTTTTGTTTTGTCTTGTCTTGTTTTGTGTGTGTGTGTGTGTGTGTGTGTGTGTGGATGTGGATGGGGGAATCTCTCCTCCTCTGTGCTATTAACTTTGGCAAGGAGGAGCTACTTAGTAATTCTACACCTGTTCAAGTCCACGCCCATCAACTTGCTAAGCTTCCCAAACAAGTGCAGGGTAGTGCATGAGAACCTCCAGTCTGGGGAGCCCGGTGGAGGAGGAGGGAGCCCTGGCCACCACCGGGTTCTGTTTTGGAGATTTTTCTTCAGGGTCCCCAATGAATCTTGTACAATGGCAGTTGATGACAGCAATTTGTATTCCAGAACGAAGAACAAACTGAGTACATCTCAAAATGATTATAAATCACTGAGACGGAGCAGCCTGCCACCCGAGCTCCCCATAGGAAATGACATTAGAGGACGACTTCAAAGAAACATCAAGAACTTGGAACCCTTTCACCTGAGGCGCCCCAGAAAGAGACCGTCCATATTTCCAGGTAGGAATTGTTTGAATTCATGCCACATAGTTAAAACAAAACACAACAAAACATGTGGCGTCGGTTCATTTGAAATCAACTTGGAGTACTTTTGAGAGCCCTTAGTGCCCAATAAACGTGTTCTTCCGCAAGTTAGAACACTTCTTCAGTTTGAAAGCACCTTGTCGTTTTCCTGTTCTTTTACTGATAGTGGCCTGTTTAAGTGGGCATCTATTGGGTCATTGCTCGGCATCCACATACTGAAAGGGCTCTCCTTGTAGCCCTAAAGAATTCTGTGTGACATTTCATCCTGGAGATTGGAAATTAACACCATCAAAAAAATACTCCGATGCATGTTTCAAATTCCTGTCTTGCATCAGAGCCTAAAACCATTTGTCGTAAAGGGCTCAATTAAACAATGTGGATGGCGAAATGTATTAGACAGCAGGAGACACATGGATCTCGGCCGTGATAAAGGGACTCTGATGTCTGCCTTTGATGTTCTTCAGTGAGTTATTACAGATGTGCAGAGAGCGTGAGACCGGCCACAGTGAGCCCTAACTGAGCACCCTGACTGTGCTCAGTCCTCATTGTGGTTTCACTTATTTACACAACTTCATTTTAGTGACATTTGCATTGGAGTTTCTAGGAAAATCTGGAAGTGGCTTTTTATTGTAATAGATTGTTTCTCTGGAGTCTTTTAAAATGCAGTCTGCATTAGTAACAACATGGGTGAGGGCTGCCCCTGTTGTGGTAGAAAAACGAGAAAACTATTCAGTCAAGTATTGTTTCATAAAAATTAAACTGACTCACCTAACAGCTGACTGTTTATGTTGCTTTAAGAAATAGCTAGAAGATGATTTAGAGATCTGAGGCTCCAGGCCACAGACTACAAGTTACATTTCTTAGGGGAGCTATTACTTTAATGAATTTCTTCTTGGTTCATTGGCAATACTCGGGGGTTACTTATGTGGAAAAAGAGAAAAAAGAAAAAAGTCAAAGCTAGACTGGGCCAGAGAGCATGAACCTGTGAGTGTGTTGGGGAAGAGGATGAGATGGAAAATGTAAATGTGGGCTGGGGAAATGGCTCAGTGGTTAAGGCGCTTGCCTGAAAAGCCTAACGACCTGGGTTCGATTCCCTGGTACCCATGTAAAGCCAGATGCACAAAGTAACTCATGTGTCCAGAGTTCATTTACAGTGGCTAGAGGCCCTAGTGCACCCATTCTCTCTCTCACTCGCTCTCTGTCTCTCTTTGTCTCATCTCTCTCTGCTTGGAAATAAATAAATAAAAATGTCAAACAAAATGAAAACTTCTGGAAGGGACTGTATTTGGGTGTCTTGTGTAAACAGTGACTTTTGACTTGTTCTCTGTGATCTCCCAGGGGTACCAAAGACCTCAGGCCTGCTTTGCTGTCCTGAAACCCATGGCAGGAATCACTTTCTAATGATTGGTTCACTGGCATTTCTTCTAGAACCTTTGCCCAGAGCTGTCACTCTCTGCTTTTTCCTGTCTGCTTTTATGTGTTGGTTAACAGGCCTGGATTTGTGTACGTCATAATTCCTCCTGACTTTCCCCCACCGACACAACCCCAACCTCACGCCTCCTTACAAGCCCCCAGCTCACGGAAGATCGGAAGATCGCCTCACTCTTGCAGCCACAGTCCCCGCCTTGCCGTCTTTGTGTACTGCCTCCTGGCCATAACTGTTAGCCATAACTCACAAAATTGTGAGAAGACCTCTTATCTTTCTTTCATAAGTTGTCCTTTCTAAAATTGAGTTGGAAGAATTCATTTGACCACATGGGATGTGAAAAGACCATGACGTTTTGGAGAGCTGAGTCTGACAGTGCCTTCAACTCGTGTGTGCTCCCAGCCCTCAGGTACTACTGGGCCCTGGGTCCTTTGTTTATAAGCTCCCTGCCTCCAACTCCTTTTAGGGTATTTTTTGTTTTGTTTTGGAGGTAAGCGTCTCTCTCTCTAGCCCAGGCCGACTTGGAATTCACTGTGTATCTCAGGTAGCTTCAAACTCACCGGGATCCTCCTGCCTCTACCTCCCAAGTGCTGGGATTAAAGGCGTGCACACCTTTCTGCTTTATGGTACTAGGCATTAAACCTAGTGATTTACATGTGCTGCTAAGCTATATTCTCATGAGCTATATTCTCAACCCTATTTTTTTTGTTTAAATTTTATTTATTTATTTATTTATTTATTTATTTATTTATTTATTTGGAAGGAGAGAGAAAGAGAAAGAGAGAGAGAGAGATTGAGTGTGTCAGGGCCTCCAGCCACTGCAAACGAACTCCAGAATCATGCACCACTTTGTGCATCTGGCTTTATGTGGGCACTGGGCGATCAAACTCTGGTCATTAGGCTTTGCAGGCAAGTGCCTTAACCTCTGTGCAATCTCTCCAGTCCCCTCAGCCCTCTTTTTTATTTGCCCCTTGTTCTGTCCTCCGGGACAGCAACAGGAGATAGACTCTGCCCATTTCTGCCACGTTGCTGCCAGGATATGTTAAGAGTTACCAGCCCCAAAGTTTGAACAACATTCTCGCTCTTGATTTTTTAATTTCTCTCAATTCTGCCATCACTCCACTGTCCTATGACTTGTACCAACTGCTTTTTACAGTGGACACTGTAGAAACACCACTGGGATGTCCATCCTTGTGCCCACAGCCACCTGCAAACAGGAACCTGCTCAGGGTGTGGCAACCATTTCCCGTTCTGTGCTACTGTGCAGTTGCACAGAAAGAGCATATGTGATAGGTGAAGGATGAAGGGGTGGAGAAATAAAACTGTCTCCACAGGCATTACATGGCAGAATTAGCCTCAGACTGGGGTCTTCAGCCTACTACTTTGCAACAGTTTCCACTTTGGTTCCATGGCCCTCCACGGTCAGCTGCTGTGACCATTCGCCTGATAAGAGGCGAGACTTGAGGACACAGCAATGTTCCAATCAGTTTCCACTCTCATCCCAAAGACAATGTTTGCCTCCACCTTAAGTCTCTCACTCATTCATTCATGCATGCAATCATTCATTCACACACTATTCCTTTAGCTCTTGCATTGTGTTGAGGATAAGCCCTCAAGAAGCTCGCCTCACATTCCCTCTTCTTCTTATCATCCGTTTCTCTTCTGGGGCCATGTCACAATGCAGATCATTATCTACCTAACAAGCAAATCTGTTCATTTTATTCCTCCCCTGGTGTCGTGGTTCCCTTCCCCTTATTGGGACAAAGCACCTGACCAAAAGTAGCCAATGGGAGGAAAGGGTTTCTTTTGGCTTACAGACTTGAAGGGCAGCTTCATGATGGCAGGAGAAAGCATGTCACAAGCAGAGGCTGGACGTCACCTCTGCCACAGCAGGTGGAAAACAGCAGCAGGAGAGTGAGCTGACTAACACTGACAAGCTAGGGGCTAATAAACTTTAGGGTCCACCTCCAGCAACACACCTCCTCCAGCAAAGCCCCACCTCCCGAATCGCCATCAGTTGGGGAGCAAGCATTCACAACACATGCGTTTATGGGAGGCATGACTCAAACCACCACACCTAGGATTCCTCAAGGACATCACAGTTCTTAGAATTAAGTCCAAGCTCCTAACGTGAAGCAGTAAGGGCTGCCCAATCTGTCTACTGACTCCCCCATTTTGAGCCCTTTCCCGAGCATCCCTTCTGCCTGAATTCAAACAGACTCAGCTAGTTTCTGATCCAGTGCCTTTATGCTCGTTTTCTAGCGCTAAGTGATCTACATACTGCCTGCACAGTTCTCATTAACCAGTTCAGGCTTGGGCTTCAGGAGTCAACGTCTCTTCTGGGTTGGTCTACGTCCTTCTCATAACACCTAGACGGTGCCTCTCACAGTACTTATCATACTCTATCGTGATTTTCTATTTACTTGTCTGTGTCTTCCACAGGGACCCCATCAGTCTTGAAAACCTTTGTGTATCTATTATCTGTCACACAGTATGCATCCAGTAAATGAGCAGTTGACTCAAATCACTCTGAATGAAATCGACCCTTGCCATCCTTTGTATGTTCTGACTTCTTCCAGAAGATTCTCTCCATTGGCACCATTCTCAGCCTTTGTGTCCTAACACACACACACACGCACACGCACACGCACACGCACACGCACACGCACACGCACGCACGCACGCACGCACGCACCCGCATTCCAGTGATATGCTTTCCTCTGTTCTGTGTGGACTCATGGACTCCAAGGCCCAATTCTAGTCTTCCTTGCTCTAGAGTTATCCAGAATTCCTCCTCTTGTCTCCTTTATGCCTACTGCCTCCTTGACTGTAGTACCGCCTTATGTCGTTAGCTTTACGTTTGAGTGGAAAGTCTTTGCAAACAGAAACTGATTCCCTCAGTGGCTCAGTTGTCTACCAAGTAGGCATCCATTCAACATTTGATGGCCATTAGCTGCTTTGCGGCGAAACGTTGTCACCCTTGGAGGGCCCACTTGATTCTTGCTCCAAGAAGAATTTTGTTGGCAGGTGATCATTGTCAAAAAGGAAAGATCACGTACTGACTGCCATGAATTCCTGGTGGGAAAACAGGGGCTACTGAAGGCCTTGGAAAGAGCGTAGTTTCTGATCCTAACCAGAGGGAAATAATTGTCTCAGAAGAGCATCTGAATACTGACCTCCATAAGTCTCTCTAGAACCACACAGACTAATCACAGAAGGAAAGTTTCGGGAGGTGAGATGTAGCTGGAGTTAGCAGGTCACCGAGGGTGTGGCTTGAAGATGATCCCTTCCCCTCTCTCTGTTCCCTGTCTGCCATGGGCTGAGCAGCTGCCAGCTCTACACTTTCTTGTCACTGTGATGTTCCGCCTCACCATGGGCCAAAGTACATAGCTAAGTGGCATGGACTGAACCCTCAGAAACTGTGGGCTCTCCTCCTTTAATTTGTTCTGTTAGGCATTTGCGTCGCAACATGTAAGACACCAAGAGTCTATGTCTTCATAAAAGGCTGGGTTCTCCCTCCTCCCGAAGGAGCTGTGTAGCAGAGGCCACAGGAGTAGACCCAGCACAATCAAAGGAAGCAAAGGGAAAAGAGCAGTGATCTTAACACATACCTGGCTCATGGGCAAAAATGGGCATATCAGCCTGTACCTGGGTGATGGAAGCGCCCAACAGGTGTAATGGATTGATTTTCTTCACACTTTTAGGCAAAAGAGGTGTATTTTTTTTTTTAAGCTAAGCCTTCACTCTATGGCAGATCAGCATAAATACCCATGCAGAGATAATAAATAGTACATTTCCTGAAATACAATCTGACATTGACGCCAAATAACCACACACAGGCATCTTCACATTTGATATCCCAGGAGAGCTTTCCAAATGCCGGGTGCCTGTGCAAGCGACTGGTACATGGAGGAGGTGACACTGATGAATCACCACATTACTGAAGCGTTCATTCTCTTTTAAACTTAAATATATTAACAAAGCAAACCCCGAATCTGCTGAGCAGGGGCAGCCTGCTCCACAAGGAGGAGCACAGCCGCATCCTGCCTTTGCCCTCAGTAAGGATGCTGGGAAATCAGCCTAAGCTAAGAATCCCTGTGCAAGAGGGGGGTGGAGAGATGGCTCAGCTGCTAAGGTGCTTGCCTGCAAAGCAGCAACCCAGGTTTGATTTCCCGGGACCCACATAAAGCCAGGTGCACAAAGTGGTGCATGCATCTGGAGTTCATTTCTAGAGGCGTAGAGGCCTTGATACACCCCTATTCTCTCTCTTTCTCTCTCTCCTCCCTTACAAATAAATAAAAAAGTTAAAAATGCAAGGAATAGCTGGATTTTATCTAAGATCTCTCCACATTTAACTTCCCATGTTCCTAAAGTACTCAACAACAATTTATTCATTTTCATATCACAAAGTGAAATTTTTAACTATAAACCTGGCAGCTAGGTTGAGGCCAACAATTCCACCTATTACATATCTTGTTAGTTCTTTTTTTTTTTTTTTTAACCAGCAAAATCTCCAATTAGGGGCTGAGAAGATGGCTCAGTGGTTAAAGTGCTTGCTTGCAAAGCCTACCAACTCTGTTCTGATTCCCCAGCAGCCACGTAAAGTCGTAAAGTACGATGCACAAAGTAGCCCTTGTATCATTTGTAGCTTCCAGAGGCCTGGCATGACCATTCTCTCTCTCTAGCTCTCTCTCTCCTTGCAAATAAATAAACATTTTTAAAAATCTGAAGATATCCTATGGAGTTTACAATCATCAGCTGGATAAGCAAGGAGCCCTCTGCTCGGAAGAAACAGACAGCTCAGCTCCAGGGACTTCCTTGTTGCTTGGCCAGAGGACAGCGTGATGAAGACTGTTCATGGCCAAGAGGAGGAGGTGCTTCAGCATGTTGGCTAACACTGTTTGACTTAGGAAGTCAAAATTCTATTCCAAACCAGGCGTGGTTGTGCACGCCCGTAATCCCAGCGCTCTAGAGGCAGCAGGAATAGGGTTATACATTGGACGACAGCTTGGGGCTATCACTAAGACCCTGTCTCAAAAGAAAAGAAAAGAAAAGAAAAGAAAAGAAAAGGAAAGGAAAGGAAAGGAAAGGAAAGGAAAGGAAAGGAAAGGAAAGGAAAGGAAAGGAAAAGGAAAAGAAAAAGTTCAAAGTCAAGATATTCTTTTACTTTCAAATCTGCAATATAAGAAAAACAGTTATATAAAGTTATGTTTATTAGTAAGTGGATTTTTTTTTTTTTGAGGTAGGGTTTTACTCTGGTCCAGGCTGACCTGGAATTAACTATGTAGTCTCAGGGTGGCCTCGAACTCTCAGCAATCCTCCTACCTCTGCCTCCCGAGTGCTGGGATTGAAGGCGTGCGCCACCACGCCCGGCTTGTAAGTGGATTTTTTGTTTGTTTGTTTTTCGAGGTAGGGTCTCACTCTAGCTCAGCCTGACCTGGAATTCACTATGTAGTCTCAGGGTGGCCTTGAACTCATGCTGATCCTCCTACCTCGTGTCTCCCGAGTGCTGGGATCAAAGGCATGCGCCACCACGCCTGGCCAGTAAGTGGATTTTGAACATTTCTTAAGTAAAACTGCTTCCTCCTTCCTGTTGCTCATGAGGTGTTTATTGGAACACAGAGAAGCCATGAGAACAATGCAGTGAGACTTTCTGGACTCCCTTGTGGTAAACAGCCTCCATTCAGAACACTGTGGATGGACCAGGCATGCTTGCCCAAGTGCAAAGTTCAGCCTTCCCAATCCCCAAATCCTGGATCCAAAGTGCTGCTGAGTAGGAAACACTTTGGATGCTGACATGACACTACCCATGGGAAGTTGCACAACTAACCTGATGGAATGATGCACTAAAAATACTGTATGAATTTACCTTTGGACTTTGTGTAGAAGGTGTTTACGCAACATAAATGAGTTGATCCTGTCATCAGTATATCTCGTTACTGGCCAGACATGGATGCGCACGCCTTTAATATCAGCACTTGGGATGCTGAGGTAGTGGATCACTGTTCAGTTCTAGGCCAGCCTGAGACTACATAGTGAATTCCCGGTCAGCCTGGGCTAAAGAAAGACGCTACTGACACCAAACAAAAAAAAGCAAGCTATCTCATTGTGTTTATGCATACATTTTTGCAACCTGAAACACTTCTAGCCCAAGCATTTCTGATAAGGGATGTTCAACCTGAGCTATGTTCTCTGTTGAGTTTTGTCATCACTGAACTCTGTAGAGTGGTGCATTTGATGAAGACTCCGTGGGTTACCAGGGCCATGGGGAGCTGAACACTCATTGTGACAAGAGTATTTCTTGGGATTGTCATCCTAGTTTTCAGTAGTGACCTGGTGCTGACAGGACCCTTGTAGTACTGCCCGCGGTTATTCCCCACAACATCCACTTCAATGCTCCACATGTGGTAGGTGCTTCCATGCAGCTGGAGTAGACATGCCAAGTGAAGGAAAGAAAACATCCGATATGTGTCGTGAGCCATGTCACAACTTCTGCACGGGCCACACCCTGCTCCTCTGTATCACAGTTTCCTCAGGGGAAAAAAAAAAACACGTTGCGAGCAGGCTATGCTTGCTCAGGGGACAAAGCTGAGGGGTGTTGTAGGCAAATGTTTGAAGCCCCTGTCATGGAAGGACTTCAACCCAAGACTTCCACAAACTGAACCTAGCTGGGTTCTGTTCTGATTATCCTTACCTGGCACAAATCACTTGATCTCTCAAAATAGATTCCTGCATCTTTGAGTTGGAAAATTCAGCACCATTTTTAGGAGCTGTGTTAAACCCTGACAAGATTGTGCGTGATTACAAAATGTTATGTAATTGAATTTTATTCTTTAGTATTTTCTTTTCCTTAACAAGTGGATCATGGGTACAAATATAAAAGTTTTGAAAATCAGTCTGGAGAGATGGCTTAGCAAATTGAAGGTGCTTACCTGTGAGCCCTAAGGATCCAGGTTCGGTTCCCCAGAACATACATAAGCCAGATGCACATGGTGGTGCATGCATCTAGAGTTCATTTGCACTGGCTAATGATCCTGGTGTGCCCATTCTCAATCATTCTCTGCCTCCTTCCCACCCTCTAGCAAATAAATAAAATAAATAAAGATAAAATATTAATTTTTTTTGGAAAATCTTCATGTTTGGAAATTTATCCAAAGAGTTAATCAGACCCTCTGCTGAGGTAAATTTTATGTAATGAGACACTGCCACAGACTGATTAATTTTATTTTTCTCATAAGAAATAATGGCATGGAACCCTTCTTTGCAGTAAATAATACTCATATTTTCTCAGAATGAGTCATTAGGAATATTGTCATGAAAGGCCTTTGAAAATTATATTTGAAAATTATATTTGAAAATTATATAGTGCTGGAAATTCCAGTGTCTTGGTTTAATCAATTTAGTAAATGGATTAAGTAACTTTATTGCCTGGTTCTGTGTGTCTACCCTGATTTTTGGAATTCAACTCAAGTGTACCTTTGAAGAAAATTTGGAATCAGATAATTCTTTTACACACACACACACACACACACACACACATATGTAAAATAGCTTTTATGAAATTTTATTTAAAAATTCTACAATTGAAATTAATCTACTGAAATAGTGTCACTTAGCCTTCAAAATCCTTTGAAAGTCAACACAACTTTTTGATTTAAAATGCAATAATTTTGACTTTTTTTTCAAAAATACTGTACATCAAAAACTGATGCAGCCTAGTTAATTAAATAATACAATTTATTTATTGTCAAGCTTAGTAAGATAATAGAATTTTATTTATTTTTATTTATAAAACCATTTAGCATCAGGTGTGGTGGCGCATGCCTTTAATCCCAGCACTCAGGAAGCTGAGGTACAGGGATCACTGTGAGTTCGAGGCCAGCCTGCCACTACATAGTGAATTCCAGGTCAGCCTGGGCTAGCATGAGACCCTACCTCAAATAAAAAAAAAAGGGAAAGTAACTGTTTGCATCCAAAATAATTAGCAGTCCCTATGACTTCTGAAATGTAAAAAATTTCAAGATAAGTGTTGCACACCAGTGCATAATTATTTAAATAAAAAGTAGTACAGGTTTGGAAGCCCTAAGCATTTTAAAGATAGGGCTTTGTCTTAATTTTTGCTAAATTCTAAAGAGCTTTGCTGTGTGGAATATATTTGGGCTCTTCAGTTCTTCAACAAAAGGGAAGTACTAAAAGTGTATGCTTAAGTTAATATTTATAGTAACGATAGAAGCTGTTTTCCTGGCAATAAATGACTTCCGGATTTCTTTGCCAAGTAGATCTACATGTGTGTACACACACACACACACACACACACACACACACACACACACACACACACACACACAAAATGTGCCCATACATGGATGGACAACAGGAAAGGAAATGGCTGAGAGAGAGTCAAAAATGAAAACACCTGGGGAAGAGAGAGCCAACTCATTTGGTAAAGTGCTTGCCACACAAGCATGAGGACCTGAGTTCAGATCCCCAATACTCACATTAATAAAACAAGGCATGGCACAGTATGCCTGTAATCCCAGCACTGAGGAGTAGAGATCAGAGAATCCCTGGGCTTTCTGGCCCAACTAGTCTAGTCGAATCAGTGAACTCCAAGCTCAGAGAAAGACCTTGTCTCAAAACAAAACAAACAAACAAACCAAAAACGGTAAAAGAGCTATTAGGAATACACCCAGCATCAACCTTTCGTCTCCATGTGAATGCACACACATGCACGTGCACCCACACACACCACACATATACAAATAAAATGAAAACACAAAATCTGTACCATCAGGAGATATAAAAGAAAGAAAAGAGAAAAAAAATAACAGAAATGAGTCTAACATGGTCAGCAGAGAGAACATTTTAAAAAGATGACAACAAGGCTGCAGTTAAGGTGCTTTCCTGCAAAGCCTAAGGACTCAGGTTCAATTTCCCAGAACCCATGTGAGCCAGATACATAAGGTGGTGCATGTGTCTGGAGTTTGTTTGCAGTAGATGGAGGCCCTGGCATGCCCATTCTCTCTATGTATCTATCTACTTCTTCCTCTCTCACTCTCTAAGATAATTTTTTTTTAATCTTAGGGGCTGGAGGGATGGCTTAGCAGTTAAGGCACTTGCCTGCAAAGCTAAAGGACCTCAGTTCAATTCCTCAGGACCCACATAAGGCAGATGCACAAGGTGGCGCATGCATCTAGAGTTTGTTTGCAGTGGCTAGAAGCCCTGACACACCCATTCTCTCTCTTTCTGCCTCTTTCTCACACATAAATAAATAAAAATAAAATACTAAAATTTTCTTAAAGATGACAATAGAAATACAGTAACATGGGGCTGGAGAGATGGCTTAGCGGTTAAGGCGCCTGCCTCCTAAGCCCAAGAACGCTGGTTCCAATCTCCAGCGGTTCCAATCTCCAGGTCTCATGTTTAGCCAGATGCAAAGTGACACAAGGGCTCAATGCCACACTTGACCACAAGAGGGCGCACACATCTGGATTTCATTCGCAGCAGCTGAGACGCTGCTGGCGCGACCATCTCTGTCTGTCTTCCTCTCCCTCTCTCTCTCTGTGTGTGTCTCTCTCTCTCTCTCAAAAAAAAGAAATACAATAACATGACTCCCCCACCCACATCCACAGTTACCACCCCCATAGGGATATGTGAGGTATTTTATTTTGAAAAGTTTGTCGACAGGACAGGACGATAAGCTGCCAGATGTGGAACTGGGTTTGTTCTTGCCTGGGGGAAATACGAGGCTCCCAGGTGTCACCTACTTGGTGATGAAGGGAGAAAAGGAGTGGAGTAGCAGCCTGTTTGATAGTAAGTGTTCTCTCTTCAAGACTCTTCCGAAAATGCTCAAGCACGGGAGAGAATGATGAGTGAACAGAAGATTGAGTGAAATGAGACGGGAAGTACAAGGGGAGGGTTAGTTCATCCTCCCTTGAAAACAACAGCAAAACCTGTGTCCAGGAAGGTTTTATAAGCAAGTGGGAGTGGTGTGAGATGGGAAAGGAGGAAGAGATTGAAGCAGTGAGACTATTGCCGGGCTGGTTCTCCCTCCATGCTTGGCTTGTACCACCTGCTGGTAACAATGACAGGATCCGGCCCTGTGTTACTGGGCAGCACAGGTACACATTACTAATGCCTGAAATGGTCTCATTCAGACAGAAGCCTGGCACCCTGCGATGTAGATCTGAAAATAGGGTGCATGGAAGGAGATGAACATTTTGCTCATAAATCTACCACTCTTTGTGGTTATTTATTTCTCACTTGACTTCTTTTAAATGTGGATTAATGAACACTACAAAATACAATACAAGGTCTGTCCAAAATACACATTAATCAGTCAACTGGAATTCGGCCCCTTTCCTAAACCATAATGTTTATAAACCCTAATCTCCTCTACTCTATAATTATAATCTCCACGCACCAATTGCCACATGTTACTCATTACTGACAGGACTGGCGCATAACATCTGTGTAAATGCTGTGAAATACAACTATGGGATATGTTGGGACTTTAAAGAAAAACTACAGAATTTGAAATGCCATGAATTTCATCCAAGGCATGCAAAGTTTCTCCAGTTAGCATTTAAGCAATATGATTATAAGAAGATAATTTTTTTTGAGGTAGGGTCTCACTCTAGCCCAGGCTGGTGTGGCATTCACTATGTAGTCTCAGGCCAGCCTGGAATTCACAGTGATCCTCCTACCTCTGCCTTCTGAGTGCTGGGATTAAAGGCGTGCACCACCATACCTGGCAATAATATTTTTTTATTTATTCTTTCATTAGGAGCCTATTGCCTCAATAATTTTCCCTCTCCCAAGGTCACAGCATTGATCCATTCTTGAGGGTACTGCCTCCTAAAGAGCTGCCCTGTTGGCTTGTGGGATTTGTTTTGTTGTTAGGACAGGGTCGGGGCGCCTCCCAAAAGTGTGCATTACAGGTATGTGTCACCACACCCAGTTAAGGCATTACCTTTCACTACCATCACACTGGCAATTAAATTTCAACATGGCTTTTGGAGGGGACATACCAATGATAGTAATACTCCACTATCAAATTATTATAATTTAATTTGGGAGAAATTACGCAATTTTTACCTTTAACCTTGAGCCTTGCCAAATCTGGACATCAACAAAGTATTTTAGATTTGGGGATCGGTTTTTGTCACAGTCATTATTTTAAGTCATTTTTAAAGGACTATGGCATCTGCCACACAAGTTTCATTCTAATTTTTCTTCCCAATTAGTTTTACAAATATTGAATATTTGTAATTTGTAAATACTGAATATTTGGTACTTTTTTTCCCGTAGGGTTAGGTATAGAAAAAAAAAGTGCTTGATGGGTGTGCTGTTGAAGAATCTATACAAAAAAATACATATACATACATATATAAAATCCCTTGGCAGTAAGCACAATGGGGTCTCCAGGAATCAATGAATTGTGGATCTGCAGGAAATCTTAGAGGGCATGAAATTCAGTGCACTCATGGAACGCTGGTGAGACGCAGTTACTCAGACAGCTTGCACAGTCTCCTGACTCCAGTACGGTTCTGTGATTCCATCTTTCATGAGAAACTCCAGAACAGTTTTGTAAGGTGAAGAGAAAAAGAGACCCTCACCTTGTTTATGCATCTAGACACCAGAGATCCAAGCATCACTCTGCCTTCATGAAGCGTCGTGTGTCCTACACTGTGGGGCAAGGCCTGGTGGGGGTACAGGTGGGAAGTTTAAAAAAAAATTTTTTTTTTTTTGTTTTTCGAAGTAGGGTCTCACTCTGGTCCAGGCTGACCTGGAATTAACTATGTAGTCTCAGGGTGGCCTCGAACTCCCAGCGATTCTCCTACCTCTGCCTCCCAAGTGCTGGGATTAAAGGCGTGCACCACCACGCCCGGCTAAAAATATTATTTTATTTTATTTTTTATCTCTATGAGTTTTCCTTTTTCTTTTCTTTTTTTTAATTGACAATTTCTATACTTATAGACAATAAACCATGATATTTCCCTCCCCTCCCCATTCCCCTTCAAACTCCTCTCTCTGTCATATCCCCTCCCTCTCTCCATTAGTCTCTTTTTTAATTTGATGTCATCATCTTTTTCTCCTATTATGAGGGTCTTTGAAGGTATTGCTAGGCACTGTGGGGTCATGGATATTGAGGCCAATTTCTGTCTGGATAGTTGCGTTGTAAGAAGTCCTACCCTTCCTTGGGTTCCTACATTCTTTCCACCCACCACCTCTTCCGCAATGAACCCTGAGCCTTGGAGGGTGTGATAGAGATGTTTCAGTGCTGGACACTCCTCCGTCCCTTCTTCTCAGCACTATGTTGCCATCCCAGTGGTCATTGCCACTATCTCTCTCTTTGCAACTTAATAAATAAAAATATTTTTAAATTTTATTTATTAATTTGCAAACACAGAGATAGAAGAGAGACAGAGAGAATGGGCGCACCAGGGCCTCCAGCTGCTGCAGATAAATTCCAGATGCATGCGCCACTTTGTGTATCTGGCATTACGTGGGGAGTGGGCAGTCAAACCCAGATCATTAGGCTTTGCAGGCAAGTGCCTTAACTCCTGAATCATCTCTCCAGCCCAGGAAGTTTTAAAGAGTTACGGTAAGGCATTTATGAGGAGCAAGCCCAGTGCAGTGCAAGGCCTCAGGGTCTGAGCTCATCTCGGTTTTCAGTCTATCTATTCTCATGTGTGTTTCTTTGAAGAAAACAGCCCTCATGTGAGAGAAAAGGAATTTTAGTCCCAGATACCATGCTTCTCCTCAGAGATGCTATCCAGGAGATGGCCTGTTTAAACATCTTCTGAGGGGAAAGGGCAGTGGATGAAGTCACACTTCTGACAGAAATCACCGGACCAAGAGCAGCTTTTGAGGAAAAGGGATTTATTTTGTCTTACAGAGTTGAGGGGGAAGCTCCATGATGGCAGGGGAAAATGATGGCATGAGCAGAGGGTGGACATCACCCTCTGGACAACATAAGGTGGACAAAGGAGAGTGCCAAACACTGGCAAGGGGACACTGGCTATAATACCCATAAGCCCACCCCCAACAATACACTGCCTCCAGGAAGCGTTAATTCCCAAGTCTCCATCAGCTGGAAACCTAGCATTCAGAACACCTAAGTTTATGGATTAAATCACCTCAGGGACTCACTGACCGAGGGCCATGTCTATTCGTTTATCACCATAAAGCAAATTCTCTCAGAGAGTAATCTGGTAATGGCTAAGAAAAAAGTTAAAATGGTAAAAATTTATGACTTAGTTTCAAATTCTTCACCAAGTATTCAGAAAAGTTAGGACCAAAAGAAGCCCTACAAGCATGCACTTTAATGATTAATTATAAAAAAGATATCTTTTAATATAACTAGTTACAATACATATATATAAATAGCTAATTGAAAATAAGTTAATAAGTCTATTGATTAAAAGGGCAAGGAAGAAAGGTGGCAAACTTGGCCTATATATGCTTTGGAACAGCTCTGGGCCTGTGTCTGTCATGGAAACATGAGTTCATGTTGGGGAAGTAGCTTCATATCTGTAGGTGGTCAGACTTCAATTTAACCCCTAAATAGATGTCATGGTGTTATTTCATATGTTCTTAAGTTTAGAAAGATATTTGGGGGGCTGGAGAGATGGCTTAGTGGTTAAGGCTCTTGCCTGCAAAGCCTAAGGACCCAGTTTTGATTCCCTAATACCCACGTAAGCCAGATGCTCAAGGGGGCTCATGTATCTGGAGTTCATTTACAGTGGCTAGAGGCCCTGGCATGCCCATTCTTCCCCCCCCCCCCCACCACACACACAAATAAATAAATAAAATATTTATTTTTTACAAAAAGTATACTTTGGGCCAGAGAGATGGCTTAGCAGTTAAGGCATTTGCCTGCAAAGGCAAAGGATCTTGGTTTGATTCTCCAGGACCCATGTAAGCCAGATGCACAAGGGGGTGCATGCATCTGGAGTTCGTTTTGCAGTGGCTAGAGGCCCTGGCACGCCCATTCTCTTTCTCTCTCTTTCTCTGCCTCTTTTCTCTCTCTCAAATAAATAAATAAATAAATTATATTTTTAAAAATTTTACAAAAGGATACTTTGGGCTAGGGAAATGGCTCCATAGTAAAAGGTGCTTGCTTGGAAAGTCTGCTGGCCTAGATTCGATTCCCCAATACCCACATAAAGCCAGATGCACAAAGTGGGGCATGCATCTGGAATTTGTTTGTAGTAGCAAAAAGCCCTGGAACACCCATTCTCTCACTTTCTCTCCTCACATATAAGTAAATAATACTTAAAAATAAATAAATAAAAAGATAAACGAAAGATATACCTCTAAAAAGACAGAGCGATAAGTAAAAGATAGTAATTGTTTTGGGAAAGGATTTTAGAAGGGCTCAAAATGAAGCAGCTTTCAAAAGCAAACAGCTAAACTTCCTCTAAGTATGAGAACTTGAAAATAAAGAAGGCGTTCTTTCGTTTTAAGTAGTAGAGGCCTGGGAGAGGGAGGGAGGTTCAGTGGTAGAGTGCTTATTTACCACACTCAAGGCTACAGGTTTGATCCCCTGCATTGCTAAAACAAAACAAAACAAAACAAAACAAAACAAAACAAAACAAAACAAAACAAAACAGAAAAGTGCAATAGGTAAGGAGTTCATATAAGTTCAAAAACCCATATGTTAGCTGGGAAATTTTGGCTTTTCAATTTTATATTAGAAAACTTATCAAACTTTAATTCAACACCTGTAGAACATCTCGGGCCCATACCCAAGATTTCCATAACTTTTCGGAAGTGTATCCTGCAGTTGAAGTTCCTGCTTCTGCGAATGTTGTCTTGTTTTTTTTTTTTGTTGTTGTTGTTGTTGTTGGCAGTTTGTGGATTTTGTTCATCATCTTCTCATACTGTCTCTTTTCTACTGTGAAGATCCAAACATGGAATTCAAACTCTTTTGTTTGACTTCTAAACAAAAAGTCATGTAGCAGATTTTATTGGACATTTGGAGAGATGGAGAGAATCTAGGAGGAAGGTATTCAGTACAAGCAACTTTGACGTAATGGAAGACAGCCTGCTGTGTTTGGGTGATATTTGGAGACAGAGTCTTACTACATAGCCCAGGCTGGCCTTGCAGTCCTGAGTCTCAGCTCCTGGGTGCTGGGATTGTAGGCATGCATCACTGTGCCCATCTAAATGTCCTTGTTCAAACCAGTAGTCCCCAACCTCTGCCCTTGATGTTGAGTCTCTTGTCTTTTCCTTCTTCCATCTGCCTTCCAAATTCCTTTTGGCAACGATGTCTGCAAAATTTGGCTTTCATCTTTTATTGGGCAGATCTGTTCTTTCCAGATCCTACTTCTGAGCTTCCATTTTCTCTCTCTGACCTGTCACTGCATTCCCCAAACCAAAGTGCACACACAAACCAAAGGGCAGCAAAGATCACTTCCTTTGAGCTTAGTTCATTCTGAGAGTTCATGAGAGCCATCTACAAACCTGGAGAAATGGCTTAGCTGTTAAGGTGTTTTCCTGCAAAGCCAAAGGACCCAGATTCGCTTCCCCAGGACCCATATAAGCCAGATGCAAAAGGTGGCACATGCATCTGGAGTTCATTTGCAGTGGCTAGAGGCCCTGGCATACACACACTCTCTCTCTCTTCTATCTCTCTCTCTGCTTGCAAGTAAATAAACAATTTTTAAAAATAATTCATTTAAAAAATCCACATGCTGGTTCATCAGGATTGCAGCTGTTCGGAATATCGATATTTCAATTATTACACTCTGGTTCTATTAGAGTGGCTTTTCAGATTAGTTTTGTGACTGCACAGAAAACATAGCCTGGCAAGACTTTTTCTGTAGAAGAGGTGACTGGAGTTCAAGGTACTTTCTTCACTCTTTCACAGACGTGATTCTAGACACAGGTCAAGAAGGATGAGGCAATACAGGAAGTCAGAGTGTTCCATCATCCTATTACTCAGACTGTCTTGCTTACACCAAAGCTCACACCCTTGTCAGAAGCTCTGTCAGTACGCTCATTAGGAAGGGATAAGACTCGTGTTTCTCTTCTCTTAAGAGGATTTCTCTTGTTTAGGAACATGGGCGTATTCACTCCAACAGGTTCCGTGACCTTCTTAACCAAGGTACAGAGAGGACAGAGTGTGTCTGGACGACCCAAGGAGCTTTGCTTTGTGAACAGTCTTCCAGTGAAGTCAGTGTGAGGCCGTCTGGAGCTGGCAGAGGCTCCGTAGTATTTTACAGTTTTATCTAGAGTCATTTGTGCCAAGTGCACATTAATATGGGCAGGATTGATCAATGGGGTGACTTTTTGTAGAAAAAATTTCAAATTATGGATGGGTCCCTTTTGAAAGATAATTTCATTGTAAAATATCAGAAACCAGTCAGTGTATCATTATTAACTATATGAGCTATTGATGATATGGATTAATACATCTCATATAATCATTTTACATGCTTTACAAGAATGTGATGTTTACTTTTCTAGAATGTACTAATTCTTTTGTTTAAAGCTATGTATCTATCTCTCTCTATATATATATATCCTAATAATCTTTATATTTTTATCATCTTTAGTTCTTAGCTCTTTATTTATTTGAGAGAAAGAGAGAGAGAGAGGGAATGGGCATGCCAAGGCCTCTAGCCACTGCAAATGAACTCTAGATGCATGTGCCACCTTGTGCATCTGGCATTACATGAGATGAGTACTGGGGATCGAACCTGGGTCCGCAGGCTTTACAGGCAAGTGCCGTTACCACTAAGCCATCTCTCCAGCCCAATTCTTAGCTCTTTGAATAGAACTGAGCATTCTGTGTTTTTAATTTCTCAGAGACCTGTAAGCTCTTCCCTTAGTGAGAGCTCAAGAAATACTGATGCCTCTTTCCCCAGAGCTGTGTCAAACTATACCCCTTTCCTACAGCAGAGCGTGAATATAGGCAAGTGATTTGTCCCATGTCTGCCCTTGCTTCTTCCTTCCAAAGCAGGTTGAAAATAATAGCTGATCACGCTAGAATGTCTGCCATTCTCAAGACCCCTGGAGTCTAGCAAGTACTCCTCAAGCAGATCTCAGCCACTGGTAGAGTTTCTTCTTGGAGATGCGAGGTACTCTGCTTGATCATGCCTCTCATGTTTAAGCCACATTGCTTTAGAATCAAGCCATATGCCTAAGCGAGACATGAAAGACCTGTGGGCTCTTCCAGGCTAGCCCCGTGCTCAGATGGAAGGCTCTCAACCCTGGCCTTTCTCTGCATGTCACTCAAGTGAGTGTCCTTTACTGGTTTATCTGGCTCCTACACAGGAGGCTGGCTAAAATTACCTGACATTTTCTTTGGCTGAAACAGAAGGACAAAATCAAAACTTCCTCACGTGCCTCCTTTGTGATGATGTCACCATGTGTGCAGCTACCGCAGCATTGCTTGAGGAATAATGAGGAAGAAATAATTAGAAAGAAAAGGGACTCAACAGAGGTAGATGACCCTTAACTAATCAGAAGATAAAAGTCAATTTTTGGAAATCATTAATACAGTGACAAATTTTATATATATATATATATATATATATTCCTGACATTATACAATTATACAATTGGGTCTAAGTCTTAATCCTGAAAAAACTTACGGAGATGACAGTTCTTTGCTGCATGAAATTTATTGTTTTCCTAGTGACACAACGTAACACATATTTCCAGAACAACCAGCTTCATGACTGACAGCAAACTCCTCAAGGCATGGACTTTATGTGTTTGGCATAATTACACTTATTGTCCCTCAGTGCTATTTAAATATTTAATAACAGTTCCTCCCACGCCTATTCCTGGCAACCCTAGCCTTCCTGACTTGTCATGACCATAATCAAATATGTATTTGGACATTAATCATTTGAGGTGTGGCACCATTTTTAACCCCAGTGAGATGATTGCATCTTCTCTGAGTGATGGGTGTAGACCTGATTAGTGATGAATATCAGACAACATTCTCTTTCCTTTCTTCTTAAAATATCTTCATTTTATAAAGTTAGCCCTATTTTCTCATAAAAATAAACATTTTTGGAAGGATGTAGGCTTCTCCATATAGGCTTCAACACCAATGACGGGACCAAGGACAACTTACTGTAACTCTTTGGAAGTGTATTTCAAGTGTATTTCATCATTTGTAGAAAAATTTTTCTGGTCTAGTCAGAAGATCCTATTCCCAGATGTCACATTTGCATTTATGCATTCAGAATAGAGAAATTAATTCTCTCTCTCTCTCTCTCTCTTTTTTTTTTTTTTTTTTTTGGAGAGAGACACAAACAGAGAGAGAGGGAGAGGAAGACAGATAGAGATGGGCGTGCCAGCAGCCTCTTAGCTGCTGTGAATGAAATCCAGATGCGTGCGCCCCCTAGTGGTCAAGTGCGGCATTGCGCCCTTGTGTCACTGCATCTGGCTAAATGTGGAACCTGGAGATTGGAACCACTGGAGTTTGGAACCAGCATTCTTAGGCTTAGGAGGCAGGTGCCTTAACCACTAAGCCATCTATCTCTCCAGCCCCCAAATTAATTCTCTTTTAAGCTTTTCTTTTTAATGTTTTTTATTTATCTATTTGTAAGCAGAGAGAGATAGAAAAGACAGAAAGAATGGATGTACCAGGGCTTCTAGCTGCTGCAAATGAACTCCAGATGTTTGCTCCACTTTGAGCATCTGGCTTTACGTGGGTACTGGGGAATCAAACTCAGATTGTTAGTCTTTGTAGGTAAGCACCTTAACTACTAAGCCATCTCTCCAGTCCTCTCTCAAGCTTTTCTGAGGAGTCAAAAAGGTCCTACTGTGTAAATGTTTAATGTGTTGCCTTATTTAGTTCATGAAGGGGAATGGCCCATTACTCATTATGTAGAAGAGACCATTTGTGACAACCAATGGGGATGCCAAAGTATGCATATAGGGAATACCTAATTGTTTAAGTAGGTTAGTTTTTGAATGTCAACAGAATTTAAAATGATCAGAATGAACAAAATCTCTTGATTATGAGAGACAGAAGTCACTGTATGACTTCTGTTCCTTGAGTTCCTTATCAGAAAAATGAAAAAGCTTATCCTTCTGTTTACTGGGGCCCAAGAAAGGAGGTAAAAACATAAAAGCGTCAAGGTCCACTGCAGTTACAGGCACTTCTGCTGGAAAGTTACTTGCGGAGATGTTCCTGCTGTCTGGTGCTTCGACTTCTCTGGCAGTGGGAGTGCCTTCATTTCCACCCTCACTCTCTTTCCCACCCAGAGGTCTGGTGTCTGCTCGCGTTTGGAGCTACCCATTCCTGCTCAGGTTTATCTGCCAAAAGAGAAGTAGTAGGAGAGATGGCTTAGCAGTTAAGGCGCTTGCCTGAGAAGCCTAAGGACCCAAGTTCAACTCTCCAGAGCCCACGTAAGCCAGATGTACAAGGTGACGCAAGCGCACAAGGTCACACATACACACAACGTGGCCCAAACATCTGGAGTTTGATTACAGTGAGCGGCTGGAGGCCCTAGAACACCAGTTCTCTCCCTTTCTCTCTCTCTCTCTTTCTGTCTCTCCCCTCTCTTGCTCTTGTTCTCTCATCAAAAAAAAAAAAAAAAAAAAAAAAAAAAGGCCAGTCTGTTGGTCTTTCCTAAAAAAAAAAAAAAAAAAAAAAAAAAAAAGTTGTTTAAGAACCCAGGGAAACCCTGTGCCAATCTGTTCATTTCTACTTGCCTTGTCTTCTTTTATCCTGGAGTTACCAGAACCCCAGAAGTTTTGTTGCTGCATGCTGGGGTTTCCAGGGGTGACTCAGGTGAACTGGAAAAATCCTGTGGCACAAGCAAACTCAGGATCATTTCTGCCTGTAGCTACTTTCACTTTCATGAAGTTAAGCAACAGTCAGATAAGTTGACTTTCTCAACAAGAATGAACATTAACAGCTTTGTCTCCACTATATCTTGAATGAAAGAACCTACAACACCTCGCACTGGCTACTGTGCTTTCTCCCCACAGCACTGGTTCATAATTGTATTAAGCTCACTTTTCAATTATTCATGTTACATAGCAATGCTCACATAGTCTCAGACACATATAAGCTGGGTATGTCATTTTTTTAAGGTTTATTTATTTGAGAGAGTCAGGCAGAGACAGAGAGAATGGGCTTGCCAAGGCCTCCAGCCAATGCAAACGAACTCCAGACACATGAGCCCCCTTGTGCATCTGGCTTATGTGGGTCCTGGGGAATCAAACCAGTGTCTTTTTGCTTTGGAGGCAAACGCCTTAACTGCTAAGCCATTCCTCCAGCACTGTATGTCATTTTTTAAATTGTATTTTCTTTTTGGGGGGGCGGGGTTCAACGTAGGATCTTCCTCTAGCCCAGGCTGACCTGGAATTCACTATGTAGTCTCAGGGTGGCCTCAAACTCACAGCGATCCTCCTACCTCTGCCTCTGGAGTGCTGGGATTAAAGGTGTGCGCCACCACGCCCGGCTGTATGTCATTATTTTAATGAAACAGTCTATTTTTTCCTGTTTCATGCCTTTAATTCTTGCATACTGTCCTGAAGAACTCTAAAGACTGATGTTGACCTTTCTATCATTGCCTAGGGTCACCTTTCCTCATCCAAGCTTCATTTTCTATTAATAATACTTGTAACTTTTATTGTTGATATTTATCTGCTTTTCTTCTCCATGTCTGTGATTAATAAAAACACACAAAGACCATGTGTTCATTTTGAAAATGCTTTTGGAAGGCCTGAGAGCTGACATGTCTGCATAAAAATCATAACTAACTCGGGGTTACCCGCCCAGGACTCCACCTGCTTTATAGGAGCTCTGCTTGCTTGCTTGCTTTTTCTTTCTTTCTTTCTTTCTTTCTTTCTTTCTTTCTTTCTTTCTTTCTTTCTTTCCCTTCCTTCCTTCCTTCCTTCCTTCCTTCCTTCCTTCCTTTCTTTCTTTCTTTCTTTCTTTCTTTCTTTCTTTCTTTCTTTCTTTCTTTCTTTCTTTCTTTCCTCCTCTTAAGTTCTATACATAGGTTTTTGCTATGCTTGAGTTTAAACATTTCCTGTCTCTTAATTCTTTAATCGACCAAGAAAAAAAAAAAAACGTGACTCCCTAGAAAGTAGCATCTGGGAGGGGCTTGTCCTGGATTTGACACGTCCTCTTCTGAAGACCACCAACTCAGGCTCATCTGAAGTCAGCCCACACTCACATGATCCTGGGACAATCTAAGTCCGTCTACCTGTCCTCTCAACCACTCTTCAAGGCCTGAAGGTCTACAAGAAAACCCCTAAAGAACCCCAGTTTGCTCAGTGCCCACTTCCCCCTGACTCCTCGCTTTTATTCTTTCTCCTCAACATCTTCGTTCTGGACTGTCTCCCCACACTGTGCACTTTCAGGGTCCCTTAGACAGACTCACTGGAGGAGTGCCCCAGTGCTACACCCGAAGCCAGTTTAGTCATCACCACAGTTCCCTAATGGCAGTGACGGTGATGGTGACCTCTTCCGAGGAGTGAGTGAGGTAGTTTGCAAGTAACAGGGTCACCAAAAGCAAACTAAAAGTAACCAAAGATGAGACACGTCCTTCTCCCTGTAGAATGAGACGTGTCCCCGAGCCTGTAAGGAGCAATCTGCTTTTCTTATCTCTTCCCTAAAGGAGATCGCTCCCTACATCTTTTTCCTTAAATCCGACTCCTTCTCTAGATCTGTTCCTCTCCAAAGGAGTTCCCCTTCCTTTAAAAACCTGGATCAGGGGCTGGAGAGATGGCTTAGCAGTTAAGGTTCTTGCCTGCAAAGCCTAAGAACCCATGTTCAACTGATTCTACATTAGCCAGATGCACAAGGTGATGCATGCACAAGACCACACATGTGCACAAGCTGGTGCACATGTCTGGAGTTCAACTGCAGTGGCAGGAGGCTCTGGCACACCAAGTCTCTCTCTCTCTCTCTTTATCTCTCTCTTTCTGTCTCTCACTCTCTCTCTCTCTCATTCTCTCTCATTAAAAAAAAAAACACCTGGATCAGAGTCACCAGGTCCCATGTAAGCCAGATGTGCATGGTGGTGCATGTGTCTGTAGTTCATTTGCAGTGGCTAGAGGCCCCGGCACCTTCATTCTCTCTCTCTGTATCTCTAATAAATAAATTAAAACAAATATTTAAAATATAATGATGGGGCTGGGAGATTGCTCAGTAGTTAAGGTACTTGACTACAAAACCTAACAAGCTGGGTTCAGTTCCCCAGTACCCATGTAAAGCTAGATGCACAAGGTGGCACATGCATCTGGAGTTTGTTTGCAATGGCTAGAGGTCCTGGCATGCCCCATTCATTCTCTCTCTCTCCTTGCAAATAAATAAATAAAAATATTTTTTGAAAAAAATAATGATTATTACATATATTCATCTTATCACTATCTTTTACTCATATTTATACTACTTATCATATTATATTACTAGTTTGTCATTATAACCAAAATAGTTGATGGCATTATCGTAATCACCTTTTTGCATTGCTGGGACAAAACAACTGACCTAAAGCAGCTGATGGGAGAAAAGCTTATTTCAGCTTACAGTCATGCCGTGGAAGCTTCATGGCAGCAGGGAAAGGGTGGTAGGACAGAGGCGGGGCATCACTTTTTGCCCTAGCAACAGTCAGAAAGCAGCAAGTCAGTGAGCTGCGTTCTGGAAAGGGGGAGGTTGCACTGTGATACCTCAAAGCCTGCCCTAGCAAACCGCTTCCTTCAGCAAGGCTCCACTTCCCCAGTTGCCACCAGCTGGGGACCAAGCATTCCAAATAGATGAGTGTATGGGGGACATTCCATCCAAACCATGATATTTGATATTCCATGTGAGTTGATAGAGTTAACCTGCACCCGATAGACACATATGATTCTAACAGTGCTATGATGAAAATATTTGTGTGTACAGTGTGTTTTAATAACTTTTCTTTTTAGATTTTCTAAATAAAAGGCCTCACATGGGTTATTAACAGTAAAAGGTTGAGAGGCTGAGACATTCAGCACTGTTTCTTGTAGTTTCTAGTGTGACGTGGTCCTTGGGACAAACCTCATTAACTACATAACCCGTCTTAGGGAAAATGCCCCTGACCCATCAACCCAGATCAGTCCACATCACAACACAGAACAAGAAGCACGTCCGTCGTGGCCACAGATGAAGGTTGGAAGGAAGCTGTCAGAAAGGGGGCTGTGTCCATCAGACCAGGTTTGTGTGGAAGAGACACCCACAGACCACAAAATCGTCTGCATTGTGTTGTGGTCTTGGGGAATCCATACTGGAAACCCCCTGGTTATCCCCAGGTTTCTGTTATTGTCTCCTTTCTGCCACTCACGGCTTCAAGGCCATTTTAGAACTAGGAATCTTACAATGCCAAAGAGGAGACCGGGAGGATAATTTCTGTTTTTGTGACATACCTTCAACACCAAATGACATGGGTTGAGCCTGGTATTTGATGTGCAGTAGGCACTGACTGGTTATTTGTTAAATGAAGGGATGGGTACAGTAGACAGCAAGTGCTTTGCAAACAGACAGACGTGGCTTTGAAAGTCTCTATCACCTGCTGACTGTCTGGCCTTGGACAAGGCACCATGGGCTGCTTACTGTGCCAGGTGACTTACCTGTTGCTTGGGTGTGGAATTATCAGTAGGAGCAAGTCACACAAGGGAAGATTCAAAGACTGCCTGAGGCGGCAATAGTGTCTTGAATAAGAAATAAGATAGGTCAGATCAGAGAGCATACAGGAAATGTAACCTTACCCAAAAGTAAGAATGCAGGAAAAGTAGGAATGAGGTAAAGCCAGAACTTTCCACTAACATAAAAGAAAGAACCAGCATTTCTAATGGTTCTCTGGGAATCCTTACAAAACTTAATGGCTATTTCCTACTTTTTAACCTTTTTCTTACTCACATGAGTCTCTCTTTTTTTGTATTAATTTCTTGTTTACCCTTAGGTAAAACTCATGTAGATAAAAATCAGATCTTATAACATAGAAATTTTAAAGATTTGTCTTTTAGAAGATCCTACCATTTTTTTTAGAACATGTGAAATTTATGTAAAAATCCTCATTTGACTTCCAAAGCACTTTCTAGAAATCTTTTTTTAAAAGATGAAGCTCGTCTAAACTAGAAATGACAGTTTGAGTAGTCGTGGCCGAGTGATTAAGGTGATGGACTAGAAATGACAGTTTGATAGCCCTCCTGGACTCTAATCTGTCCCTTGTTGTGTGGACAGTGGACTCTGTGTAGCCCATTATAAGCTTCTTCATAGCAGTGTGCATGTGTAATTCTGTAAATGCTGTTAGTTGCTCCAAATGCTGGGTGACTCGACACTGGGGCTTGACCTGTGATTCCCAGCCCTTGAGAGACTGAGACAGGTGGATAGCCATGAGTTCAAGGCCAATATGGGCTACATAGTGAGACTCTGGTGGATAAAAACCAAAACAACAACACAAAACCCCCTAAAATAATGCTCTCAGTTCTCCTTATACAGATATACTCAAAGATGTTCCATATTCAAGTATCACTAACAATACTGAGCCTCCCGAAGAAGATTTCTTTCTTCTTCTTATTATTTATTTATTGATGCTCGCAATGAAACCTGGATGTTGATTAGAAAAAAAACACGGGCTGGAGAGATGGCTTAGACGTTAAGGCATTTGCCTGCAAAGCCAAAGGATCCCGGTTTGACTCTCCAGGACCCAAGTAAGCCAGATGCATGAGGGGGCGCATGCATCTGGAGTTCATTTGCAGTGGCTGGAGGCCCTGGCACTCCCATTCATTCTCTCTCTCTCTCTCTCTCTCTCTCTGCCTCTTTCTTTCAAATAAATAAATAAATAAATAAATAAATAAATAAATAAATAAATATTTTTTAAAAGCCACCCATAAGCATCTTTGTGGAACTCCACACTTTTCAGTTTCATGTCAGGACACTGGCCTCCTCCATTCTCCCAAGAATGGGGGTGCGCCTTTCTGTGCACCTCATAAGATGTAGCTCCCTGGTTCTGTGATATGTATGGCTTTATGTTTTTCCTTTAATTTAAATGATTGTTGTAGTTACCTTCTTGTTGCCAGGACAAAACACCCCACCAAGAGCAGCTGATAGAAGAAAACCCTTTTATTCTGGCTTACAGTCTCGAGGGGAAGCTCCTTGATGGTGGGGGGAAACATGGCGTGAGCAAAGGGCGGACCTCACCTCTGCCTCAGCAGATGGAAACCCAGCAGCAGAAGAGTGAGCCATGGTCTTCAAGGGGGAGCTGGTTATCACACCCCAAAACCTGCCCCCAACAGCACACCTTTCAGACTCTACCTTTCACAGTGCTACCACCTGGAGTTCAGGCATTCAGAACGCATGCATTTATAGGGGACATCTGTTTCACTTCACAAACAGAGGAGCAGAACAATGCTATAATAGACACAAGGATGTTCCTATTCTTGAAGTAAAAGTCAAACCATGCATACAGCTAGGTTTCTTTTCTTTCCCCACTCCTCCCACCAGAGAAGCAACCATTGGTTCTTCAAGTTGGAAGACTTCATTCTTATGAAGAAGAGTATTTGTATCTTTATTATATCCATGAGCATCATGAGCCTCACTTTGTTGTCCTTAAACTCAAGCTTCCAGATTCCCATGAATAGCCATGTCCTTATAGCTTACAGAGGTGTCACTCAATGCATGGCCTCTGTGGTTTTCAGTTCCTGGGGCATTTCTGGAACACTGTGACTTCTTCTGCTTCCCTAAAACCTTAGCTGTGAATTCTAGAAATTGTGTCCTGTATCTTAGCCAGGCTGTCTAGGGTCTTTCACAGGAAGATTTTCAAACTATGTGCCAAAAACACTGCAGAATCCAGAGCTCAACCTTTCTCTCTTTAAAAAAAAATTATTTTAGAGAGAGAGAGAGAGGAAGACAGAGCGAGAGAATTGGCATGCCAGGGCCTCAGCCACTGCAATCAAACTCCAGGCACTTGCTCCACCTAGTGGGCATGTGAGACCTTGCACTTGCCTCACCTTTGTGCATCTGGCTAACCTTTCTCTTCAGAACCAATCACTGTCCTGTCATAATAATTTCACACCTTTTTCTAAATTAAAAAACATAGCTTGTTAATTTCTATTGAAAAATGAGAAGTGTATATATTTGTGAACTATAAGATATGTTTTGATATGTGCATGTATTGTAGAAATTCCTAAGCTATACTAGTGTATGCACACCTCACATACTCTCCCCATATTGGTTTCAATAGTTTGATGGTACTATCCAGAATTTCCTGTTATATATCAGTGTCACCAGGGACTCCATAATACATCACCCAGGCGTCAGCTTTTTTTTTAATTTTATTTTTATTTATTTGTCAGAGATAAAGGGAGAGAGAGAGAATGGGCACACCAGGGCCTCCAGCCACTGTAAACGAACTCCAGATACATGTGCCCCTTGTGCATCTGGCTAACATGGGTCCTGGGAAATTGAACCTGGGTCCTTTGGATTTGCAGGCAAATGCCTTAACCGCTAAGCCACCTCTCCAGCTCGGCCTCAGCCCAAGATGAGAAGTATTTAGGATGGGCCTAAAGTTTTTAGCATCCTATTAGTGCAAGTATAACACTGCATAAAATGTTTTAAAATAATTTTATCATAAAAATACCTTTCAAGCCGGGCGTGGTGGTGCACGCCTTTAATCCCAGCATTTGGGAGGCAAAGGTAGGAGGATCGCCATGAGTTTGAGGCCACCCTGAGATTACATAGTGAAATCCAGGTCAGCCTAGGCTAGAGAGAGACCCTACCTTGAAAAACCAAAAAGTGAAAAAACCATATATATATATATTTTCATTGTATCTTTTTTTAATTTTAAAAACATACATGAACTCCAGATGCATGTACGTCTTTATGCATCTGGTTTTACATGGGTCTTGGGGAATTGAACCCAGACCAGCAAGCTTTATAAGCAAGAGCATTTAGCTGTTGAGCTATATACACAGCCCCTGTTTATAAGTTTTTGTTTATATATAACTTGCTTAATTGTAGTTGAGGATGTTGACTCTGAACTGACAACTGGAAGGATGAAATCATAAAGCCCATTTAAGTTTTAACCAAAAGCATTCTGTTCCAAGAGTCTGTTTTTGGGAAATCTGGCATGGGCCTCTTCTCTGGGCTGTTAAAACATCTGTTGTTCAATGTCTCTTGTGTTTTGTTGCAACATACACTTACTTTAATTCAAGGCCAAGAGCCTTGAGATATATAGTGGTATTTGTCAAAATGCAGAGTAAAATTGAATATTGCAAAGTATTTCAGATGACACACACATTGTGTATTAGGAGAGATACATGACCCTAAACTCCACCACCTGTAACCCACATATAGAGGAAGTCATAGGAAGTCAGTCACAGGACCCCCCGCCCCCAGGCATGATGTCCATTTCTTCATACAGAGCTCTGGAACGGAGGCAAAATGTCTGCTTGTCCCCATCACTAAGAGCTGTCCTCAGTTTTAAGCCATGACTGAAACTGTTTTTAGTTTTAGAATGTGACTGGAGAATTCTACTTCGTAAATAGAAAATACTTTGAAATACGTTTTTATGTCCCTACGGGGATGAATACAAGTTTAGGGAAGCGATGCTGGTAGCTAATGAAAGGCCTGAGTCTGGGCTGTCACTTAAGATAGGTGGGAAGGGGGGGTTGAGAAAGGGGGGAAGGAAAGAAGGAAACAGGTAGGATGAAAGCAGAAATGAAGCTAAGATGGGGGACAGGGATAAGTGAAAAGGGGTAAAAGAGGCCAGGTGTGGTGGCACATGCCTTTACCTTTAATCCCAGCACTTGGGAGACAGAGGTAGGAGAATTGCCATGAGTTCAAGACCCTGAGACTACATAGTGAATTCCAGGTCAGCCTGGACTAGAGTGAAACCCTATCTCGAAAAACCAAAAAAAAGCGGCGGGGGGGGCAAAGGGGTAAGGAGGGAAACACAAAAATATTGTTTGAGAACACCATAATGAATCCCATTTTTATACGCTAGTAAATACATTTAATAACTAAATTAAAATTAATAAACAAATGAATTTTAAGAAGGGTCCAGTGGTAGGGTAATGAGTGGATGATTCTAGAAGACTTAGGAAGACTAATAGGAGAATTTTATGATGCTCTAGAGGGAGCGACAAACAAAAATTACCATATGGTGTGTGATAATGAACTCAGCACTCTTAAGAACATATGCTAGGGCATGGACTACCTGGGGAAACTGGTAATGATTAGTTATTCATATGTCGAATATTCTCAGTGGCTACCCGACTGGAGAGCACCGGTCTAGGTTGTGATTTGAACTGCATCTCATGGCTCTGGCACAAAGCATGGCCGACATGGAGTGGACTGTGGACATAGGTGAGCGGAAGAAGAGAAAGCTGCATCTCATCCTGCACAGGAAACACGATCCTCCTACCAGGGAGCTTTGCTCACTGCATGCCTTTTCTTACAGTCCGTCGCTCCCTGCTCTGCAGCCAGTGGTTTTTGTTTTCTTAGGCTTGTTACATCACAACTACAAAGGGCAAAAAGGAAGTTGTATTTAGTTGTGGGTTTTTGAAAATATTTTAAAAGTTGTTTAAAAAGTTACCAATATGGGGGCTGGAGAGATGGCTTAGGGGTTAAGGCGCCTGCCTCCTAAGCCTAAGAACCCGGTTCCAATCTCCAGCGGTTCCAATCTCCAGGTCCCACGTTTAGCCAGATGCAAAGTGACGCAAGGGTGCAACGCCACACTTGACCACAAGGGGGCGCACACATCTGGATTTTGTTTGCAGCAGCTGAGACACTGCTGGCGCACCCATCTCTGTCTTCCTCTCCCGCCCCCCCCCCTGTGTCTCTCTCCAAAATAAATAAAAATTTTTTTTTAAAAGTTACCAATATGGGACTGGTGGTTAAAGGCACTTGCTTACAAAACCTGACAGCCTGGGTTTGATTCCCCACTATCCACATAAAGGGATGCACAAAATAGTGCATGCATTTGGAGTTTGTAGTGGCAGGAGACCCTGGTACACCCATTTCCTCCCTCTCTTTCTGCTTGCAAAAATAAATAAATATTTTTTAAAATAACAGATATATTCAAATATACCTATCCTCTTGAACATGTCCTCAAGTTCCTAATCTGTCCCTGGCAAAACTAAAATGAATTTTGTCACAGTAGATACAAAAAATGAACAAAATAAACATCACTATGCAAGGTGGTAGATTTAAATGATTTCGCCTGATCAGGGGTGTTTAAATAAAAGATGTTCTACAGAGTCAGGGAGACCATCATTAAGAAAATTAAATATAGGGCTGGGGAGATGCCTCAGAGGTTAAAGCCCTTGACTGCAAAGCCTAACGACTGGGGTTCAATTCCCAGGACCCACATAAAGCCAGATGCACAAAATGGCACATGCAACTGGAATTTGTTTGCAGTGACTAGAGACCCTGGCACACCCATTCTCTCTCTCTCTCTCTCTCTTGTTCTTGCTCTCTCTCTCTCCTTGTAAATAAATTAAACTTAAAAAATTAAATTAAATTCTTTTGCTACCTTTGACATCTTTTGAAATGCCTTACACTCTGAAAACATGTGAGGTAATATAGGAAAATTTACTGTTACTGTAGATAAAGGCTGGCTTGTGGTAGACAAGATCATTGTGGTCAGGTGGGGTGCACACAGTGAAAGATGATTATGTCTAGATGGGGGCACACAATGAAAGAGGGCACCTGAATAAACAGGTGTTGAACGTAAGGAATTCCCCGCAAGTCTGTCCTGGGCTGTATATTCCCATGAAAGACTTGGACGTGATGTGACCTACTAGGTCCGTTCTCCAACAGGAGTGTTCTCTCCATGTCTGAATGGGGTGCTTCTGAAAAGCCTCCACTCCTGTTCATTTTCTACATGCTTACCAGGCACAGTTCTAAGGAAAATGGAATGAAGTCAGCATTTCCACAAACCATGCAAGGGATCCTGGGTGGCAGGAACACTTCTCTGACACTTCCACTCTCCCACGCTTCAGAAACCAAGCTAGCCTCTCCCTTCAGGATGACAGTCCCTGCAGGAGAGCACCAATAAAAGGTGAACTAGAAGATCCAGTGTGAGATGCCATCTGTTAATAGGAAACTGAATACCTCATGTACTTTCTTGATGGTCTCTTGGCCTTTTAATTACTAATGTAAAGGAGAGCTGCTTGGCATAGCATTCCAGAATAGTGTTCCATCCCACCTTGCCTTTCCATGTGATCTCACTGTTTTATATCCATGAAGGCAGAAAACATGCTGAGTGTAGCACCCTCCATTTTGACCCAGGAATTTAACAGATTGTCTGCTTGGGGTGTTTTTAAACCTCACACACTCAGCACCTATTGGCAAGTTGAGGTTGCTGTCTTTCCACTGCAGGGGATTTCCCCAAATGAAGCTTCCTCTAGACCACTCATGGCCCAGCATTCTCAAAACTCCATCCCCTCTTCAATGTTCTCAAGAAACCTTCTGACACTTTAATATAAATGTCGTTGAACAGAGAGGCTCATCCAAGACTCAGACTGAGTAATTGAGACGTTTGTGTATATGTGATGTGTTCAGTTCGAACGTGATGAGGGTGTTGCTGTTTGCCCTGTTGAGCATCCTTTTTCATGGGATAGGAAGCTAGAGTAACTTAGGAAGAGCCATTAGGAACTATGAACAATGAGCCATCTTTTAAAAAATTATTTATTTGCAAGCAGAGATGGAGAGGAGAGAGAGAGGGATAAAGGGAGGGAGGGAGGAAGGAAGGGAGGGAGAGAACGGGCACACCAGGACCTCTAGCCACTGCAAATGAACTCCAGATACATGTGTCACTTTGTGCATCTGGCTCTATGTGGGTACTGGGGAATTGAACCCAGGTCATTAGACTTTGCAGGCAAGTCCCTTAACTACTGAGCCATCTCTCCAGCCCTGACCCAGTCATGCCAAGAACTATAAAACAGGGTAAGGTGTTTTATTTTTCCTGGTGGGATTGGAATTCTACAGGCTTGGTGCTCTTTGTAACGAGATGTCAAAAGGTCAGAATCCAGTTTGGGTTTGGATGGAGTGTGGGGTGGGAATAAGTGGAAAGTGGTATTGATCTCCTTGGGCAGGAAGGGAATGGCAGGTTTTGGACAGGGTGGACCCCAAGTGTCCATGCATATAATCTGGGAGCAGGCCCTCAGAAGAAATGAGACTGGTTCTCCTCAAAGGCAGGCACTGCTAATTCCACCTTGGAGTCTGCATACAGCCAGCTACAGGGAAAAGAGTTAGAGTTCCTGTAGGGTATTCTACAAAGCCCCGTTTGTCTTTCATGTACAGAAACCACATCATATCACGTAGCAGAGGGCCCCCATGCGCAATAGTAATACCCCACCTGCTATACTGATCTTAGCTGTCTGGCAGCAGTGATTCCAAACTTTAAAATATATATTGTATTTATTTATATATGAGCAAAAGAGAGTGAAAAATGTATGTATGTATGTAGAGAGAGACAGAATGGACACACCAAAGACTCCAGCCACTGCAAACGAACTTCAGATGCATGCGCCACCTTGTGCTTCTGCTTTACCTGGGTACTGGGCAATTGAACCTGGGTCCTTAGGCTTTGCAGGCAAGCACCTTAACCCCTGAGCCATCTCTCTAGCCCTCAGAAGACTTTTAATAGGAATTGGCCACTTTAAATTGGTCAATTTTAGGTAAATATATTCTGCGTCTCTAAAATATTAAAATAATGCTAAGATCTAAGCCATGCTCAGGAACTCAGAAGTCTGGTCAATTGCTTGTTGAACTATTGAAAAGAACCCACTGAAGAATCTCAGTTGCTCCAAGGGAAAGGGTGGAGCTAGTGTGAGGACTGGCTCTGATGTAATCAGAGGAGACAGCACAAGATACTGACCTCACCCTGAAGTGCTTCCTAGCAGTGCAGATCCATGATCCCACTGCACCACTGTACTGAAGGCTCTCTACTGCCCACACCAGTATAATGTCTTAACTGCCTCATGGGTGCTCCAGACTCTACACAAACCTCCAAGTCTTTCCAGCCTTGTTTGCTCTCACTTTATCAAACAGCTAATCACTTCGTCATTTCTTGACATGAAACGTTCATTCATTCACTTCATAAATATTCAACAAAGACACAATGCACTGTGCTTGGTCCTTGGAAGACAAAGATGAAGTTCTGAACCCAAGCCACCCCTACAACTAAAAGAAACTATGAGAATCAAGAAGGAAGGCTTACCTGCAATCGTGCCAGTCCTTGTCCTCGGGGATTCTGTTGGGAAGGTGCCATAGGCTTGATGGCTGTTGCATTCTTCCAAAATTTCTATGTTGAAATCTAATCCTGAATGCGATTATAATATGACAAGAGCTCTTTGTGAGATAATTGCGTCAAGAGAGTGAAGAGCTCACAAAGCAGAACCAGCCCTCATCAGGCACTGAATCTGAATGTGAGATAGATATTTTTATTTTTATTTTATTTATTTATACTTTAAGTTTTATTGAAAAAATCTGTACTTATAGACAATAAACTATTATAATTCCCTTACCTCCCCCATTTTTCTCTTCACAACTCCACTCTCCATCATATCCCCTCCCTCTCTCCATTACCTCTCTTTTAATTTGATGTCATCATCTTTTTCTCCTATTATGAGGGTCTTTCGAAGGTATTGCTAGGCACTGCGAGGTCATGGATATCGAGGCCAGTTTCTATCTGGTCAGTTGCATTGTAAGGAGTCCTACCCTTCCTTTGGCTCATACATTCTTCCCGCCACCCTTTCCACAATGAACCCAGAGCCTTGGAGGGTGTGACAGAGATGTTTCAGTGCTGAGCACTCCTCTGTCACTTCTTTTCAGCACTGTGTTGCCTTTTGGGACATCCCAGTGGTCATCACCATCTGAAAAGAGAAGCTTCTCTAACCAAAAGTGAGAATAGCATTAATATGTGAATATGAATCTTAACTTTAGTGCTTTTAAGGCAGTTTGGTGAGAATAATATATACATTTAGCCAGACAAGAGTAGACTTTTATACCCCTAAGGCTCATGACATCCCCTGCCATAGGCTTTTGATTTGGTTTTCAGTACCAGGCATATATTCCCTCCCACAGAGCGGGCCTCTAGTCCAATTAGAGAGCAGCTGGTTTCTCCCAGAGCAGACATGCCACTATTGTATCCGTTGGGTTATTTGGCCTGTCTGGCCAAACTTGAGGCTTCCAGTGTTCACTGTTTTCACCGCTGATGACTTCTGTCTCTCATAGGGCTGCATGCAGTGCAGCTTTTTCCAGCTTTCAGTTGGCTGTTCTACAGGGAGAAGGTTTTCAGCTAAGCACCAACTTGCTTTCTCAGTGACCTTGCTGCCCAGGCATGTAAAGTCTTCAGCAATAGGGTCTTACCATCTGTTACTCCTAATGGGGGGGGGGGCAGATAGAGAGAATGAACATGGTAGGGCCTCTAGCCACTGCAAATGAACTCTAGACACATGTGCCACCATGTGGCTTATGTGGGACTTGGAGAATCAAACCTGGGTCCTTAGGCTTTACAGGCAAGCACCTTAACCACTAAGCCATCTCTCCAGCCCAAATTTTTATTTTGATAGCAGTCCAAATGGACCAAGACAGAATGATTCAAGGGGACAAGTGATTTGAAAATGCTTTGAAGATCTATTTGTGTTTAACTCCTTGACACAATATTGTTTGCTTAGACTCTTGAGTTCAGAATAATTCCTAGTCAGCTATTAGGCAGCCTTATTCCTTTTTTAGACAGTAGCTAAAGCACTACATAATCTGAAGTGAGATCACTTAAATCCTTTTTTCTAGTTCATTGCATCTCTGGTTATGAAACACACACTGCCTGAATCAACATGGCATAGAAGTGATGTGGCCAAAATAGGGCATCAGGCCACATTTGCATGATAAGTTGAGAAAATGTGGGTAGAACAATGTGAACATGGTATTTTTTTTCTCTCTTACAACATAGGTGCCAAAGGAGGGAAGAACAATACATTGGACAATATCCAATTACAATAAACACTATATGAGAAAAACAGAAGTTAGAGCTTTGATTTCCTGAAAAGATAAAACCTTCGTGGGCACAGCCACTGTGCCCAAAGGGCACAGGACAGATGGCAGACACCAGCCGGGAAGTTGCTGAAAACCTCTCAGCTTAATATTGCTACCCATATATAGCTGTCCTCCTGTCGAGTAGAGTATATCAATAAATGATTTCTTTGGAAAGATAGAAACATAGCAAGCTATGTCTTCACTTGGATCCCAACATTGCTGGGGTGTGATTTCAGTTCGCTCCCCACGGCTTTGCTCTTTCCATTGGTGACATTGCCTGTGCTTGTAACAAGAGGGAAATACTTTCTTTCTGGGTCATTACCTGGACAATGACAAATTGCTGATGTGGAAACTTACCTGGCACAATAAAGTACATTCTGGAATGCAGACTCCAGCTTCCCCATGGCATTCTGTTTGTCACTTCACTGTTGTCTGTGCCAAATTTTAACAGCTCCTACAGTTTATGAGGAAGACTGTTTCAACCTCAGGCTGGACCCAGAGAAATTTCTTTTTCTTCTACTGTCTTGATTGGCTGACAGTTTTTACCTTGAATTTTCTGAGTTGTTACTATTTTGAGTCAGAGTCTCATGTGGCTGAGGCTGGCCTTGAATTCTTTATGTAGCTAAGGATGGTCTTGAACTCCTTATCCACCTGCCTCCACCTCCCAAATTCTGGGATCTCAATTCTACACCACTACGCCTGGCTTGGGGTGATGCTTTATGTATTGCTGGTTCTATCACTGTTGTTTTTGAATATTTAGAACTTCATAATTCCTTTCTGCTTCTTTACAGCAGCCCAGTGGAGGAATCAGAATCCCAGTTCCTCCACTTAGTTCAAGACACACAGCCTCAAAGAGGTGGTGGGCCTTTCAAAGCCATCCTGCCCTGAGACCACAGGATGATCATACACTCATCTTACCTTTAAAGGTGCTGGCATGTTTAAACTCAGTCGTGCTCATAACACTCCAGCATGTAGTAACTGCTCAGTAAATTCTTAAGGAGACGTGTTTTAACTGTGGCAAAATATGTATAGCATTGAGATCTTTAGGAAGTACACGATTCAGTTCATGTTGTACAGCCAATGTCCAGAGTTGTCTCTAGTGCATGGCAAACACCATTCTATCTGGAAGTCTATGACGTGCCTATTTCAGAGACCCTCTAGAAGTGGAATCACAGCCTTTTGTGACTGGCCTGTTTTACTTAACACAAACCCCTCAAGATTCATCCATGCTGCAGCATGTGAGAAGTTTGTCCTTATTGTTATTTATTTGAAAGAGACAGAGAGACAGAGACAGAGACAGAGACAGAGAGAGAATGTGCGTTCCAGGGCCTGTAGCCATTGCAAACAAACTCCAGACGCATGTGCCACGATGTACATCTGACTAGACGTGGATACTGGGGAATCAAACCTGAGTCCTTTGGCTTCGCAGGCAAGTACCGTAACTGCTAAGCCACCTCTCCAGCGTTTTTCTTTTAAAGGACAAATTATAGTCCAGGGCATGCCTGGGCTACATTTTCTTTATTCACTCATCTGTTGGTGGACATTTGAGTTGTTTCCACTTGACTAATGCAAACAATGGGACTCATACAGCTTGGGTTCATGGTGAACAAAATTCTCTCCAAGACAAAACCTTCAGTTCATTGGGATATATACTCAGACATGGGATGCTGGATGTGGCTGTTCTGTTTCTTTCACTTCTTAATTTTTGGAGGACCAGTCATACCTTTTTTTCTGCAGCAGCTATGCCATTTTACATTCCTCCAGGGATATTCAAGAGTGTATATGCCTCTACGTTGTCTCCAATACCTGATTATTTTCTCAGTTTTTTTTTCTCTGTTTATAGTAGTCATCCTAATCAGTGTGAGTGAGGAGATATTTTAAGAGTTGCTATGATGGGGGGGGGGGGCTGGAGAGATGGATCAGTGGTTAAAGGTACGTGCTTTCAAAGCCTGCTATCACAGGTTCAATTCCCCAGTACCCCCGTAAGACCAGATGCACAAAGTGGCACATGTACCTGGAGTTCATTTACAGTGGCAGGAGGTCCTGGAGCACCCATATTCATTCTCTCATAAATATATATATTATTAAAAATAAAAAGCTGGGTACAGTGGCACACATCTTTAATCCCAGCACTCAGGAGGCTGAGGTAAGAGGATTACTGTGAGTTGGAAGCTAACATGAGGCCAGCCTGGGCTACAGTGAGATCCTACATTTAAAAAATTGGGCTGGAGAGATGGCTTAGCACTTAAGGCATTTGCCTGCAAAGCCTAAGAACCCATGTTTGACTCTCCAGGTCCCATGTAAGCCAGACACACCAGGTGACACAAGCTTGCAAGGTCGCACAAGCACACAAGGTAGTGCACGTGTCTGGAGTTCAATTATAGTAGCTGGAGGCCCTGGTGCATCAATTCTCTCTCTCTCTCTCTGTCTCTCTCTCTCTCTCTTCTCTCTCATTCGCTCGCTCTCCCTCTCTCACAGGAAACAAAAGGCCAGTCAGTTAGGCTTGCCTCAAAAACAAAAAAAATTTAAGAATACTAAGAAGAGCTTTTTGATGGTCTGCCTGGCCACCTCTTCAGCCTCTTTTCTTACTGATCCCCCCACTAATACTCTGCCAGAAGTGGGGAGATTGTCCTCTAAGCCCCAAAGACACAATATTTCCACCTGACCCTTCTTTCTTTTCCTGGCACACCTAGTAACAACCTTGAACCCACTTACATACCGAAAGTCAGTGTTTACCTTTTTCCATTTCTTTCACTGCATAAACTTCCTCTTACAATCACTGTGTTTAATGGACGGCACAGTTAGGAGAATTCTCAAGTAATAAGTCAAATGTCATTCCTGCTCCTCCAGAACTGTACCTAATTGATGTGTTAGCATTTCTCCTTCTCTCTCCCCTGTCTCTTAATCTCACTCTTATTTTCTTTTTCTCTTCCCTTTGTGCTAAATACTGGACCATCTCTTCAGATATATCTTCTGATTCACCATTTCTTCACGTTGAATTTATCCTTCAGTCTATTTCTGATTTCAAGCATTAGATTTTACTTATTTCTAACAGTTTGTTTCTTTTTCTAATATCTCTAGACTTTATGAATGCATCTGGTTCCATTCATATATATATTTTTTTGCTGCAGAGAGAGGAGATAGAGAGAGAGAAGAGGTGCTCCGGGGCCTCCAGCTGCTGCAAACAAACTCCAGACACATGTGCCACTTTGTGCATCTGGCTTTATGTAGGTACTGGGGGATTGAACCCAGGTCCTTAGGCTTTGCAGGCAAGAGTTTTAACCACTAAGCCATCTCTCCAGTTCCCAGTCATATATTTTAAGACTTGTCTTCTATTTACTTCAACATAGTGAATGCAGATATTTCTTAGTCTATATCTAATAATTCCATTTTTAGTATTTAGGGGTCTGTTTTTGTTGTCTGTCATTTCTACAAATACTTCTCTATGAGTCTCTTTATATATATGAAACTAGATGATTACGTATAGTTTTGATATTAACTGTTCATTTTTCTTGGAACTTTATGCATGGGAAGTTATGAACCTACAGCCTGTGTGTTCCTGGGAGATGTTTTACACTTGCCTCCGTCAGAAGCATTCCCTGAGCCAGGTGTGGTGGCGCACGCCTTTAATCCCAGCACTCAGAAGGCAGAGGTAGAAGGATCGCAGTGAGTTTAAGGCCACCCTAAGACTACATAGTGAATTCCAGGTCACCGTGGGCTACAGAGAAACTCTACCTTGAGAAAACAGAACAAAACAAAAAATGAAGCCTTTCCTGAGAGTTCAGACCCAGTCAGGAATCACTCAGAACCAACTATGGGGCCTGAAGGTACTTTGGACTATTTAAATAGTATGAATTTTGGTTTCAAATTAATATACAGTGGGCTTGTGAATCAAAGTTCTCAGCAATGATTCTTGCCCTCTCTCCTTGGTTCCTAGATTTGAGATTTTTATTCTTCCCCTAGAGTAATGGGAATAGGTATCATTTTTTTTTTATTGGCACTGAGAGCCTTTGCAATCTCACTTTATGCTAGAGAGGAAGTATTGTTATGCCTGCACCCTATGGGGTCATGAAAAGCAAAACTGACGTTTGTGTAGTTTAGCAGGAGCGCCCAGAGAGAGCTACAGAGCTCTGTTGAAGTCCCTCGAGAGTACTTCACTCATCTCTTCATTTGTCAGTGCACGCAACATAGTTTTAGCATTTCATCCAAAATGTGGAAGCTTCTTCCAGCAGGCAGGTTGGTCTCGATATTAGTCTCCCTAGTACCAGATGCAGAATTCTCCCAATACTATCTTTTGTTTCAAATTTGGCATAAAGGGAAATTTCTAACATAAAAAAATTCCAAAAAAAATCAGTAAAATATGATTAACAAGTAAGGTATTCCTTTAGAAAATTTTATTTCTTTGGCTGAAGAGATGGCTAAGCAGTTAGGTGTGCTTTCATATGCAAGCACAAGAGCCAGCGGGGGCCTGAGACTGCCCGAGTTCAAATCTTCAGGTCCATGTAAAACAGCAGAGTGTGGTTCCAGTCCACAAGGAGACTGGTGAATTTTCAGAGTCCTGAAAGCTCTGGAATTAGTAAAAGGAAACTGTGGCTCAAAAACAAGACCAACTAAAAGAATAATGGAGTGGGTCACCCAATTTTCCACCCTGGCCTTTGCAGGAAAGCAACCCTGTCACAGATGAGCGTATGGAGCACCGCAGGGGCTATTAACATGTGCACATGCATGTGAACCCACACACACACTCAAGCAAAACTAAAAAATTAAAATTACACATTGTATGCATTTAACCTAACTGCCATCATTGTGTGACAATTATGGTGATTATGTGGGCAAGGACACTGCCCTTGCTCAGACTGATTTTCTACAGGTTTACATTGTTCTAACCACTAACACTCCATTAGATCTATTTGTAGTGGCTAAAGGTCCTGACACACCCATGTTCTTCCTCCATCTCTTTCCTAAGTAAATAAACAAATAAATAATATTAAAAATAAGAAGAATTGGGCTGGAGAGATGGCTTAGTGGTTAAGTTGCTTCCCTGCCTAAGGACCCATGTTTGACTCTCCAAATCCCACATTAGCCAGACAGATGAACAAAGGTGAGGCAAGCACAAGGTCGCACATGCCCACTAGGTGGTGCAGGCATCTGGAGTTTGATTACAGTGCCTGAGGTCCTGTCCTGCCAATTCTCTCTGTCTGTCTCTCGTTATCCCTGTCTCTCTAAAAAAAAATTAAAAGAGTTGGGCTGGAGAGATGGCTTAGCGATTAAGGTGCTTGCCTATGAAGCCTAAGGACTCATGTTCAACTCTCCAGGTCCCACATAAGCCAGACGCACAGTGATAAAAGCACACAATGTCACTCATAAGCACACGGGCACACGTTTTTGGAGTTCATTTGCAGTAGCTGGAGGCCCTGGTGCACCAGTTGTGTGTGTGTGTGTGTCTCTCTCTCTCTCTTTTGCAGTCACTCTCACTCTCATATAAAAAAGAAAAGGCCAGTCTGTTGGGCTTGCCTCAAAAACTTAAAAATTTAAAAATGAGAGTTGCTATGATGAATGTGTACCCTATGGTCTACTGTATTTATAGGACTCAGCACCTTTGGCTTGGTAATGTTGAGAACTGCTAGGCATCAGGTTAAGGGGTGTATGCCCTAGAAGTGTGATGGAAAGTGGTTAGGGATAGAAGTGGGGAGGGGACAATAAGTAGATCTTCAGGACAAAGTGAACATTAGCCTAGAAAACGAGTTCAAAGAGCAAAGGTCCTTCAAAGAGCCTCACCAGAAAGCCACAACGAAAACAAAGCTGGCTTGATTAAGCTTCCCAATAGTGCCACGAGGCTTTGGACAGCAGGCCCTTTTGCATGCCCACTGCCCCCACACATGACTTTCACCAGTCTAGACGTGAGTCTACCCACTCATCCGTCTGCTGCTCTGCTCTCCATCCCTAGCTGGCCATCATTTATCAAGCAGAGAACTCTCCTTCTAGAAGTAGGCATGGAATCATCCTCTACAGAGCAGCTTCTGGAGCAAGACAAAGACATCTTTTGGAGCTTGGGGTTAAAGTAGAAATATTAAGATTTAAAAAAAAATGTTCTGGAAGGATCAATTTTAGAAACGATAAGGACTTTAAAGGAGTTCATTCACCTTTTAGCTTTCTATGAACATTAAAAACATCTTCATAGGGCTGGAGAGATGGCTTAGTCATTAAGGCGCTTGCCTGCAAAGCCTAAGGACTTGGGTTTGATTCCCCAGAACCCATGTAAGCCAGATGCACAGGTGGCACATGAGTCTAGAGTTTGTTTGCAGTGGCTACAGGCCCTGGCACACCCATTTTCTCTTTCTCAAAAATAAACAAACAAACAAATAAATAAATTTTTAAAAATCTTCTGAGAACTAGTTTCTTTTTGTATCCACTGGCTGCATGAGGGAACACCCTAATGTCTAGTGAGGAATGGTCACTGTGTGCTGGGCTTTTTTCAGGCTCCTCCAGTTTGGGCCTGCTCACCTGGGCCTGAACAAGCTAAGATGTTCTCCCAGGCATGGCCAGCCCCTCCATGTGTGAAACAAGGATGGCAGAACCTGTCTCCACACAGTCTCTGATCTCAAGAGGCCTGCCCTGGCTTGTTCGCCTGGTGGACACATAGGTGTCAGTGGCAAGAGAGAATGCTGTCATACTCTTACTGTGTTTGCTAATGTCCCCTTGGCCAAACAAGTCATGCAGGCAAGCTCAGATTCCAGTGAATAAGCAGATTTCTCCTCCTGATGCAGGGGCGTCTGTTACATCGCAAAGCAAGGTACACGCAAGGATGAATTCGTGACCATCTGTGCGACCCTCCATCACGGCCACAAATGCCATTTCATAGAAAAGGAGCATCTTACTCCCCAAATAAAAAAAAGTTAGAATAAAAATGGGGCCAGAAAAATGGCTTAGCATTTGCATTTGCCTGCAAAGCCAAAGGACCCGGTTTGACTCTCCAGGACCCACATAAGCCAGATGCACAAGGGGACGCATGCATCTGGAGTTCATTTGCAGTGGCTGGAGGCCCATTCTCTTATCTGCCTCTCTCTCAAATAAATAAATAAATAAAATATATTTTCAGAAAAAAAGTTCCTCAAATGTAATATATCTAATTTTATGATGATGATGATGATGATGATGAAGAAGAAGAAGAAGGAGGAGGAGGAGGAGGAGGAGAAGGAGGAGGAGGAGGAGAAGAAGAAGAAGACATTGCACGTGGCCCTTTTGTTTTTTCACAATGTGATACTCAAGACCACTGGGAATGGCCTTACTGTCAGCACTCTCCTAGAGGACAGTGCTGAGAAAGAACCACGATGTGGAGAAGCTGAATCGAGGATTCAGCCTCAGATTAGAGATGAGGGTGAGGACTGGAGAGAGGAAAGCTAGGTAAGAACCCAGGTGAAGGACAACGGGAGGGTGTGTGCTAGGTGGATGGGCTCAGCAGTAACTAGGAAGGAACTTAGCACCAGGATAGGAGGTGTGTGTGTGTGTGTGTGTGTGTGTGTGTGTGTGTGTGTGTGTGTGTGACAGAGACACAGAGAGAGACAGAGAGAGGGGGAGAGGAAGACAGAGATGGGCGCGCCAGCAGTCTCAGCTGCTGCGAACAAAATCCAGATGTGTGCACCCCCTTGTGGTCAAATGCGGCATTGCGCCCTTGCGTCACTTCGCATCTGGCTAAACGTGGGACCTGGAGATTGGAACCAGCGGTCTTAGGCTTAGCAGGCAGGTTCCTTAACCGCTAAGCCATCTCTCCAGCCCTGTGTGTGTGTTTTATACGTGTACACCAGAGTCCTAATTATAAGGTCTCTAACCCAAACCATCTACGCTGGTTTTCTATTAGTATATGATAACACCAATTCATTATCTCAAGAGTTTCCATAGATCGAGCATGGGTTGAAAGCTTGAGCTTCTGCTCAAGGTCAGCATCAAGGTCTTGGTTAAACTGGGCTCATGCCTAGAGGCTCCAGGGAAGAATCTACTTCCTAGCTCATTGGGGCATCAGTAGAATCCAGATTCACATGTGTGGTAAGGCTGAGGTCCCCTCTCTCTTGGTAGCTATCAGCTGGAGTCATCTCTTCCTTCAGTGCCATCACAGAGCACCACAGGCTCAGTGGCTTAAATGACAGACATGCATTTTCTGGCAGTTCTGGAGGCCAGAAGTCTACATACGATGTTGGTGCCAGCACGGTGGGTTATTAGCCAAACAGTCACACTATCACACTGTCTAGTCACACTACAGAGAGGAGGGGTGGGTAATACGCACGGACTTTCTGATATCTTTTATGAGGGTTCTAATCCCATGAGACCAGGACCCCCACTTCCACGACTTCATCTAACCCTAAAAATGAGCTCCCACAGGCCCCATCTCACAGTTTCATTACTCTGCGGGTTATGACTTCAACAAAGAAATTTGAGGGAGACACAGATGGTTCAGTTTCTAAAACAGCTCCTCCGAGCCACTTCTATTCTTCTTTTGTGGTTACTCCACTTCAGCCAGTGGAAGCATATCAAAATCCCATGGTGTTTGGATCTGTCAGACAGAGAAGAAATCTGCTTTTTAGGGCTCTGTTGCAGTCAAGTTCATAATGCTGGCAGAAATCACCCAACCAAGAGGAGCTTTTGGGGGAAAAAAAAGGTTTATTTTGTCTTATAGACTCCAGGGAAGCTCCATGATGGCAGGGGAAAATGATGGCATGAGCAGAAGGTGGACATCACCCCCTGGCCAATACAAGATGGACAATAGCAATAGGAGAGTGCGCCAGACACTGGCAAGGGGACACTGGCTATAATATCCATAAGCCTGCCCCCCCTCCCGTCCCAACAACACACTACCTCCAGGAGGCGTTAATTCCCAAATCTCCATCAGCTGGGAACCTAGCATTCAGAACGCCTAAGTTTAGGGGCGACACCTGAATCAACCACCACAGGCTCCCATGATTAGATCCCATCCACCTGGATAACTTCCCAGGTTGAAGTACACTTCCGGCCTCCACCGTGATCCCGCGATGGTATATCCCATGCTCACAGGTTCCAAGAAGTAGAGCAGGACGCCTTTGGGTGTGTGGAGGGATGGTTCTGTAACTTCTGCTTACGGTATCATCTCTTTTCATGAGAAAATGAAAGAATCAGGGAGGTTGTCTCCTGAAAGAATAATTTGATTGTGTAAGCATCATGTCATGGGCTTGTTATCAGATACATATGACATTAAGAAAACATTATGGAGCTGGGCGTGGTGGTGCACGCCTTTAATCCCAGCACTAGGGAGACAGAGGTAGGAGGATTGCCAAGAGTTCGAGGCCACCCTGAGACTACATAGTGAACTCCAGGTCAGCCTGAGCCAGAGTGAGATCCTACCTCAAAAAAAAAAAAAAAGAAAGAAAGAAAGAAAGAAAGAAAGAAAGAAAGAAAGAAAGAAAGAAAGAAAGAGAGAGAGAGAGAGAGAAAGAGAGGGAAAGGAAAGGAAAAGAAAAAAGAAAAGAAAAGAAAAGAAAAGAAAAAAAGAAAAGAAAAGAAAAGAGATTGTGGGATTATGGGGTCTGGGGAGACAGCTCAGTGGTTAAAGTGCTTGCTTGCAAAGCCTCCTGGTTGTATTCAGTTCCCCAGTAACCACCTAACAGTCAGAGGCAAAATATGGTACAAGCATTTGCAGCAAGTGACTCTGGAATGCACACACACATATATGAATAAATTTATATATGTATATATGTACCTATAAATTAAACACACACACATATAAAAGCATTATAGACATTTGGCCCTTTAGGAATGATGTCTTTCATAGAGAGTGGATGGACAGATGTAGAATGAGCTCCACTAGATGTCACTTTATACAGCTGAATAGAAGATAAACTCCGTGAGGCTGTTGCATTGAGGAGCCAGCGGCTCAGGCTCACTGCAGCTGGAGCCTGGTGAGGCTGGTGGAGCGTGTGGTGCCGCCCTAGTGCAATGTCTTCCAGCACCTGAATCGTGGAGCCCTGATGTTCTGGTGGGACAGCTGAGTGTGTTCTTACACTGCCAGCCTTAGCAGTGTGTTTTGGCACCTTCCAGACAGGATGGGTGATAGGAGCCAAGGCTGTGTCCAGAATTCCGGTGCCGCCACCGGAGTCGCTTTCACAGTCCAGTGGGTGGTGGTGATGTTCTTTGTAAAGGTCACTGTGAAACATGGCTCTCAGACCCTGAGTCCTGTTTACTCCTCATCGTCACTGGGTCAAATCAATAGTCTAATACATACAGTCAGCAACCTTGGCACCAGGGAGCAGAACGCCACAGGAGGCTAGCTAGAGTCCAGGACTAAATGGGTGGCTCATAGACTATGTAACTCACAAAGGGCAACCTTTGTCGGGAGCTCTCTTCTGGTGGACGCAGGATGCAGACTTAGAGAGGGCATCTCTGAATGCATGCTTATTGTCCATATGGGGAACGTGAGCTACCGTGGGAGGGAAGGCATGTCCGCACGTGCCTTGTTAGCCCCAGACCTTGATACCAGGATGCCCTTGAAGTGACCGCATGAAGCTTTTGGAATCAGTGCCACTGAGGGATAGAGAAGCTTAGTAGCTGACAAGTTCACGTTATTAACTCATGCACTCATTACACAGAAATCTCTCATGTTGCAACAACTTAATTTTGTATGAGATGTTTCAGTATTTTAAGAAACACGGAGAAAAATGTAAAAGGTAAATTATAAGTAAAATGTTTTTTTTCCTTTTTTTTTTCCATGGTTTCAAACATTGTTGGTCCTAAAAATTATTCATGAGGGTACTGGGACTGTTGCTTAGTGACAGAGCATTTGCCTAGAATACACATGGCCCTGGGTTCAATCCCCAGCAAGGCAAGATAAAACAAACAACAACCAGAATTATTCCTAGAATCTGGGTCCGTAACCTGTCTGTTTTCCGTGGTGCTGGGTATTAAACCCAGGGTCTCTCGACCACTGAGTCACACCCAGAGCCTCTAGCACTCTTTATCACTTCCCAAAAAGAACATTCAAATTTGAAGTAACAGCAAAATAAATCATTTGTTTTAAAGCTACCTAAGCAGGGCTGGAGAGATGGCTTAGTAGTTAAGGCACTTGCCTGCAAAGCCTAAGGACCCAGGTTAGATTCCCCAGTACTCACATAAGCCAGATGTGCAAGCTGGCGTGTGAGTCTAGAGTTCGTTTGCAATGGCTAGAGGCCCTGGTGTGCCCATTCTCTCCTCTCCCTCTCTATCTCTATCTATATCTGCCTCTCTCTCTCTCTCTCTCTCTAATAAATAGATAAGGTAAAATATTTAAATCTACCTAAGCATTGGATCCAGTAACTAAGTTAAATAGTGGTGGGCCAAGGAAGTCATCAGTGGGCTACGGGTCTGCCTTGGCCATCTGGAGGGTTTGAGTACTCCTGAGGCCCCAGCTCTTCCCTGAGCCAACCGGCTGTCTGTTTAGTGACCTGTTTCTTGGGAGAACACCTATTTCTCTTTCCTGGTGAGCTTTGGTTAAGTTCAGAGCATGAATTTCTGAAGTAGTGCAAGGGTATATTTACCCCTTTTATTAACATCATTTAGAACCAGACACTGTCTCCTGCTCTCCTGCTCAGCCAGGACAGCCACACTCAGTGTTTTTTTTTTAATTAATTAATTTATTTATTTGTTTATGAGAGAGAAAGAGGCAGAGAGAGAGAGAGATAATGGTAATGCCAGGACCTCCAGCCACTGGAAGGGAACTCCAGATGCATGCGTCCCCTTGTGCATCTGGCTTATATGGGTCCTGGAGAGTCGAACCAGGATCCATTGGCTTTGCAGGCAAACGCCTTAACCGCTAAGCCATCTCTCCAGCCCACGGTGTGTTTTTATATTGGGAGTATATTTGGAGACAAGATTGCTAACCAGGGCCTACAGAGGAATAATAGTGATGTGGGACATGTTTTAAGAGAAATATTTGACCTTTCACTTGTCTGAGGTAAGACTTTTACCTTTGGTCTTCCTTCCTTTGGTCTGCCTATTTCTTTCTTTTTAAAATTTATTTATTTAGCTGGGCGTGGTGGCACATGCCTTTAATTCCAGCACTCAGGAGGCAGAGGTAGGAGGATCGCTGAGAGTTCAAGACTACCCTGAGACTACATAGAGAATTCAAGGTCAGCCTGGGCTAGAGTGAGACCCTATCTCAAAAAACCAAAATATATATATATATTTATTTAACTTATTTATGAGAGATGGGGGAGTAGAACTCATGGGCACACCAGGACATGCCCCACTTCATGCATTGGAAACCAGCCGGCAGTCTTTACAAGCAAATGTCTTTAGCTGCTGAGCCATCCCCTCATCCCTATCTGTCCATTTCAAAGACAGTACTGGTTTTTCAAAGCCTCAGGTTCCTGTCAGGGAAACAGTTGTATTTTTTTCCTCGCTTACAACACCTAAAGGACATTAGGGATGCAAGAGATCATAATCATAACATGATCTCCTAGCAGACACCATTGTCATTGTAATTGTAACTTATAATTCAGCTTTAATACATTGATGACGCCTAAATTCTACTTTTCCTTGAAGCTGCTATGTCATATTCCAATAAGGAATTAACTAGTCCTATAGTTTTTAAGAAATATCTTGCCACCGGACATGGTGGCGCACGCCTTTAATCCCAGCACTCGGGAGGCAGAGGTAGGAGGATCGCCATGAGTTCAAGGCCACCCTGAGAAGACAGAGTGAATTCCAGGTCAGCCTGAGCTAGAGTGAGACCCTACCTCAAAAAAAAAAAAAAAAAAAAAAAAGAGATTATCCATGTTCCTTCCTGCAGAGGGCCTGACTGAATCCCCAGAACCACCCCAGTTCTGACTCTCACAAGTGAGGGAAATGTGTGCTATGTCAGTGTTTGCAAATGTGGGAAGTTGACTCCTTTATTACTGGAGATAGAAAAATGAAAAGGGAACCAAAACAAAACAAAACAAAAAAAGCTGGGCAGAGCTAGGAGAGTCGCTGTGAGTTTGAGGCCACCCTGAGACTACATAGTGAATAATTCCAGGTCAGCCTGGGCTAGACCTACCTCAAAAAAAAAAAAAAAAAAAAAAAGAAATATCTTGCCTCACGTTACTTTCTGGCAGAAACTTGGTGTTTTTGTTTCCTGTGGACGGAGCGTGGCAGCACATCATTAAAACCAATCCTAAGGAGATTTCTTGCCCCCTCTATGATGGCCCTTAATCAACAGTCTCTACTCCCAGGCATGTGCAGACATCCTCAGACTGAGAATTTTGAGATTAATTGTTAATCATGTATAATAAATTCAGAGCAGAGACCAGGGGGGGAAGTATGCTTCCTGGCCTTAATTATGCCTTATTCGTTCATGATAAAAGCACTCTTGTAGACCCCTTTCCCCCAGAATGAGGACTACATGTTTGAGTTAGGAGAACAGTTTGAGAGCCTCAGCAAAGCACAGCTCACAGATCACCGGAGCATCTGTGAGGATCGTGGCAGCTCTGAGGCAGAGTGGCCTCGGTGCATAGTTGAGCTAGCTGATTGTTGCACTTGGCAGCCCCAGGGAGGGTCAGGGGACACTTCATAAATGGGCCAGGCCAGAATGCTCCCCAGCTTATAAACAGCCCAAACCCACATATAATGATATTTAAAAAAAAAAAAAAAAAAAAAGACAGGCTGGAGAGATGGCTTAGCAGTTAAGGTGCCTGCCTGTGAAGCCTAAGAACACCGGTTCGAATCTCCAGGTCCCATGTTTAGCCAGACACAAGTGACGCAAGTACACAATGTTGCCCATGCACATAAGGGGGTGCACACGTCTGGAGTTCATTCACAGTGGGTGAGAGGCCCTGGCACACCCATTCTCTCTGTGTCTCTTCCTCTCTCTCTCTCTTCTCTATCTCCTCTGTCTCTCTCAAAAAAAAAAAAATGACTACCAGGCTGGAGAGATGGCTTAGCGGTTAAATACTTGCCTGTGAAGCCTAAGGACCCCAGTTCAAGGCTCGATTATCCAGGACCACATAAGCCAGATGCACAAGGGGACGCATGCATCTGGAGTTTGTTTGTAGGAGGCCCTGGCGCACCCATTCTCTCTTTACCTGTCTATTTCTGTATCTCTCTCTCAAATAAATAAATAATGAAATATTTAAAAAGAAATGACTACCATTGGAATGGATCACTATTCTTAAACTCAGTCAATTCTCGCTCTCTTTTCTTTTTGCTCCTTTAAAGTTAAAAATTAAAACTGTACCAGTCTTTCTCTAAATCAATGAGTTTTCTTCTCCTGAAATAGTCATGGTTGAGTCTGTGCAAGGTTCCTTAGATATTGCTATGGTTGTGGACCCTGTTTATGGACTGGCATTGTTCTCTGTTCCCAAAGAAATTTGTTTTATGTTTTTGTTTTTATGAGGTAGGGTCTTGCTCTAGCCCAGACTGCCCTAGAATTCACTATGTAGTCTGAGGCTGGCCTCGAACACAGTGATTCACCTACCTCTGCCTCCCGAGTGCTGGGATTAAAGGCATGTACAACCATGCCTGGCCCAATGAAATATTTTTTGAGCTATAACTTTTGTTCATAATATTAATTTGTCAGGTTCTATACTTAGCCATTTCATTTTAATTTGACCTTTTAAAAGTGTTATGAATGTCAGTGGATCCAGTTCCTGTTCTGTCCTCCCCCCATAAAGTCCAGGTAATCAGCACTCACCTAAGATGAGATGGAACACTCATCTAAGACAATATTTCCTCTTTCATATTCTTGGGGTCTTGTTTCTACTTAATGTAAAATTGTTTTAAAAGTAGAATTCTGAACACAAGTGGATCATATAAAGAGATAGACGGGTCTCCAGTCATAGCACCCTGAATGTGCCATGCCTCTTCTGCTCTTGGAAGCTAAGCAGGGTTGGGCCTGGTTAGCACTTGGATGGGAGAAATACATAGAAATATGGTTTAACTATGATAGTCCCCTTGTCACCTTTCCCTCTCTATAAGTTAGCTAGCCCCATAAATGTGACTCCGTGTTCTTCCCTGTGCCCCAATTCATCACTCTCTCATGGGCCATCACTGTCTGCTTGGGCATCAGCAGGGTCATCCTGAGAGTTGGCTGACATGCCAAATTCCAGAAAATTCCATTTACTAGTGCCAGGTACCTCCTCATTTGCAAGAAAGTGTGCATGTTATTTTTAATTTTTTTTTAATTTGTATTTATTTGAGAGAGAGGTAGATAGAGAATAGGTGCTCCAGGTTCTCCAGCCACTGCAAATGAACTCCTGATGCTGCACCACCACCGTGGGCATCTGGCTTATGTGGGTCCTGGGGAATCAAACACGGGTGCTTTGGCTTTGTAGGCAAGCACCTTAACTGCTAAGCCATCTCTCCAGACCACCACATGGTACTTTTATATTCCATTATATTGCAAGTTCTTGAAGGCAGGGGTCTGTTTTGTACCTCTTTGGCTTTCTGTTACCTGATAAATATGACTTAAGGGTATAAATTTCTGTATCTTCTAACTTAGTGACTTCACTTTAAAATTTTTGTTCTTTATTTTTATTTTTCTATTTGAGAGTGACAGACCAAGAGAGAAAGAGGCAGACAGAGAGAGAATGGGCACTCCAGGGCCGCCAGTCACTGCAGAACAAACTTCAGATGCATGCTGTACCTTGTGTATCTGGCTTACGTGGGTCCTGGGGAATTGAACCTTGAACTGGGGTCTTTAGGCTTCACAGGCAAGTGCTTAACCACTAAGCCATCTCTCCAGCCCTGTGACTCCACTTTTGGTTAGATACTTTCATTCTTCTCTAGTTCATGCACTAAAGCCTTCAGAAGCTTTGATGTTAAATTGCTTTACAGAGCCCAAAAGTAGAAATTTTCAACCTAGTAGACCCAGCTCCCCTTTCCTAACATATGATAAATACTTTATTATTGTCCTGAACTGAAATCCAAAGATAACATCACACCCACACACATATATAATATAACATATTATATAATGTTATGGACATAACTGTTACAGATAATATGTTATATAATGTTATATATTATATATATCTTTTTAAAAAATCTACATTTAGGGCTGAGGGTCAGTGGGCAGACACACTTTCTGTGCAAGCATGAGGACCTGAGTTTGATCCCATCCCCCATGTAATAAGCCTGGTGTGGAGTGCCTACCTCACCCCAGAACAGAGGTAGCTAGACACTGAAGGATTGTTGGGGTTCCCTGGTCATCAGGTCCCACCAGAAAATGATGAACTTCAGATCCAGTGGGAAATTCTGCTGTCTCAGGGAAATAAGGTGGAAAGGTGACAGAGGAGAACATGTGAAGCCTTCTTCCTCCAGTCTCCACATGCGTGTGCATAGGACATGTGCATCAGCACACACATGCATACACCACATACACACACATACACATACCACATACTACATGCACACCAAATAAATCTATATTTAAATACACATCCACAGTATGAAAGAAAGAGTAAGGACAGTGATCCCTGATAAATTACCCTGTATATCAATGTATCGGTGCTGTTACCAAGCAAGACAAAGTGACAAGCTAATGTGTCCCCCCCCCGTAAAGTGTGACTGTTCCCTCACCACTCCAAGGCACACCAGCCCAGGTGGAGACCACTGTGGGGCAGGGGTAGCATTGCCTTTAGCATTATAACCTTCCAAATTTCTGCCCAGTCATGGTTAAAGCACCGGATAAAACCAATTCCAGTTTTTCCTCCACGTACATACTATTTACATTCTGAGAAAATTTCGATGATATTAATCTTGTGCAAACATGATTGTTTTCTCTGTAAAACAGTCTAGACGCAGATCATTCAACACAAGCTTTTCATCCCTGTGGCTGTGGGGGGGTGGTACACTGGGCAGAAAGATGGACGCGGGGTCACTTCTTATTGTTCAGAGACGCTCATGCCTGGCTGAGCAATTCTGCTTCCTGCCCACGAAGTATCAGGAGCATCTTCTCCCATCACTGACTGATGAAAACCAAAGTTTGACAAAGCCCACCCAATGAGAGCAGCTACCATAGATTATTGACGAGGCCTCATACTGGATTTCATTCAATTTTATTAAAGAGTGCTATACCATAGATCTACTGAAGTCAAAACCACATCTTTCTTGTTGTTGTTCTTTTGTTTTATTTTCAAGGCAGAGTCTCACTGTAGCCTAGGCTGACCTGGAACTCACTCTATAGTTCCAAGCTGGCTTTCAACTCCCAAGAGATCTTCCTAACTCTGCCTCCCGAGTGCTGGGATTAAAGGTGTGTGCCACCACACCTAGAAATAACACGTCATATAGCATTCAGAAAGTCCAATGCAGTGTGAGGAAGTTATGTGGTGTTCAGTGAATAAAGACTTTCAGACATCTGCCCTATTTTCAGAAGAATGGATTCCACTTTTATTAATAATTCATATCACTTTTTATCAAACTTCATTGTAGCATATTGTTGTTAAGCTATTTGGGGCTGAACTGTACCAACCTAGAAGCAGGTGTTTTGTTGAGTTTTTTTTTATTACTATTATCTAAATATAAGATGTAAGAAATGGGATGCTGATAACCTTTTACACCATGGCTTTTTCCTCTTTTAATAAAACTTCTCTTCTCCTATAAAACTATAAAGACCATCTAGGGTGCAGTTATGCAGAGAAAAATAATAAAAATAATTGCTATCCTTAGGCATGTCATAACCCACTTGGAGAGAGGGACTCTACATCTAGAATAGTTAAAGCGAATAACCGAGTGTAATGTAGAGTAATGATGTCATTAAACACAGTGTGTGACTAGGGAAAGAGTTATAAGCCACCCAGGATAGTCAGAAGGCTCATGAAATCACAGAACCTGATCACCAAGGTGAGTGATGGGTAGAATTTTAATGAGCTGGTAAAGCAGACCATACCCTGGACAAAGGGAGAAAATGTAACAGAAGTTCAGAGTAAACCACTACCATGACAGATGTGGAAGGGGGCATCAGGGAGGGGAGCCAGGGGTAAGGAGAGATAGGAAGTTTGTCCATTGAGGGAAAGTAGAAGAAAAGCTGGTCAGCTAAATAAGGACCAATTTTAGGTAAAATTACATTAATTGAATGATACATTCAAAAAATATCTTCAGCTGGAGAGATTGCTTAGTGGTTAAGGCACTTGCCTGTGACAACTAAGGACTCATGTTCGACTCTCCAGATCCCACATAAGCCAGATGCACAAAGGTGGGCCAAGTGCAAGGTGGCACATACACACAAGGGGGCCATACATATCTAGAGTTCAGTTGCAGTGGCTGCAGGCCCTGGTGCACCAATTCTCTCTCTCTCTCTCTCTCTCTCTCTTCTCGTTCTTGCTCTTGCTCTCAAAAAAAAAAAAAAAAAAAAAAAAAACAAAGGGCTGGAGAGAGGCTTAGTGGTTAAGGTAAGCACCTGCAAAACCTAAGGACCCATGTTCAACTCTCCAGATCTCACATAAGCCAGACACATAAAGGTGAGGCCAGCTGAAGGCTGCACATGCTCACAAGGTGACGCAAGCATCTGGAGTTTAATTACAGTGGCTGAGGCCCTGGTGTGCCATTCTCTCTCTCTCTCTCAAATGAAAATGAAAATGAATAAATAAATAAAAAAGTTTTAAAAGAGGCCAGTCTGTTGGGCTTGTCTCAGAAAAATATCTTTTCAGAGGTTCTGTTTGTTTCTAAATATATTCATTTGTGTCAACCAAAGTGAAATTTTCATGGTCAGATTTTGGATTCAATATTTACTAGTCATGTTAAGCAAGGTAGGTGAGAGAAAATTTTATCTTTGATTATTAGTTTATTATTTCATTTTATGCTGTGTTTTTTGACTTTCATATTGCCTTCATCCCACTAATGTGAGAAGGAAGGCTGGGTGCTTGGCAGAGCTTGAGTCACAATCAAAAGCCACTAGTAGCTGGGCTACCTTAGTTTGTAAACTTCCTGCTGGGCTTCTGTTTGGCCATCTTTAAAACGTGACGCCTCATTCATAAACACAGACACACAAAGTTGTGGAATAAGGGCAACAGCATGTAAACAGCCCATCCTGCAGAACATGGAAAGCATTCAATGCACGCTTGTTTTGTGTTTCTCCTTATCATCCCTCAGGCAGCCCTGGGTAGGACTTTTGCTACCCACTGAGGGTGTGTTTCTCCATCATCATTCACTGCGCTGCCCACTGGCATCAATGCTATGTATGACATGTTGTTTTAGACACAAAGGAAAGGGCTATCCTGGCCTATTGCAAAGGCTAGAGGCAGCCTCTGCAAGGTAGAAACCATGGAGAAAAACACAAAGATACTTTTATAGGATTAAAAAGGAGGCTGGAGAGATGGCTTAGCAGTTAAGGCACCTGCCTGCTAAGCCTAAGAATGTCCGTTCAATTCTCCAGGTCCCACGTTTAGCCAGATGAAGTGACACAAGGGCGCAATGCCGCATTTTCCCACAAGGGGGCGCATGCATCTGGAATTCATTCACAGCAGTTGAGAGGCTGCTGGAATGCCCATTCTCTCTCTTTCTCTCTCTGACTCTCTCCAAAAAAAAGGAGGCATTCTTGAGCTGCAGAGATGGCTCAACAGTTAAGGCACTTGTCTAAATAGCCTAAAGTCCCGAGTTCACTTCCCCATTATGCTAGATGCACAAAGTGGCGCATGCATCTGGAGTTTGTTTGCAGTGGATAGAGGCCACCCATTCCCCCTCCCCTTTCTCTCCCTCCTCCCCCTTCTCCTCTCTCTCTCTCTCTATATATATATATATATATATATATATATATATATATATATATATATAAGCTTAAAATGAGTCATTCTCAACCCCATTAAATGCATGTATACTTTGTAGTCAGTCATGGAGCCATCAAAGCTTATGAAATTGAATCTTGTCAGTCAAGCATTTATTATGAATGACATTGAATTCCCTAAGTGTCAGCTTTTTATCTACCGAATAGGAGTAATAGGCTGGAGAGATTAAGGTGCTTCCCTGCAAAGCCTAAGGACCCAGGTTTGATTCCCCAGTACCCATGTAAAGCCAGATGCACAAAGTGGTGCATGAGTCTGGAGTTTGTTGCAGTGGCTGGAGGACTTGGAACATCCATACTCTCTCTGATTCTGTGTGTGCGTGTGTGCATGTGTGCGTGCATGTGTGCGTGCATGCATGCATCTGTCTCCTTCTCTCTGTCAAATAAATTTTTTTAATTTAAAAAGAATAATATATCCCATTAATGGAGTTACAAGGGTTGGACACACACAGACCAGCTCTTTCTATCTTACATATAGTATTGACTGGCATGTATTTTTGCTATTTGATTTTCACATGGGCAAGGATTGAAGTACCAGGAAGGCAGGCCACTTGCTCAATGACTCAAAAGTTTCAACTGGAGCTGAAGAGATTGCTTAGTGGTTAAGGCAGTGGTCTGCAAAGCCAAAGGACCCAGGTTTGATTCCCCAGGACCAATGTAAGCCAGATGCCCAAGGTGGCACATGCATCTGGAATTCATTTACAGTGGCTAGAGGCCCTGGTGTGCCCATTCTCTCCCTTCCTCCCACCTGCCCCCCTCCCGCTTCTTTCTCCTCTCTCTCAAGTGGTTAGTTGGTAAGGTTGGACTTGAATTCAGATCAAATGTGGTTTCTGCCATGTAGGTTCTTTGCAGTGTTCCAGCATAGTCCTGTCCGCCAATGCTTATTATAGAACTCGTGGAACAGTTTGGAAACCACTGGGCAGAATAAAGAACATTGCTTGTGAGCCACCATGTGTTGTACCAACCCTGCTTAGAGCTGCCTGTTGGACAATGAATGGAAACATGAAACAGGGACTGGAGATATGGCTCAATGGTAAAGTGCTGGCCACAGAAGCATGAGGGCCCGAGTTTGGATCTCCAGGCACCCATGGCTTATAAAAAGCTGAGCATGGTGCACACCTGCAATTCCAGCACCGAGGAGGCAGAGACAGGAGGATCCCTGAGGCTTGCTAGCCAGCCAGTCAGACTAGATAAATTGATGAGCTTCAGGTTCAGTGAGAGACCCCGTCTCAAAAATAAGGTGGGGGTGGATGGGTGTGGTGGCACCACACCTTTAATCTCAGTACTTGGGAAGCAGAGGTAGGAGGATCAATATGAGTTCAAGGCCAGACTAACACTACATAGTGAATTCTAGGTCAACCTGGGCTAGAATGAGGGCCCACCTCAAAAAGTAAAATAAATTTAAATTAATTTAAAAGCAAATAGGGCTGGGGAAATGGCTTAGCAGTTAAAGCATTTGCCTGTGAAGCCTAAGGACCCAGGTTCTATTCCCCAGGACCCACGTAAGCCAGATGCACAAGGTGGCGTGTGTCTGGAGTTCGTTTGCAGTGGCTGGAGGCCCTGGTGCACCCATTTGCTCTTTCTCTCTGCCTCTTCCTCTCTCTCTGTCTTTCAAATGAATAAATAAATAAATAAAAACAAAAAACAAATAAATAAAATAATAATATAAAATAAATAAAGTGGAGGGCTGGAGAGATGGCTCATTGGTTAAAAGCACTTGCTTGCAAAACATGACAGCCAGGGTTTGATTTCCCAGTGCCCATGTAAAGCCAGCTGCACAAGGGGGCGCATGTGTCTGGAGTTCATTTGCAATGGCTGGAGGCCCTGGCATACCTGAGTTTGTTCATTTGTTCTCTCCTCACAAATAAATAAAAGAAAGAAGTATTGAGAATACCAAGAAATAAGGATGAAGGTGATTAAGGATAACATCCAACATTGACCTCTGGCCTCCACACACATGCGCAACGCACACACACACACACACACACACACACACACACACACACACCCCAAATAAAGAGAAGGGTGGAGGAAAGAAGAAAGGAAGGAAAAAACCCAACCTGCTCCTTACAGGAACCCCCTGTTTTGTTTTCAGTGCATTTTTCCCAATTCCTTCGTGCTCATTCCGTAAACTCTGAGTGTTAGGTAAGAAATTTGCTCATTAACATTTACTCAGCACATTCTACCTTTGAGTAACTGATCACTTTTCTGGGGAATACAAACATTTATCACCACAATTTCCTAGGCAAGTTTTTTTAAAAAAATAATTTTTTAAGTATTTCATTTATTTACAATGTATTTACAGAAAGTGTTTGTGCTTTTTAATTGCCTAAACATAGTCCTGCTCAGTATGAGTGAGCTATGGGAAAGGCCTGAAATCTTGACATTGACACTGGAACCTTACATTCTTCTATGGAGAAGAAGTAGAATTATTTCTTCCTCTTCTTCTTCTTCTTATTATTATTGTTGCTGTTGTTTATTTTTGCATTCAAAGACAGGCCTTTAAATTTCTTTATTTCTGGAAGGTTGTCTTTTAAAAAAACTGAATTGCTGTGAAGAAGTATACAAACTCATCTGCTAGTGCAGAGCCCTGTGAATTCCACCATGCTGTTGCATTCTGGCTTCTTTTAAGGTATATGAGCAGCCACCGGCACAGCCAGAACCCGCCATCTGCTGCTGCTCTTGAGTATCAGGAGATGATGATAATTTTTAATATTATTAATTGTTCATCATTACACACTTGTAATGTAAGAGTCCACAGTCAGGGGCTGGAGAGATGGTTTATCATTAAGGTGCATGCCTGTGAAGCCTAAGGACCCAGGTTCAATTCTCCAGGTCCCACATAAGCTAGATGTACAAGTGGCACGTGAGTCTGGAGTTCATTTGCAGTTGCTAGAGGCCCTGGCTTGCCCATTCTCACTCACTCTCTCTGTGTGTCTGTAATAAATAAAAAAATAAGTAAATAAAGAGTCCTCAGTCTTCCAACTTTGAAGCTCATGCTGTAAATTAATCAGCCACAGAAACTGAGCAGGAACCAGAGGAAGTGTCTTGTCTCCTTTAAAAAAATGATGAAAAGAACTGGCTTTTAAGAAAACAATCTGTGCTGAATGACATTTAAAATTTCTTTACTCAGGCTGGAGAAATGACTTAGTGGTCAAGGCGTTTGCCTACAAAGCTAAAGGACCCAGGTTCTATTCCCCAGTACCCACATAAGCCAGATGCACAAGGTGGTGCATGCATCTGGAGTTTGTTTGCAGCAGCTGGATGCTCTGTTGCACCCGTTCCCTCTCTCTCTCTTTCTCTGTCCTCTCTCAAATAAATAAATAAAATGAAAAAAAAATAATTTCTTTACTCTCTTGAGTAAGGCACAGTGGATATATAACATATTCATGTTGAAGAAATGCAAAATGGTGCAAATGATACTTCAGCTAGGATCCTTAGAGGAGAACAGATGTATTTATATGAGGAAGAACAATGCCATTCATCATAGAAGTAAAAGCAGAGTGATAACATTTCAGCTTGGAAATGGGTCTGTGACGTAGCCTAGCCCTGTGCCCTAGCCAGTGCCCACTTCCTATGTCATCATCACGAATGCAGAAAGCTTCTGCTTAAATACCTCCGTGATGAGAGACTCCTTATTAACCCTGAGGAAATCCACCCACTCAGTGCAGTTACTGAGCACTTACTGTATGCTGCGTCTTGTGGAACTCACATCTAGACCAAGGAGTCAGAGAACAAAATACATTATAACACATTTTTAAGCCTTTTTTTCAGAAAGTTTTTCTTTCTTTTCTTCACTGGAATAATTGCTTGGGTGTTTGAAGAGGTGTTCCTTGCCCTCTCTCCCTCTCTTATCACCTCCGTTTCATGTTGGATTAGGCACCATTCTACTTATTGATTGATTTGCAAGCAGAGAAAGGAGAGAGACCGACAGAAAGAAAGGGCCTACCAGGGCCTCTAATGGCTGCAAACCATCACCAGATGCGTGCGCCACTTTGCACATCTGGCTTTACATGGGGACTGGAGAATCCAACCCAGGTCATTGGGCTTGGCAGGCAAGCACCTTAACCACTGAGCCATCTCTCCAGCCCCCTCCGGATCCATTCTAATGGTTTTGTTTGAACCTAAGAACCTCTTTAAAGACATTGTTTCAATTCCAGTCACATTCTGAGTATTGGCGTTTAAGACTTCAACATGAGTGTGAGAACGCATAAACCCACTATAAATCCCCCTCATTGTATGTCAACAAGAGGATAACCACAGGAAAAGCCAGGGAGGACAGTCCCGGGTATTTTGCTCACGTCGGTACTTTTCCCATTGCTGTGACCAAATAACCTGACCAGAAGCAGCTCCTGGTTCCAGGGACCATCATGGTGGGGAAACAGCAGGAAGAGGAGGCGGGCGATCACACTGTATGCACAGTGAGGAAGCAGAGAGCAATGGATGCCAGTGTTCAGCCTGCTTTCTCCTTTTCGTTCATGCTGAGACCCCAGCTCATGGGTTGGGATTAACCGAATCTTGAAACTCAAGCACAGTCACGTCCCAGAGACCTGTCTCCTAGGTGATTCTGAGTCCGATTGAGTTTGGACAGTGGAGGTCAGCATCACAGTGACCTTGAAGAATCCCAGCCCTGCTGACTCTATTGAGCCTACAGCCTGTGAGAAATCCCGAGTAGCCAAGCAAGTGGTTTCCAGCTGTGTCTTCTCCACCTTTTGCATAATTCATCCGTTCATCTCTTCCTTCAGTAAGAGTGTCCCAAGAGCCTGAACCTGCCCGGCGCAGAAACTGGGAATTCAGCAAGTGGACCGGCCCTTGGTTCTTTGAGAGCTTCAAATATATCAATAAACAAATGAACAACAAAATTTGTGCCGGGAAATGAGTGAACATGGGTGTAATATAAGAGGCATCCTATTTTGGGTACTTTGGTGGGTTTTTAAAATTTTTTTTTGAAAGAGGGAGTAGCCAGAATACAGTTTGGCATCTATCCTAAGATAAAATATCCTTGTTTCCTATGTACCTGGTGTCCTGCCACGCCTCAGCCATTTATTGGGCAGATCATTTGCTACATCTCATGTCCCTCGCTTTTGTTTTATGCCCAGATATGAGAATTATGCTACGTGAGCCTTCATCTAAATCATTAATGAAACATCAGACAGGTGAGACAGTGCTGTTGTTGTTGTAGAACTAACATTAATGCCCATTAACTGTGCATAGCTACAGGTTTTAGCCATCGCATGCAAAAATGGGACTCTAATTAGAAATAGTGATAGATTAAGCTGCCCACAGTTAAGTTTTCGGTCTCATTAGTGGAGTCTGAAATGTTCCTCTTCACATCCTGCCTAACGTGTATCATAAAAGGCCTTTCCAGGTGTCTGCCTGATGCTTCTTAAAAGGTCAAATCCCCTTAAAGTGTTTCTTTCCTCAGGTCAGATAGAGAAAGTTGTTTCCAGCCTAACCAGAAAGAACACCATTTGTAAAATGAAATGCGTACATTCCGCAATGCCAAGGGCTCAAGGGACGCCCACCTTCTTGATGACCATAAGCTGCCTAAATAAGCCCACCCCAGAAATCTGCCGAGTACTGCCTCTTCCTGGCCAGCTTCCTTGCCTTCAGCTTCCTCAGCCTGGTCTCCCACACGGGCCTGCCAGGGCACCCAGTATTTGGTGAATGTCAGTGCAGTGAAGGGCTCTTTCTAGTGGTGGGAGATGGTTCATCGACTTGAGCTAATTCTTTAGCATACATGCAATTTTAACTTTTTTTCTTTTTTGGTTTTTCGAAGTAGGGTCTCATTCTAGCTCAGGCTGACCTGGAATTCACTATTGAGTCTCAGAGTGGCCTCGAACTCACGGTGATTCTCCTACCTCTGCCTCCCGAGTGCTGGGATTAAAGGCTTGTGCCACCATGCCCCGCTAATTTTAACATTTTTAAAGAAGAAAGGATGGGGCTGGAGAGATGGCTTAGCAGTTAAGGCACTGGCCTGCAAAGCCAAAGGACCTCAGTTCAATTCCCCAGGACCCACGTAAACCAGATGCAACAAGGTGGCGCATGCGTCTGGAGTTCGTTTATAATGGCTGGAGGCCCTGATGTGCCCATTGTCCCTCTCCCTCTTTCACTCTGCCTCTTTCCCTCTGTCAAATAAATAAATAAAAAATAAAAAAGAAGAAAGAAAAAAGAAAGGAAAGCACATACTGAGATAAATGTGCTTATTTAGTTTTACAAAATTAAATCAGCTGAATATTTGATAGTGCAGGATATTTGATGGGTACTTTGATTTCATAATCTCAATAGCGAGAATGCTGCTTCATCTAAACATGTAGCACAATGTGGCAGAAGTAGTATGTCTAGGTTTATTTCAGAAATTGTTGGAAATCTTATGCTAATCCCAAGCCAAATTTTTTAAAATAAAACTCAAGTCAATAACTCACACACCAATTTTCAAAATCAAACATTCTAACAAAATACGTTCCAAAAATATATTAAGTTGATACATGCTGAGAAATAAGGATAGAAAAACATAAATGTTTCAGTAAGAGCAGAAACTTTGTATGGGTGGTAAAAACACTGCAGTTATAAGATATAGTGGTTCCAGAACTGAGCTGGGAGGTGTCAGGCAATGTACATTCCTGTTCGGTGTCTGGACAACATGCATGGTGCAAGGTGCATGGGTGGGTTCAGAACCAAGTCTGCAGTGAAGTCACGTGACACAGGGATAGGCGAGTGCTGTTAGAAACACCTCAGGTTCGTTATGAGTTTGGTTTTGAATTAATTTTTGGTCACCACTTAGAAACAGTTTACTGCCAAATTTTTCTCATACCTCACGTTCAGTGATCAGATCTCGATTCAGTTTAAGAAGTTGTGGTACAGGCCGTAGCCTGTCAGGACCCAAGCAAAGAGGGGCAATCACTGGCATTTGTTTATGTAGATATTACTTGACATTGGTCTACATATTATTATATTCCCCAGTGGGGTGAGCAAATTACATTGTAACAAAATTCATCATTCACTCAAAGTTCCTTAAGCACCTATTACAAGTTAAATTATACTAAAATTACAGCAGGGAGTAAAACAGAGGATATCTTCACTCCTCTTGGACCTTAGATTCTGATGGGAGATAGACATGGAATGTATCGATAGGTGCTGTTGAGAAGCTTAAACATTAAAAGCCTCTTTTCCATAATTAAACCATTTTGTTTCAGTAAGAGCAGAAACTTTGTATGTGTGGTAAAAACACTGCAGTTCATAAGATACAATGGTTCCAGATACAAGATATAAAGACATAATGAGCTGAGATGTGTCAGACAACATGGCATGGTTCATAAGATATTCACATACTTTCAGTAAAATAAGGGAAGGGAAGGAAGTGACAGTAACAAGGGTGTGGCATCCTACCTTATGTCTGGTGTCAGAGAAAATCTTGTTGCTAGGCAAAGACCTGAAGGAGGAGGAGGAGCAAAGAATGTGAATATATGGAGAGAGAGAGAGTTCAGACAGAACTCTCAGTTGCATGGGCAAGGCCCTGGACTCTTCTCATTTAAGGACTAGCAAGGAGGTCCCAGTGCCTGGCATGGAACCAGTGCTCATCAGTTATCACTGGTTTTTCAAGGCTAGCAATGCATCTTATTGTTCTTGGCTAGATAACAAATTGTTGTTAACTGAAAGTACATGAAAAGACCATTTTTGTTGTTCTACCAAGTGTGTGTTTCTTATTGGCTCAGAGGGGTGTGTGTGTGTGTGTGTGTGTGTGTGTGTGTGTCTACATACAGGCTTCTTTTTGAAATAAATAAAGGAGTTGGGACAATATTTAAGAGTGTGAGATTTCATGGTATCCCTGATATAAACTCCCCTTGTCTATTATGCAACATGCTATTAGCCATGAACTGTACCAGTACTATTATTTTTATCCTCTAAACCAAGCACAGAAGTTGGATAAGTCCCAGTAGGTTTGAGATCTGAATAAGAACTTGTGGTCGTTTAAATGTATGTCCCCCATAGACTCAGGTGTTTCATTAAAGCTTGGAACGTTGGTCTCCAGCTGCCTGGCTGGAGGAAGTGTCACTGGCTAGGGAACAGGGGCACAGCCTGGGATCCAGCCCAAAGGCGTGTTTAGGGATGGATCTGAATTCCAGCCCAAAGGTGTGCGGAGCAGTTTGAGCTCTGGTGGGTTTTGTACTTGTTGCTTTTTGGTGTTTGCTGCCCCATGGTGGTTTCTCTCCCTCTGAATGGATTTATGAATGGGAGCCAGCTTCTTCCACCATGGGTAAAATTCACCCTGGATCTGTAAGCTTGAAATAAATCCCTTCCTCCTGTAAACTGTTTTGTTGGATGTTGGTCCGAGCAACTACTCTTGGATTTCCCCACACCTGCTATCTTTGTGCAGGAGCTCTCCCAGGTGGCAGGAGATTGGTTAAGATACTGCCTGAGGTCAGGCTGGTTTTCAGGTGTCACTGGCACATCTGGGTTCTGTTAGGTCAGGACAGGCTCCCAAGATGGAGTCACCAAGGACCACAGAATGGTGACAGAGGCATAAGGAAGTGGATTATCCACATTTCTCAAGAAACCACCCAGCTGTTATCCCTTCCTTGTCTAACAATACCCCCAGGTCATGGTTTCCTGCCCTCTTATCTCGCAAGTCACCTGGTCACTGATCTGGTCTCACACCCCAGTTATTTTAAATGGCTAATGTAATGATCTCTCCTAAAAGAACATTTTTTAAATTCAACTCAACAAACCAGTTCTTTTCCCTTCCTCACCTTCTCCCAACTGAAAAAGTCCTATAAAGCCCACTACCTGAGGAACTCAGGTGGGCTGTGCTCCTCTCTTGTGAGCCAGCCCTGGCAATTCATGCTTTTCCCAAATAAAAGTTTTCATCTTTGCCGCAGAGTTGTTTGCGTGGTCATGGTCACTCCTGAATCTTACAGGTTCTGTAAATCCTGAGAAACGGCAGGAATTTTTTTTTCAGTGAAAAGGCAAATATTTCCCTTTTTCCAGAGTTTATGTGTGTCTGGCACTATGAGATTGCCCAAGCAGGAGCAACATGTACAAAGGATGTCACCCTGGTGGCGACATCCCAGTGTCACCTTGGACACCTACCATCCTGCAGGCACCATTGGGGCATCACAGACTTACAGTTAAAGAGGAGCAACTGCCCCTGGCAGACGAATCAAACTGCAACTGCTTCGTGATAGATTTTTCTGAAACTCCCCCATGATGACTTCAGTTGTTCTCAGAGGAAGACTTGGGAAAACAACAATGTTTGGATTCAGCATTTGCCCATAACCACCTTAGTTAACTGCCTCAGTTTCTCCTTCTGTGAAATTCAAAGATGGTGTGGACCTTCCTGTAGTATAAAGGTCTATTAATTCATTGGCTGATTTCTGGAAAATATATCCTCAGCAGCTTCATGTCAGTACATGGCTGGATAAATGTGTTTCAGTAAAATGGAATTTGGCAAGTGCTGGGAGAGCATTCTGATAGTCCATGGGTCACAACCTCTATTTGCCTCCGTGTTTTCTAAGGTCAAATATGTGGTATTTAAGGAAACTTTGCTGTAATGCTGCAGATTTCAAAATTAATCTCTAAAATTATACCTCTTAGGTTATTTTAATAAAAACAAGATACCCCATATTGTCATGTGATTTTTAGCCTTTGATACAACTGTTCCCCTTTCTGTTGTACCTGTCAATTTCTACAAAAACTCACTTGAAAGATGCACACCAAAAATAATTTATGTCTGTAGTGTTTTGAGATTGTTGTCATAGCCACTGCTGCTGGATGCATGTACAAAACTGAACCTCTTGCATCAATTTTAATTATCTTTGGTAATCATTATTTAGATAGTATGCTTTATAAACTTTTATGTCCCAGGTCCCATGCTAGATGCTGGTAATTTGGAAATGAGGGGCCATAGTTCTTAGCAGCTGAGAGTCTGCTGGCACACCCATCTCTATCTGTCTTCCTCTCCCTTTCTCTCTGTCTCTCTCTGTGTCTCTCTCCAAAAAAAAAAAGTTTAAGGTATTAATTGTATTATTTTATATTGGTACATAATAATGATGCATATTTATAGGTCAGATCAGAGCACTTGGCATATCTGCCACCTCAAATATTGATTCTTTGTGTTGGTGGCATTCAAAAATTCTAGCTCTTTTGAAATATTTCATTATTGTTAACTATAATTATCTTACTGTGCTGTAGAACATCAGTTAGGGCTCCTACCCAACTGTACCCCTCTATCCATTAACTATCCTTTCTTCATCCCTCTTCACCCTGCCTTCAGTGCCTCCAGCCACTTTTAGTGAGACATTTACCCTTGGATTTTCCAATACCTCTAGTTATTTTGTAGACTCTCATTAGAGATAACAGGATTTTGATGCGAGCAGTCTTTGTTGTTTTAGACAGTATTGTGCTCTGTGGTCCAGATTAGCCTCAAACACACAACAATCCTCAGCCTCAGCCTCCCTGACACTCCCCTTGGCTCTGCCCAGCCAGGCCAGGCTGCGGAGAAACTCACCAGAAGCTGGAGGTTCACCGCTGGTCAGGAAGCCCAGAGACCTTGTTCTCCCCTCACAAATATATTTATAACCTTATGGTGGTGGGCCCTGCATTCTAGCTCAGGTGAGCAGTTGGTGTGGGCTAGGGGCTATCTCAGCTAGCCATGATGCCAAGTTCTGGGGACTGAACTTGACCAACCACAATGTTAGGGTTAGATTTAAATTCTAGGAGAGACTTCCTTTCCAGGAGGATCCCAGGTTGTATGTGGCAAAACAGATCTAGGGAAGAGAGAAGAAGTCAGATCAGGGCTGGAGAGATGGCTTAGCGGTTAAGGCGCTTGCCTGCAAAGTCTAAGAACTCATGTTTGAATCTCCAGGTCCCACGTAAGCCAGATGCAGTGTTGCAAGTGTGCAATGTTACACATGTGCACAAGAAAATCATATTGAAAAATAATTAGCACACGCATAACTACAGATTGTGAAAAGCACCATTAAAAAAAAAAAAAAAGGAAATGTAGCCATAAGAAATTTTATCCTTGGTACTGAATTTACACCAGAGAGCAAAGAAGAGATTCTGAAGAAGTTAACGCAGACTGATGGAAGGACAAGGGAAGAGCAGAGAGAGGTCCATCTAGGCAGGTGGAACAGCACTGCTAAGACCGTGAGGAGTCCAGGGTAGCTGGAGAATAGTGGATGGGATGGCGGGGTTCAGGAGAGGTGGGCAGGGCAGGTCATGCCCAACCTGGAAATCCAAGAAAACATGAGGTCATGGGGGCAAGGACAAGTTTCTCAAGAAGGGTGCTTACCTACTGCTGAGGTGCCAGATAATCTAAGGACAGAGAATCTGCCATGGAGCGTAGGCAGGAGGGACGAGGGAGCAGCTGAAGGCAGTGTACAAAGGCAAATATGTCAGGCAATGGGTTTTATTTCATTGGCTGTTTTCTTTTAAAATGAGAGGTTTTGAACATGCTTCCATAAAATCAGGGAAGTGATCACAAAATGTAAGAGAGCCCTGGAAAGGAGACAGAAATGGGGCCCTGAAAGAGCAGGAAAGTGACTTTGTGCATTTGGCAGTAGATAAATGGCCTTGTACCATGATGAATACCTACAGTTGCTCCAGGCCCTCCACCCTCTCCGCCCCCTCACTTCAGACACCCAGACATCCTTCACTATTGTCCTACAACCATCTGAAGCAGAGGATCCCTCTTGGCAACACAAGTCATCTTGTTTCTGGCTCATAAGTATATATCAAGCATCCTTAGATATCCAGAAGGGCCGGGCATGATGGCGCACGCCTTTAATCGCAGCACTGGGGAGGCAGAGGTAGAAGGATCACCATGAGTTCGAGGCCACCCTGAGAATACAGAGTGAATTCCAGGTCAGCCTGGGCTAGAGTGAGACCCTACCTCGAAAAACCAAAAAAAAAAAAAAAAAAAAATCCAGAAGGAAGAGTCAAACATCTCCCTGAATTAGCTGCATTTCTTAGACTGCCTTTTTATTAATCCTTGTAGAAACACAGGTTGTTCCCATTTTGGAGACAGATAAACCAACTCTAGAAAGTTGCAGTGACATTTGAGAAACATACCCAGGCCATGACTGGAAATCCTCTTTCTATCCTCCCAAAATGATTGACAGTTGTCATTGTACAATATCTAGCACTTATAAAACAGACACCCGACTTGAGCTTTAGCTCAGCTTGGGTAAAGGACCCCAGGGAGGTGGGAAGGGCTCCCTCACTTGTTAGGCGGTCTTGGGCATCTTGGAGTGCTGACTCCAGGGTGCTGTGGCCACTAGGGGGAGACAGAGCAGCACACCAGGGTCGCACCCCTTGGCCAGTCTTCCAAAGCACACAGTTATCGATTTCAAAGTGACATCTCAGTACCATGTTGTGTGTTCACAGAGCCATACAACTGCCACTTTACTCTCAACACGTTTCCGTGACTCCAGAGCAAACCCCCCTAACTGTAAAGTAGATCCCATCCACCCCTCTCCTGGCACACACCCTGCCAGTGGCCCTTCTGTGCACCGCCTCTATCGATAGCTTTACCTATTCTGTCGAAATGGGGTCATAAAACCTGGGACCTTTTCTCATCTGACCTAGAATGATGGGGTTTAAGCTTTGAATGGTATTGATGAGGCTCTTTCGTGCGGTAACATCATCCAAACTGCATCCTTTCTTATGAACGAGTGATGCTCCACCGTATGAGTGTGCATTGTCCATCTGCTGCTTTCCTTCTTCCACTGACGGACACTGAGGGGTTTCACCTTTTAGCTGTCATGAAAAGTGGGGCAACAAACGTGTGTCTATGTATCTCCTAAATACCTGTTTTCACTTCCGGAGTATACTTAGGAGTTAAATCGTCTGATCAGTTATACCTTTAGCTCTATGGGGAAACCCCCAAGCTGTTGATGGAACAGCTAAACTATTTTCCATTCTCAGCAGCAATAGTCAGCGTGTCTGAGGATTTTAGACTTTTAAAAATATGGCTGTCGATAAGAAATGCATTTTACATTGCATTGCAGCCCAGGATTAAAGTGTGTATAGACACACATCCATCTAACAAATTTCACAAACTGATACTCAACTTAAATGAAAGATGCAGCCTAATATGTTCCTTCCTGTTCTGTTTCATTAGAAAAACATCATGGTTTCAACCCACCAAATTAATTACACAATTTAAAACAACATGAAAATATTAAAATTGGATTAGCTGTTAAGAGTAGAATATTAGAGTATACAAACTGTATAATAATATAGCAAATTTTCCACTAGACTGTCAGTAAATTTAGAAGGTTTTTTAAATCAATTTTAAATTATATATGTATTTTTATAGTCTGTGAAAAAACTTATTTAATATCTGAGAATGACATTTTTATATTAGCCTCAAACATGGACAGTGGAGTGTATATTTAAATGTGAATGGTAATGCATATGCTTGAAACACTGTTCTATAATCAAGCACTAATTGGGAGAAGTTTCTAGGAAAAGTCACACTGGTGTGTGTTGTTTGCATTCAAGTCTTTAAATATCATTGGAATATCTCATAGAAGGGCATGTGGGGGGACCACAGAAAGAGTACATGATGGATAGAAAGAGGGGAAAAGATGTAGGGTCAAGAAAGTTGGAGACTGAGTCTGTGATTATGGTTTCCATTGAAGACCACCTGCCTAGCAAACATGAGGCTCTGAGTTCAATCCCCAGCACCACAAACAAACAAAAAAGGAAAATGGGAAGAAAAATGTGGGGAGCTTTTCAAAGATACAGTAGTTACCTGTCACCAGCTTCAGGTAGCACCTGAAATTGTGAGTTCTCCTGAGTAAGCGGTGTCAGGGGCAGGCAGAGCATAGTGGTAGGATTGGGAGGTCCCAGGACCCAAATGGAAAACAAATGGAAAAATACTCCATTCTACTTTCACTAGCCTGCAACTGGAAGGTAATATTTTCTTCAGTCACAAACAGAGGCAACAAACCGTAATATTAGTGGTGCTCGTGACTTTGCTGCCAAATGAAGTCTCAGACATGTTCATCACGTGACAGCTGCTTTAGATATATTTATGTTATTTATGCTCATTATTTTATTTTCAGTGCCAATTATTATACCTGTCTCTGAGTTATGCTGTTTACTTAATGTGCTATTAAAGAAGAAAGGCTATTTAATACTACCAGCTTGTGGTTTTTAAAAAATCTGATAGTTGCATCTCAAAATAATTGGCTTTCTTTGTAATCTTATATATTTTATCTTATTCATGTAAATGTGTTATTCTGATAAGGGGCCCACTGGCTTTGTCAGACTTTCAGAAGTGTTCATGATATAAAAATTAGAACCTTCTAGAGCTGCTATAGAATACATAGAAGATTTCTTTTTTTTTTTTTTTTTTTTTTTTTTTTTTTTTTTTGGTTTTTCGCAAGGTAGGGTCTCACTGTGGTCCAGGCTGACCTGGAATTAACTATGTAGTCTCAGGGTGGCCTTGAACTCTTGGCGATCCTCCTACCTCTGCCTCCCGAGTGCTGGGATTAAAGGCATGCGCCACCATGCCCAGCCATAGAAGATTTCTGATAGTCAGTGCTGAGCAAGAATATTCCACATCATCCTAATAATTTTCACATTGATTTCATAATGAAGTGGTAATATGTTGGGCATACTGGGTGAAGCAAAATATATATTTGAAGCATTTACTTTTAGCTATTTGAACATAAGTTACTCAGATGTTTAGAGTCGCATATGTGGCTTGCATCCTATTTCCTTTGGACATCACTGTCCCGGTGTCAAATCTGAGGTCCAGTCTTTGCAGTGTACCATGACCAGCAGTCTTCACTGTTAGAGCTATTGTCATTACTCGGGTGGGTCCTAGTGATGGGGCCTCCCTAAGTCTGTTTCCTCCTCTGAACCACAGATAAAAGGCCCACAGCGAAGGCTTGCTGGACGTGTTCCAGAGAAGTCTTGTACTTGTGACAAATACGCTTCTTGGTATAAGAAAGGCCCGCCATCTACCTTTCTCCTAGAAGGCCCTTGCCTTACGCTTTCTGCCACAGGTTGTTTCAATGAGCATAATATAAATTATGTGTGTGAAGAGTGATCTACAGAAGGAAAGATGAATAGAAAAAATTAACGTCTAAAAATAATTCTTACGGATAACAAGAAGGGCTCATTGCCTCGGGGAGCAGAGAAGATGGAAAGTAAGGCTTAAGGGAGGGTGGAGCATTTCTCTCCAACTGCAGTTACCACCCATCCTGTATTTATCCACAGACTGGAATGGCATTTGGATAAAACTCAGGCAAACCACCAGCACATTCCTGGAGTTAGTAAATGGTCACTTACAGAATAGGACACCCCTAGCACGTCTCTAAACTAAAGTTAAAAATCCAGCAGGCTGGTGCCATGACCAGGAAGGTGCCCATGTTTTTCTTTAGGGTGAAGGACTGAGGAGGGACCACCTGCCCTCTCATGGATCTGGTTATACGGAGCCCTAAACAGTACAGCACTCTGGGTGGACAAACTCTCCCATCCTCACACTCTCCCTGGAGATCATGAAACAATACCATGTAAAAGACAGACAGAAGAGAGAGCGTCCGTCAACGACATAGGTGGGTCCCTGTGGTCAGGACCTGTGAAGTAGGAGCTGGCCCAACTGTGAACTTGGGTTGCTATGCGGTAAACGTGGAGGGACAGAATGATGACCCTTCACCTCCATTTCCCTGGCCTTCTCCGGGTGGGGAGGGAGGTGACTTCACCCAGGCTGCCCATCTGCAAAGCTCATTACTGCCACCTCTGACTCCTACTCTGAACTTGGCAGTTGGAACTTCTCTCCACACCAGCCCCTGAGCCCCAGCGGTCCCTGGTCTAGTTTCTGACAGCTCCACCCTCCCACACAAAGCACTGCCTGTCTGCTCACATAGGGTGGAGATTTCCCACCCGTTCTGAAAACACACCTTGCAAGACTTTCTCTGTCCTACAAAATAGACTTGCCCCTTCTCAGTTCATTTTCTAATGTGGCTGAACACTGCCTGTGGTGGGGAAGAAGTCTTTCAAAAAAAGGAGGGATCCGGGGGTCTACACTAGGCCGCTTCATGTACAGATGACCATTATGAAGATGTTTTTAACAGATTTTTTTAATAAATATTTTTAGTTTATTTATTTGAGAGAGAAAGAAGGAAAGAGAGAGAGAAAGAGAAAGAATGGACACGCCAGGGCCTCCAGCCACTGCAAACGAACAACATACACATGTGCCACCTTGAGCATCTTGCTTACGTGGGTCCTGAGGAATAGAACCTGGGTCCTTAAGCTTTGTAGACAGGGTTGTTAAGGAGATTTTGAAGGTAGAATCAGGCTGCTCAGAGAGACACTTTGTTCTTAAAATGATGGTTCTATGGTGATGCACCCACACCCTCAGGTCCTTGGTCCGAGCTTGGCTGTGGGTGCCCTGGTTTATGGGGTTTCTCGGGTGGGTGGGAGTTCTGTCTAAGTCAAGTGACCACTTTTCTTTTGTCCTATTTACTTCACTTTGGATGACTTGCTCATTTCAGCAATGATTTATTTCTTTCTCCCCCCCATTTTTTGGTCAGCTTCCCCTGCCTGCCAGCCAGTGTGTGATTTCATGGATACCCTTAAGACTTTCCTCATCAAATGCATTGAAAAGGCGATTCTGTTGCCAAAAAAAAAAATTAAGCTGGGTATACCAAAAATTTATAATGAATAATTTATTATCCAGTGTCCTGCTTTCCCCATGCCTTTCAAAGGTTGACCTGCCCTCAAGGAACCTTCTGAATATAGGAAGGGATGTCTTTCATTTTAGAGAAATAACTTAGCTGAGGTCAGAGCCTCCGGGTCCAAATAAGAAGCTGACTAAAGTTTCCGAATTCCATGTTGTTCAGTCTTTGGTGATTGATAGGTAACCGTAAGCACTCAATCAGACCTGAAAGGTAAACATGGTGCTATCTATACAATGTAAGTCGTGAGCCCATAAATAGGTTAATGAGAAGACTAGATTAGGTAATTTTTAAAAATTATTTATTTGAAAGAGAGCAAAAGATAGGGAGATTGGGCACCAGGGCCTCTAGCCACTGCAAAGAAACTCCAGTTCCATGTGCCACTTTGCCTTATGTGGGTACTGGGGAATCGAACCTGGGTCCCTAGGCTTCACAGACAAGCATCTTAAACATTGAACCATCTCTTCAGCCCTAGATTAGGTAAGTTTCGAAATGATTCTAAACTAACCAGAACCTGGGCTCAGATGGACATTTACCATGAGCCCCACCCTCGCATATGCACAGGTGTAGGTAAGCTTTAACCGTTACAAATCCATAGCCCTGTGGGCAGGAGTGCCTCACCAAGGTGGACGTAAGGGGGCATTTTGTACTGTGTATTCTGGGTTCATTGCTCCATATAGACCCACTACCAAATGTTTGTCACCTGCCTGAACACTCAGCTACTCCTTGTGACAGGTCTACTTGATAAGCAATAGTTCACAGACAAGAAAACTGAGGCCAGAACATGCAACTCCTGTGTGACATAGCAAGGGCTGCACTCTGACATACAGGGTCACTCCCCTTGTAATGAATGTCCACTGGATGTTTGTTCTTGATGTCACTGTTTAACTGTCTGGAGCTGTGAGTCTAGGGAGAAGCCCAAATTTCCTTTCCCAGGCTGGAGGCTCAAGATAACTGATGCTACAGTTCCAGTTCATTCTACGTCTGCTCCCTGGCGGGTTTTAGAAGTGCTCAGCGGCTATGCCTTTGGTTCAGCTCTGTCCTGAGACACAGCCTTGGTGAAGGCCTCAACCTTAAGTACTTGATACATGTCAGTGGTCAACCTGGGTGGCAGTGGATACATGGAGGGCTCTTCCTGTGCAGAGCAGTGGGTGAGGTGGACTCCCTTAATTCCCCCACTTCCTTCAGCCACCTGGGGGTGGTGCTTTTATTGTATTTTGCTTAAACTCTTCAGGGCGTCCCTGTATAGGACACACTCATCCCATTTCTTTGTTCTGGTCCTCAGTTCCTTCCAAGTCCCCTTGAAAGAAAAGAAAATAGTTCGACTGCTACATTTTTGTGTTTCTTAATGAAGACCATTTTGGGAAACTTGATTTTCCTTGTTTATGTCTGAGTTTGTAAAACAACAAACTCTGTCTCAATAAAATTTAGTTGCATTCAGAAAAGTTAAATGTATTCTGGGGCTGGAGAGATGGCTTTGCTGTTAAGACATTTCCCTGTAAAGCCAAAGGACCCAGGTTCGATTCCCCAGGAACCACATAAAGCCAGATGCACAAGATGATACATATGTCTGGAGCTCATTTGCAGTGGCTAGAGACCCTGGTACACCTATTCTCTCTATGTGTCTGCTTCTTTCTCTTTTTCTCTCCCAAATAAGTAAATAAATAAAATATAAAAATAATGCCATTTTAGAAAAGTTAAATATATTGCAATTAATTGAAAAATTATTTGCAGTGGGTAGTAATGAAGTCAGTGTTTTCAGAACACAGCCTGGTTTTATGAAGCTGTGTGTCTGTGTGTGTTTTGTTTTTGTTTGTTTGTTTGAGATAGCCCAGGCTAACCTGAAATTTACAGGGTGGCCTCAAACTCACAGTGATCCTCCTACCTCTGCCTCCTGAGCCCTGGGATTTAAGGCGTGCACCACCATGTCCAGCTATGTGTGTTGGGTATTTTCAGCAAATGGGCTTTTCTCTAGCATTGCTCAGCTAGAAGAGATAGATTAACCCGAGTGTGCATATAAAATAGGTCAAGAGAGAAGGCCTTTATTTCCACACTGTACTTTAGGCCATCTCTGTGAGGGCTCTTCTCCATCCAGTTTTCACAGCTTAAAGAAAAGCAAGGTGCTGAGGATGGAGCTCAGTTAGCACTTTCTTAACATGACCAAAGCCCAGTTTGATTGCCAGCACAAAAGAAGAAGGAAGAGGAGAAGGGGGAGGGGGAGGGGGGAGGGGAGGGGGAGGGGGAGGGAGGAGGAGGAGAGAAGAAGAAGAGAAAGATAAAATCCGTTTGTCTCACTTGTCACCATTGAGCTCAGTTGCTGTTGTTTTAACTGACCTAAGGGCTGCTTAATTTAATTCCAAACAGTTCATATACGGTAGGACTATAATATACATAATACTGTTTTGGGCCTTGAAACTGCTGATCCAAAATTTATAAGGCAGTTTTTTTTTTTTTCTTATTTGAAGCAATTTTCCTTTGTTTCTTTGCTTGTGAAGCATTTCTCCTCTGCCTAACATTCCATCTGTGCTGCTCATGCCACTCTGTGACAGTAATGGCGGGTGGGTGCTCATGGGCACCCATTCACTGGGAAAGGGGGGGCAGGCTCAAGCCCTAACCCAGTCAACTCACTCAGACACTTGGAAATCATCAGGTCGTGATTCCTGACCCGGGCAAGCATCCAGCCTGCATAACTTCGTTTTCCCACTTTGTTTTTGAACACCATGCATTTCAGTCTCAAGGAATTGTCCCAACTACTAGCTAGGAAAGCATACATGAAATAAGGATTAAAACACAAACTGATTGTACTTCAGTGGTATACACACACACACACACACACACACACACACACACACACACACACACACCCAGAGGCAACAGATAAGCCTAGAGAGGCATGCACAGCCTGTTTCCTCACACACTCCACATGTCTACCGTATAAGGACTTAGGTGCTGGGAGCAGTGGGGGCTGCCAAAAGGAGACACAGCTCTTCTGAAGGGAGAGAGAGGCAGGTGGTAAAGATAGGAATGAGGACAGAGGGGCATGTGGCACCAATTCTGACATTCATCCCTTGCACCCACTATCACTCTCACCCCACCCTGCCACTCAGCATGCGGGGACATCAGAGTCACTCCCTTCTGGGAGCTCTCTGCCCTGGTGGGTCGTCCTGTGCCACGGTGCAGCACTCGCACTGGTTCATGGGCTTTCTGGTGTTAAATAGACGCTCTGCTGTCTGGATTGAGTCCTCCGCTGACTGAGCTCCCAAAGCCAGGGAGGCTGCACCTGCTCCAACCCTTGACAACTTGGAGAGTAGAGTCAGGCTACATTTTATTATTTATTTATTGGTTTTTCAAGGTAGGGTCTTACTCTAGCTCAGGCTGACCTAGAATTCACTATATAGCCTCGAACTCATGGTGATCCTCCTACCTGTGTCTCCCTCCGGAGTGCTGGGATGAATGGCGTGCGCCACCACGCCCAGCTCAGGCTACATTTTATCTATAGAGACTCAACCTGTTCAGTGAACTAGATTGGTGGGGAAGACAAGGGCATCTTTTTCTGGGTTCCCTCAGGGTATTAAAGTCCCCAGTGGGTAATCCCTTCCCTAGGCAAAAGCCAGGCAGGAGGGCAGTGGTTGGGTTGGGAGGGCTGGCACACCTTGAAGCTCCTTTGTCAGTGATAAGCTGGGTGGGGAGGGTCTGTCTTGACATCTCTTCCTGAACTTTTTCCAAAGAAGTTGATTCTCCTCTTGCTTTTGATTTGGAAGGTAAGAAGGATATTCAGATAAAGGACTAAATTAGTTAGACGTAATTTCTTTTTAAAGAAAGCATCTTTTACAGGCTTACTGGCTGACTACTTTTAAGTTAATTGAGATAAAGAACATTTTTAAGCCAGGCGTGGTGGCACACGCCTTTAATCCCAGCACTCGGGAGGCAGAGGTAGGAGGACTGCCATGAGTTCAAGGCCACCCTGAGACTACATAGCTAATTCCAGGTCAGCCTGGACCAGAGTGAGACCGTACCTCAGAAAAAAAAAAAAAAAAAAAAAGAACATTTTTAATTTACAGCTGAAAGTTTATAAACTAATAGAAATTTGTTTACCACAAAATGTAATACCAATCCCATAGTAAGCAGTGAACATAATTTCATTTCAGATACACAAAAACAAAAAGAGACAAAAATGTGGTGCCAGCATCAAAAATTCAACAAAAAAATTTTTTTTTTTTTAATAATCTCTGGGTTCCTTCACAAAGAAGAAAGGTGACATTCTTTTTAGCATCTGGTAGTTTCTGTAAATAAATCACTTAGACTTAAATTGTATCAGCCAGGTAATTTGAACTTAGGTTCAGGGTCTTTAAGTCTGATGTTTTCTTGTCTGAAAAATGTGTTAGTAATAATACTTGTCTCAGAGGTCTGAAGTAACGATTAAATACTTTTTTTTGGTGGGGGTTTCGAGTTAGGGTCTCACTCTGGCCCAGGCTGACCTGAAATTCACTATGTAGTCTCAGGGTGGCCTCAAACTCACAGTGATCCTCCTACCTCTGCCTCCCAAGTGCTGGGATTAAAGGCATGCATCACAACGCCCGGCTAAATATGACTTTAAAATATAAATTTTAACACAGAACTTGTGTGTAATAGACGTAGGTGTCCTCATCAGTTGTCAGCTCTTGTCTTGGGTTCCTCTCTGACTTCCTTCCCACTCTTTGATATCATTCCCAGGGGCCTTCCACTTTCCCTGAACTACAGTTATCTTTCTTTCAGTCCCCAATATATATCCTAATTTCTTGCTCAAAGGTTCACTGTACATTCCCCCAAGACTTTTTTTTTTAAAAAATTATTTATTTATTTGTAAGCAGAGATACAGAGATAGAAGAGAGACAGACAGAAAGAGAATGGACATGCCAAGACCTCCAGCCACTGCAAGCAAATTCCAAACGCATGTGCCCCTTGTGCATCTGGCTTATGTGGGTCCTGGGGAATCAAACCTGGGTCCTTTGGCTTTGCAGGCAAATGCCTTAACTGCTAAACAATTTCTCCAGTCCTCCCCCAAGACTTTTAAGGAAGGACTTCCTCAGTTTTATAGATCTGAAAGCTAAGATAGCTTTAGGTCATCTTAAATGATAGTGGAAGCCAGGAAGCAAGCCAGGAACACATTCTGGTTTTATTGTTTTATTTTACAGTACTTTTGTCCAGGTGCCTGCAGGTAGGGGTACTCTGTGTGTGTGTGTGTGTGTGTGTGTGTGTGTGTGTGTGTGTGTGTGTGTATGCATTTTATGAGGCCCTCAGGGAGAGAAAGGAGACAAAAGGATACATGTTTTATTCTAGTTTGTAGCAGGTGTCCTTCTATTGCATTTGCAGCCTTTCAGCCAAACAAAAGGCCCTTTTTGTTCATTTACAATATATGCTCTCTTTAAAGGTGCTTGAATGAGAAATAAAGTTTACACTAGACACAATTTGGGGCCTAACAGGCATAAATAGGGCTCCTAGTTGCTGATTCACTCTTTATGAGGAAAACTAGGTACCATTAAAAATACTATTTTCTGGGCTGCAGGGGTGGCTTGGTGGTTAAGGAGTATGCCTGCAAAGCCAAAGGACCCAGATTCGATTCCTCAGGACCCACATTAGCCAGATGCACAAGGGGGCGCACACATCTGGAGTTTGTTTGCAGTTGGCTAGAAGCCCTGGTGCGCCCATTCTCATTTGCTCTCCCCCTCTTTCTCTGTCAAATAAATAAATAAAAATATTTTTAAAAAAGGAAGAGAATTCTAATATGTATATATTCTTTTCTATGGATTGGAGAGATGGCTTAGCAATTGGCATATGTGTCTGGAGTTCATTTTCAGTGGTTGGAGGCCCTGGTATGTCTATTTTCTTTCTCTCTCTCTCTAATAAAGTAAATCAATTAATAAAATATTTTAAAAATATTCTTTTCTAAATAACATTTAAATTTTTATAACAACTTCCTTTGAAATACATATATATGATTGGAATTCTTGGGAAGTTAGTATGTTTATAATACTATTGAAAGCTTTAAAAATAATTAAGGATTTTTTTATACCATTCACAGAATCCATGTTTGAGTGACAATACAGAATAGCTGATTTTATTATTGATTTATTTATCTGCAAGAAGAGAAAAAGAGAGAAAAAGAACATGCCAGAGCCTCTTGCCACTGCAAAAGAACTCCAGACACATGTACCACTTTGTGCATATGACTTTACATGGGAACTGGGGAATCAAACCTCCACGGTCAGACTTTGCAAGCAAATGCTTTTAGCCAATCTCTGAGCCATCTCTCCAGCCTCTCCGATTGATTTTAAATATCTACAACCTGCTGTCCCCAAATAGATACTTGTTGATGTTCAAAAGTAATATGCTGTTTAAGTCATATAAGTGGCTAAAAGAAGTATTTAACTTAAAAAGTAAGTATAATTTTGGAGACACTGAGTGCATAAGAAAACAACAACTAAATTAATAAATTAATTAAATCCATTGGGTAATAAAATATGACATGGTTGCTATGTGCAAGACACTATGCTAAATCTTCATACATAAAGTCATTTATTTTTTTCCCATAACCATAGGAAATGGGAACATTGACTGTCCACATGGCATAGACAAGGAACTAAGGCTTAGTGAGATTATTAGCTTTCCTCAGAAAGGTCTTAAAGCTAGAAAGACCTGGTACCTAGGATAATCTGGGGCCTTGCCACGAGAGCCAGGGTATCATTTCATTGAAGTATCCTGTGTCCTAACTGTTCACTTATTGCCACCTAGGTGAGGGGGGACACCATATCTGGTGGATAAAATTACTAATGGATTATTTTGAAGCAAAACTTTTGGGTCTTGTATACTTACAGTTGATAAAAAAAAGTTAGTTCATCAACCATAGTATGCCTATGAATTAAAAAGAAGTCCGGGCTGAGAAGATGGCTCAGTGGATGGAAAGTATTTGGCTAGGCAAGCATGAGGAACTGAGTTCAGATCCCCAGAACCCAGGTAAAGCTGTAGTGCGAGGGGCTGTCATTCCAGAACATCTAGGATGAGCAAGGAGGTAGGGGCAGGAGAATTGCCCCAAAGCTCGCTAGCCAGCTGGCTGGCATTCAGAGCAGTGAACAGTGAGACTCTGCCTCAAACAAGGTAGGTAGAAGCAATGACCTACGCTCAGGCTGTGCTCTGACCTCCACGTGCATGCTATGGCATGCACATGTCTGCACACACACCAAGAGAAAAAAACAAAAGCCAATGTGTTGAACGGGCTAGATGAGAATAAAATACTATGACTGGAGCTGAGATTAATAGCGGCTGTGTGCTTGCCTTTGTGCAAGTGAGGGGAGGAGTTTGCAAAGCTCATTCTACTGTTGAGTTAAGAAATTTCAGGACATGGCTCTGAAAGTGCTGTTTGGTGATGGATTTTCAAAGTTCTTCTGTTTTAAAAAATTTTTAAAAATCCATAAACTGCTTTCCTTCCATTTCTCAAATGAATTGTTAATCTAGGAAGTCCTCCTATTTGTGTGTTTGTTGTGGGGTGGGGCTTGCCCGGTGTTTGTTATGCTAAATAACTGTCACCTGATTTACTACTCTTTCGGAAAACATCAGTCATGGAGGTGCTGTACGGGAGGCTCCCATGGCTTATGAGATGGTTGGCCAGATCTCACCTGCCCCAATGCAGCCTGTCATTAGTAAAATACAATGCTCTTATTTAATCCCCCGGCCAAGCTAAACAATAATGTGAAACAAAGCTGCCTGAAATCAGGACACCCGGGATCAAGAATTCATGAAGGAAAAAGCCATTGTACAGCAAGGAGTCTAATGCTTTGGCATCTTATCTTTTTAATACATGAGAGATAAGCTGTACTGGGCTGGGAGATTCTTAGATATGAAAACACTGAAGAAACAGATCCAGGGTGAAATGGAGGCATTCTGAAAAAAAAAAAAAAAAGCAGGCTGACCAGTTTGTCCCTTTCTGGAACACACATTGAGACTCGGTGCCCCTCAAAACGCCTGTATTGCCAGAAGGAAAAAGCACAAAAAGGAATGCAGGTTCTGTTGTGCAGCTAACGGAAGAGGAAACCAAGGCCAGGCCACCGTCTAGCTGTCACCTAGCTTCCCTGTAGGCAGGAGGCTGAAGGATGGGTTTTTTTTTTGCAAACGCCCTGCAGCCCCTATGCGAGGGCGCAGTTTGCTTACTGCAGCATGCCGCAGTTGTGTGTTTCAGAGTCAGACACAAGGGGAAGTCGCAGCCCCAGAGCAGCCTGGGCGGCTGTGTGTCCGTCTGTCTGCACAGCACAGCCCAGCACAGCACAGCCCCAGCCTGGGAAATTTCCTCCTCCCAAGCCCCGGTGCAGGCTGACTTGGCAGCTCAGGTTGAGCAGGGGGCGGTGCTCCAAGCCCATCCCTCATCCTTTGACTGCTTGGGTATCAGGGAGGCCGGCCGACCAAGAACCCACAGCTTCATCCCTCCCTTCCCCTGGGGACAGCGGCTCTCGGTTCAGGTGGGGACTTCCACGCCACCGTACCTGGCTGGAGCGGAGCCTGTGGGTGGCCGGTGGCGGGCCGTGGGCATTGCTGGCTATGGACGCTCAGAAATGAACGCAGCTGCCTCTGATGACTGCAGGGAGATCGGCACCCAGCAAATAAGAAGCAAGTCTTGGCCCTGGAGGAGGGGGAGCGGTTGAGCATCTCTCGTGCGCTCGCTGGCTAGCTCCTGGTTGTCCTTTAAATGAGGACTCCCAGCCCCAGCTGGAGGTGGATTTGCAGAGCCTCCCTCTCCGCTCCTGACCCCTCGCTTACATCACTAACCTGTGACAGGCACATCTCCACGCCTGGTACCTGCTCTTCCAGCAGCTCCCAGTCCGTGGAGCCTCTTTGTATGCTGCAGACATGGCCAGCCAGCAGGATTCCGGCTTCTTTGAGATCAGTATCAAATATTTACTGAAATCCTGGAGTAATAGTGAGTAATAGGAAATTACCTTTTTTGTTTGATTGTTTCTTTGCTGGGTGTTGCATAAGGTCTGAGAAATCAGATCTCAACAGGACACACATATGTTTGGGAGCCGAGGAAGTTGTGTTTTTTTTTCTTTTTCTTTTTGTAAATTTTTTTTTCCCTTCCATCTGCTGTGAAAATCAAAATGTCAGAGACCAAAGGAGCTTTACTCAAGTGCAAAGGCTGCAGTGGAATTACAGTCGATTTTGTTTGCTTAAATTTCCAAGTGATAGGGCCCTTCAGACTGGGGAGGGCAGGATCCATATTCCAGGCTGCATCGCCTGCCTCTGTGTTTATTTGATGTGTTCAGGCTTTATCAAAAGATTTTGTGAAGTGCAGTTTAATCGGAGGGGTGTGGCAGGGTTTCAGAGTACTTTGTGATGTTTGATTAGGGTATTGTCTGAAGAGAGAAAAGTACTTCTCAGTCCAGAACCTAAGACGGATCTTTGTTACGCAGAGAGGCATCTGCAGACTTGGTTTGTTTGATCTCTGCCTCGTTCCTGTGGGTGATTTCATAATGTCATTTACTGTTTGCACTTTTAACCCCACCCCCCCCCACGATTTCTCTGGCCCAAATAACGTGCTTGTCTGAAGCATAAACAAGTGAGGTTCTGGCCCTCAGTGTTCATTTGGCTACAAGGATATCATGGCTTCTGGAATTAAATTTCTGACCTATAGAAAGATTTTTATCACTGCGTTTTTTATAAAGAACAGCCTCCCTAAGCCATCCCAGGTCTAGGATCAAATTTAAATGAGGCCTTCAGGTATGTGATCAGTGATGCCTGTTATGTATGTATGTATGTATGTATGTATGTATGTATTTTTATTTATTTTCGAACAGTTTAAAAACAAAGTCCATATTATTTTCACCGACAGCCTTTGTACTTGCTTTGAATAAAAGACTTGGCAGGTCTTACAGATCTGTAACTTTTAAATAATTAAAAATGTCTAAGAAAAAAATTTGATGTTGTGTTTTAGGTATATACTAATGAAACTTGCCTTTTCTCCCAGAGGTGAGAATTATGTCCACAGATGACCTGTACTCCAAATTGTCCTTATGTAAACAAAAACCAGGGCAGGCAAAGAGCTTGGGCTGTAACTGCTTTGAGAAAAAGAGTCAGAGTACCTGCATGAAGGTATTCTGGGCTATGCAACTCTCAATCTTGTCCATAGAAACAATTTTCCCCAGGTCATTTAGCCCCACTGTGCACTGTGGGGCTTGTCTACAGCTGTTTTGTTATGAGTAGGAAGCCATTTGGGAGTCACACTGTTGCTCAGATAGCATTCCTTTATCTGTTAGAACCACAAATCATTTCACTTGGATCCATCCTTGTATGCCATGCTCATGGATGGCTCTTTCTTTGTCTGTCAAACCCTTTGATCAATGGGAAGAATTTGACACGCCAGGTACCTGATGGAATAGTTTTCTTATTGAACAACAACAACAAAAACTCACTTGTGAGTTTGACATCAATCTGTGGATTTTGATGATTGCATTTGATTAGTCCAAGGCCAGATTATATTTTCCTCCATCAGTTTTTGTCAGTGCCTTTCGATGGAAAATTATGTTGTGACAATGCTGATCCTAGTGGGATTTCTTAAAACTCCCCCCCCCCCAACCGACTCCTATTCCCAGTCTATTCTCAAATGACTCCAGACAAAGTAGATCTTCCCTCTACCCCTTCCTAAGCTCCTTTTCTTCCTCCTACATCCCCATACTGGGAAATAGTTTTAAATTTCTGTTCATTTCTACTTTGTTCATTCATCAAAGACTTACTGAGCGCCTTATCCATGCCAGGTGGCAGAGCTAAGAGGTGAATAAGACACAGCCTGGCCTTCTATCTTAACTGGTGATTTCAGAAGAGTGAAGTTGGTGGGTGTCCAATATTCTATGAGGGTGGGGGATGATTTTTGTACTCCTTTCTTGACAGAGGAAGAGGAAGCACACGTGATGCCTCTCTCCTTTTAGCCTGATACAACCCTTACCCACTTACAGCCTAGCATAGTCCTCATCGCTAAGTTTTACATATTTTCAGTAGCAAAGAGAGAAAGGAATCTGTGCAGAAGACAAACTAGAAAACAGAAGCCTTAGGGCACAACCTACTCAGTGTAACCTTGGCTGAAAGGATGCATTACAGGGCAAGCAGCTAATCACGCGTGCTCACGCATGCCTAGCATCTCAGGTTGGAGAGGCGAGGATGCCCGCCTACATACCTGAATGGAGAACCAGCCCCTAATTATATGGTAGTGCTTATTTACACAAGTGCAGCAATTAAAAAGCAATAAAACAAACTCTGTAACTGCAGCTGGCTGACTGCTTTGCTCTGCAATAGTAAGCGGAAAAGTGATTTCATAAGAATTTCCAGGTTAAGGTTTCCGTCTGATAAAAGATGGCATATTGTGGGAGGGAATGTCATTTCATATAACTTTGTCTCATCCAAAGAAGTACCAAGCCAATTAGATAAAGCGGTCACTGCCTGGCGAGACACGTTGGCTTTTAACTCGGTACTCCCTTTGACATTCTCCTCTTCCTTGGCCTGCCTGTCCTGTCCAGGTGCCCTTTGGTTTTAATGGAGCCCGGAATCATAATGACCTCCATATCTGAAAATACAGCATCCTGTCCAGACCTCGGCGAATCTTTTGCTTTGCCTGTACTATTTCTTCTTACCCGCTCACCTCCACATCTTACCTAGCCGGTCACTGATGTCCACAACTGCTGCCCTCAGTGTTCATGCCCGTGGTCACACTGTGCTTTTCTCAGTTGCAATACTTAATGGACTTCTAATGTCTGTCACTGCTGTTCAGCTCTTCCCTATGTCTGTGTGTCCATGGCCATCCATCAGGACCTTCTGAGCTACATATCTGTCCTCTGTCTTCCTGTTTTTCTGCTCATCCTCTCAGGGATTCCCTAACTAACAAGTAAAGAAATTCTGTCTCAGTGTGTTTCATCTGTGACATAGAAGGAAAAGTAATAGGTGTCTCCCAGGCATGAAGTGGTAAGCTGTGGGGCAATTGGGATAACACTGAACACATTATAAATGTTCAACAAAAATTAAAATAATGTGAATGTATCCTAATGCTCCCCTCCCTTCTGAACCCACTTAAACTTCGACGAGACCTTTTCTTGCTATCTTCAGTGAGTTATTTTGAGTACTTAACGCTCGCTACACCCCTGGACAAGGTGCCAGTCAGTTCCTTGCTTTGGACTATTTTTCTTTCATACTTATTTTTCAACATTACCCCTTTGCCCATCTTGGCTACTATCAAAGATCCCTACCTTCCCTAAGTGTTTATCTTCCAGCAGCATGGGAGTCTGCTTGGGAGTTTCTCAGTGGCACCAAGTCAACTTGGCCTTGTAGAGTTGCTCAAGGAGAAGTTTGGAATGGTTCCTTTCAAGCTACTTCACAGTGGGGGAGGGCCTGCACAGAGTTGGTGTGTGGGCTCCTACCTCTGGAAGGTCTAAATGGCTCCCTTGTATTGCTACCCAGCCCAGGATGCTCAGGGAACACTGGGCCCAGTGAGATGAGGGAACATTCAGGATCCACTCAACCCCTCATTCTCTACAAGGCAGCATGCACCCTTCCTAGAATGTTTGGCCTGTCTTGCTACACCATTGAGGCAAACTGTTGCATGCTCGTTAACTCTTTGAAAGCTTTGGAATTCCCAGAACAAATGAATTCTTCTGGGAGACCTGGATGATCTCTGCACAGGGATCATGGGGCACTGAAAATGTCTATTGTTACATTAGGAGATTGAGCATTTCCCAGTTATGTTGCAGTGGCATCGTTAAGGCACACTCCTGTAATCCTAGCGTGTGGGAAGTAAAGGCAGGGGAATCAGGAGTTCAGGGTCATCCTCTGCTATACATGGAGTTCAAGGTCATCCTGGGCTACATGAGATCTTGTTTCAAAGCAAAAGGAAACAAAAGGGGCTGGAGAGATGGCTTAGTGGTTAAGGCACTTGCCTATGAAGCCTAAGGACTCACGTTCGACTTTCCTGGTCTCATGTAAGCCAGATGCACAGTGACTCAAGCGTGCAAGGTCGCATATGTGCACAAGGGGGCACATGCATTGGGAGTTCAATTGTAGTGGCTGTAGGCCCTGGCATGCCCATTCTCTCTCTCTTTCTCTCTCTCTGTCTCCCAGTTTTACTCTCTCTCAAAATTAAATGAAAAGAAAGAAAGAAAGAAAGAAGAAAGAAAGAAAGAAAGAAAGAAAGAAAAAGAAAGGAAGGAAGGAAGGGAGAAAGAAAGAAGGGAGGGAAGGAAGGAAGGAAGGAAGGAAGGAAGGAAGGAAGGAAGGAAGGAAGAAAGAAAGAAAGAAAGAAAGAAAGAAAGAAAGAAAGAAAGAAAGAGGAAACAAAAGGACAATATATATTCCATACTGAAATGCTGGCTCCACTCAGGTGTGGTGGGGCAATTTCTTTAATGCTAGTAATGATAGGCAGAGGTAAGAGGATCACTGTGAGTTCAAGGCCAGCCTGAGACTACATAGTGAATTCCAGGTCGGCCTGGGCTAGAGGGAAGACCCTACCTCAAAAAAAAAAAAAAAAAAAAAAAAAAAAAAAGAAAAAAGAAACGGTGGCTCACTTAGGTTAGCTATGGAGCCAGCGAAACCATGCGTGGATACAGATGAAAAATACCTTGGGTAGGCTACATTCATATGCCCCAGGATTCTCAAGAGCACTGTGAGGAGACCTAAGAAAAATTTCAAAATTAATGCTAGCTTGAGCCTTTTCATAGAGTTGGCTTAAGGAAGTGGAAAACGAAGAAGTTAATGGAGTTGTCTAAATCTAGCACAGTGGTTACAGCTAAAGCTCAGACTCATTTTGCAGTGTGTGTGTGTGTGTGTGTGTGTGTGTGTGTGCGTGCGTGCACTAGGGTTGGAACTCTGGGCCTCATGAAGGCTATATAAGCATTCTATCATTGAGCCCCTTTGGTACTTTTCATGGAGGATCCACCAAGCACTGTTGCCTGCTCTCAACAATGGAGTGGTAGTGGTGTCCCTGTAGCTCACAGAAGTTTGATGGTCACCCTCTCTCCAAGGCCACTGGGTCACTTCTGCTGGAACAGTTTACAGCCCTCATGAGAAAAAGAAAAAAAAAGAAAAAAAAAAACCACTTCAGAATCTACATTCCCTAAATAAGCAGGAGTTTATCCTTGTGTTTATAGTTGAGACAAATCAGCGGGATTTGTGTTGTTTTCTTTCTCACTTAACTGCATGGACGGCCCTAAGAAACGGTCACTGACACTCTGTCAAATATCATGCTTCCTTATGCTTGGGGATTTATATATAGGGCAGCCACATAGTTCTTCCTCCAAACTGGGATACTTTGGAGAGCGAAAGTTAGTAATTGTGCTAGAGTACTGAGTATCATCTGGGACAGCCCCGGGCAGAGGGGACACATGACTACTCTGTGTCTTTGGTCTTTTGTGTTAACCCTTTGGGCTGTGTGTTATGTACATATTATAAATGACAAGAGAAAGAAGTGAGTAGTTTGTTTGAAATCAGGAGGCCAGTAAGTGCCATAAGCCCCTCCTCGAATCCAAGGGATATTGCATTGTTTTTATAATGCCCCAGTAGCTACAGAGGATCCAGAACACTGTTAGGAACTTGGGATTTTATAGGTACTTCAATTTCAATTGGCCAGTACTTCTGCCAGTTCTTAGCCTCACCCAGCTGCCCCCACTTCCTGTGTGCCTCTTCAGTCTGTGAAAGTGTTCTCTCCCTCTGTCACATGACCTCCTTTCCTCCATCCTTCCTGCCTTCTTCTTGTTTCTTTACTTGCTAGAGACTATCTTTCGTTAGGACAAGCCTCTTTGAAAGAACTAAGTCTTCACAAGTCGTCTTCTCCATCACTATTGCAAATAGCACACAAGCAATTTTCCCTCGGATCTTATGTTTAAAAATATTTATTTATTTAATTGATTTATTTGCATACATGCCAAGAGAGAAAGAGAGGGAGAGGGGGGAGAGAGGAGAGAATGGGCACAACAGGGCCTCCAGCTACTGCAAATGAACTCCACTTTGTGCATCTGGCTTTATGTGGGTACTGGGGAATCAAACCTGGACCATTAGGTTTTATAGGCAAGTGCCTCAACCACTAAGCCATCTCTCCAGCCCCTTATGATCTTTTAATTAAGCATATGCACACAAAATAAGGTGGTAGTAAAATGGTTCTTCTTCTGTTAGGAATGTTTTATGTTGATTTTTTCCCCTAGTTTGAAAAGGATATATAAATATGTCATTTAATTTAACTGGCTTCAGGGCTGGAGTTGTAGCTTAGTGAATAGTATGCATGAGGCTTTGAGTTGTTTGAACCCCTACAGTAGGGTGTTAGGGTGTTGTGTGTGTGTGTGTGTGTGTGTGTGTAAATCTCTCTCCAGCAAATAAAAATGCACGTATATGCTTAGCTTCTTTCAGCATGGTAGTTTGGCTATGTTGCTGAGGTTTCTTTGATGAACTGTATTCCCGTTTAGAAATATGTAGATAAAGTCAGGCATGGTGGCCCATGCCTTTAATCCCAGCCCTCAGGAGGCAGAGGTAGGCAAATAGCCATGAGTTCGAGGCCAGCCTGAGACTACATAGTGAATTCCAGGTCAGCCTGAGCTAGAGCAACACTAACTCAAAAAACAAAATAACAAAAAAAAAAAAAAAAAAAAGGAAAAGAAAGAAAGAAATAAATGTGTAGCTGACTTTTAATTATTAGTAGTAATGACAAGATGGAGCATATTCCCAGGGCTAGTGGAAATCTACCTATAACTCGGGTGTCTCATTTTACCTGACAGCTGTGGCCTGCTCTTTCCTAGTGCCATCTAGAAAACTGGCAGTACAAATGGACTGGATTTCACCATCTCTGACTTATTTGGCATGCTTTGGCATGGTGAATTGGCAGGGAGAAGCTGCCACCAAGAATGGAAATAGGGAAAGGCCAGCAGCAATAGGTATTTAGGAGACATGACCTAGATAATTGTATGGCTTGGGACAAGTCCAGCCGATCAGAGAAAGTTACCAACATTTAGGTGTTCCAACTGATATGCAATTCTTCTCTTTCTTTAAAAAATATCTGTTTCAGTTATTTTCATACTCATGACTCAATCGTTTACTTTTGGGTACAGTTCAGGTAACTGAGTAAACTACAAATGTCCTGATCGGCTGATAGGTAATTTTACATGTTTCAGCCTGATTCAGACTGAGCTGGGCTCAGATGTGAGTTTGAACCAGTGAGGAATGGCATTTGGCTGGGGCGGGGGCTCTTGTGCCCCATCTGTGCACTGTGTGTGCAGCCTTCTTGCTGGTACTAAACCTTGGCTTTATTTATTCAACCCCTAAGCTTCTTCTTGGCATCTTCACGCACATCACCTCTTGAGGAGTGAGATGAGATGCACTGATTGTGAGTGAACCAGTCTTTCGAAAGTGCCTGGTTAAGGATAATTAGACTGTACTCTTCCTAAGTGTAGTTTCTGTGGTAGGATGTACCTACATGGCGTCATGGAAGATACGGATTGTGATGTTTCGGATTAGATTTGAATGAACAAATAATGGTCTTAGTTGACAGTTTGGGCTTTTGAAAAAGACTATTTAAAATGAAAGGTAAGTTGGTATTTATCACTTAAGATATACAGGGTAAGTCCATCTTTTAACATGAATTAAGATTTTTCTGTCTTTTATTAGCCTTCTTTTAAAAGCATCAAAGCACTAGTAATTTTCCACAACGTGGTGGTGCTTTCTGGGAACCATCCACTATGAGCACTCTATCCCATTGCACGAAGTTTAGCAAGAAACCACTTCCTGGACCTGTGAATGGCATTGGTGGTACGAGACAGTTTAACCTCATTTTTTTTTTTTGGTCTTACTGGTCTCTCTCACTTCATAGACCCCATTCATCATGTGCATTTAACCATTGCTCCATCCCATAATGATGTGTTACCTCAAGAATAAAGGGTTTTCTTTCATTTGGCTGAAAGGTTACAACTCTCAGGCTCAGAGGAGCAATGGGTACTATGCTTTTCAGTCAGAACATCTTTTCTTACTTTTCAGTCCTCCATTAGACCACAAGACTTACTACCCACGCATTTAGTTTTTCTTCCTTATTGTGCCAATATAATTTGCTGTCCCGTAGTGTCAGAGAAGCAAGGCAAAGACTACCAAGTGTCTCTGCACCAATCATCAGCTGTCTACAAGACACACATTGTTCCGAGAGCTTATAGATACATCCCTCCTAGAAGTGACTTCCGGGCCCTCGGAGCTTCCCTCGTTCTTTGTTGGATGTAGAACTTAGCGATATTAATGCAGAAGTTCCCTGGACTTACAGGGCCCTGGGGAGAGGTGGCCAGTGCCCCAGATAGTGGTGGAGAGTGGAGGCCCTGGAAAATCTCATTTGGGACGATGTGTTTAATAGATTCTGTTGACTCTGTGTATTTCTACACTCACCACATCAAAGAATGATTGGAAGGAAGCCTGGTGTTTATATACAAGGTTTTGTTAAGAACATTTTGAAATATTTCTCCTAGTAGGATGGCTAAAAGAGAAGAGATGTAAGCTAGTTTCATTAAACCAGAATAGAACACGTGACCAGATTTCATTAAATGTACGTGTTTCAGATGGACAGTCTTTACCTTAGAAAAATAGAAAGAAAAGTGACCATAGTTTTTTGTTTTGTTTGATTTGTTCATTTGTGTATTTGTTTGCTTTAAAAAAAAAAACGATTTAATTTATTTATTTCCAAGCAGAGAGACAGAGAGAGAGTGAGTATGGGTGCACCAGGGCCTCTGGCCTATGTAAACGAACTCCAAATGCAAGTGCCACCACTTTGTGCATCTGGCTTCTGTGGGTTCTGGTGTTTCGAACCCAGGTCTTCGGCTTTGCAGGCAAGCGCCTTAACTGCCGCACCATCTTTCCAGCCCTGCTTGTTTGTTTTGGGACAGGATCTCAATATGTAACCCTGGCTGGTCTGGAACCCTCATTACACACACTATGTTGACCTCAGACTTGCGGCAATCGTCCTGCCTCTGCCTCCAGAGTGTTGAGATTACAGAACTTTTCCACTGCGCCCCTCTTCCGTGTTTTTCTTAGGGTGTGTTGGTGGTGGTATTCAAGACAGGTTGGGATAGGAGCTTGCCGTGTTGCCCAAGTGGTTCTTGTACTCTTGTGCCCTAGAGATCCTTCTGCATAGCTGGCCACTACAAGCACACCCACCAGCTACCAGGCTTATCACGTTTTACCTGTGGAACAAATTCAAAAACAGTCATTCTGGAAGAGCGAAAGGAAGGGTATGACCTCTTACAATGCAACCGCCCAGACAGAAATTGGCCTCGATATCCATGACCTTGCAGTGCCTAGCAATACCTCCGCAAGACCCTCAAAATAGAAGACAAAGATGATGACATCAAATTGAAAGAGAGACTAATGGAGAGAGGGAGGGGATATGATGGAGATTGGTGTTCTAAAGTGGAATGGGGGAGGGGGGGAGGGAAATATCAAGTGGGTTTTTTTGTATGTAAGTATAAAAGTTGTCAATAAAAAATAATAATTAAAAAAACAGTCATTCTTTATTTTTGTGAGATTCTCTTATTCTTCCTGAAGGATTAAAGAGAAAATGTGTGTGTGTGTGTGTGTGTGTGTGTGTGTGTGTGTGTGTGTATTGCACATTCCCGGGGGAATGACCTGACCTCTCCCCCATACTTCTACAAGCATGCTGTCTTTTTAATGGAATATACAAGCAGAAGCACTTAAATGTTAGTCACCCCAAACTCCAGATGCTGCACAGTGGAAGTTTATATTCTACCAGCATATCAGACTCTGTAGTGAGTCTGATTTGGTTTAATTCCTTTCTACTGTTTAGTCATTTGATGAACTGCAGATGGAAATTCAAGGCAAAGCCTTAACATTTCAGCTGATACACCCTGTGCTGCTGTAGGGATTTGTTGTCATGTCAATTTAAGAAACTTGAAATCTTTTTCAGGAAGCCATTCAAATCTACATTAAGTGCTTTTATCAACCTTAATTTGATACACAACTCTGACTCTGCCATTCTTAATCAATTGCAGAGTAGAAAATAGTTTAGCACTAGAAGATAGCTTTGAAATTTTGGAATTTCCCAGCTATGGGATAAGTACAAAATTATATAAATATACAATTAAATTGCCACTCACTACTTCTCTCCTACACTTAAGAAACACGAGGCTGACTTCCGTGAGTTTAGCTTTAAACAAGTAAATATGTGTTTTGGCAACCATGGATAAAGACAGGGTATTGGATTAACTAGGGCAATACGTTAGTAAAATTCCATTTGAGTGTTGCATTGATGCAGGTGGGGCTTAGCCAATCAATCAAACGAGTTGCTACCTGAGGGCCACATCAATAAACCACTTGGACTGTGTAAATTTCAGACTGGGGTTTTCTTCTCTGCTTTAGTGTGTGTGAGAGAGTGGGGGAGAGAGAAAGAAAGAGGAGACACACCTTGGCTGTCTCTTCGTGAAAGGAACATGGCTGAGCCTGTGCGCTCACTGAAAACTAAGGCTGATGTAAACGTCATATTGATCAGTTATTGCTCTTAGGCTATGGATGCCAGGCTGAAAGCGCTTCAGTGGTGTGATACTGAACTTCACTGATCAAGGAGGCTGAGTCCCAGACCTGCTCAGCTTCTTAGACCTGAATAAGAAAAGGCAGTCTCTCTGTACAGTCTGTCAGGCTCTTTCTATTGTTAATTAATTTATTTATTTGTTTATTTTAGCAGTAAAGTGATTGTGTGTCTAACTCAGTGGATCAAAACATGGTCACCTCCGACTTGAGGTTGTCATGTTTGGGGTCTGAAGAGGCATACTCTTTTGTCTTCCCAACTTGAATATGGTACTTATGGAAATTGCTGGCATTCTAGAGGTTTCAGCCATGTAGCTTAAAGATACTTTCCCAGCTTTGGGTAGGTGTTATGATTCAGATGCACTCAGCTATTAAGAGTCTGAAACATCATTTGATTGGTTACATCAGCATTTATGCTTTGTATCTTCAAGAAACATCAAAAAAGTTTTTTTGAGGGCTGGAGAAATGGCTTAGTGGTTAAGGCATTTGCCTGCGAAGCCAAAGGATCCCTGTTCAATTCTCCAGGACCCACGTAAGCCAGATGCACAAGGGGCACATGCATCTGGAGTTCGTTTGCAGTGGCTGGAGGCCCTGGTGTGCTCATTCTCTCTCTGTCTGCCTCTCTTCTGTCTCTTTCTTGCAAATAAATAAATAATTTTAAAAAATTTTTTTAAGCAGCGATCCGGGAGATGGCTCCACAGCTAAAAACATGATCACAAGGGCTTCAAAGAGCCTGAGATGGCCCAAGTTTAACTCCTCAGAACCTACTAGAAAGAGCTGGTCGTGGCCATGCCTGTCGCTCACCCCAGTCTGTGGAGGAGGGGCATACTGGAGAATCACTGGGGCTCTCTGACCTAGAATGGCAGAAGTGGCAGCTCAGAGTTGGAGGTTAGCCTCGTCTCAAGGAAGGACAGGGATGAGCAATTGAGAGGGACACCTGAAGTTCTGCCCTGTCCCCCACATGGACAAGCATGAGCACAGCACTCTTGCATGTGACACACATGTACATTCATTCAGCATAGCACAATAGTACAGAGAGAGAACTTTAAAACTTAAAAATGTTCTTCCAAGTGAATACATTGTCAATGAACTCATTGAATTGTAAATATTTGGCTTGATATTTACAAGAGCACCAACTAGAAGACCAACTGTAGTGTGTGTTTTCTGATACGGTTTACTTTCCAAATTGTACTTTATGAAAAAAAATCGCATTTTCATGAATCTTCCCCTAAAAGTGAGGCTTAGTAATTGAATGACAACGTGGTCTTACCTACGGTACCACTTTCTGTTCAAACAAAATTAATCTCCTACTTTTCTAATGAGCATTTCAGCCATGCTCAGAGGGAGTGGGGTTTGCTTTTCTCATAACTGGTTGGTGGTCCTGGGGTCTGTTCTCAGCATCCCTTCCAAGTTGACAGTGAAGACAGCCTGCCCCCTTTCTGGTTTCCTCCCCCACCCTTTTTGTTTTAAGTCATGTATAGTCATTGTACAAAGTTGTCTCACATTTTTTTTTTTTTTGGAGAGAGAGAGAGAGTCAGAGGGAGAGGAAGACAGATAGATGGGCACACCAGCAGTCTCTCAGCTACTGTGAACGAAATCCAGGTGCATGCGCCCCCTTGTGGTCAAGTGTGGCATTGCGCCCTTGTGTCACTTTGCATCTGGCTAAACGTGAGACCTGGAGATTGGAACCAGCGTTCTTAGGTTTAGGAGGCAGACACCTTAACCGCTAAGCCATCTCTCCAGCCCTCATAAAAACATTTTTGATCAACTATCAAGAGTCACCACTGTTGCCTTTTCCTGGCTTCCATCCCCCCCCTCATTCTAATCCTCTTCCTTTTCCCAAATAGTCCCCTTCTACTTTCTACTTTCTAGATTCCACATATGAGGAAAGTAAATGTGATATGATTTTTGTCTTTCTTTTTTTCTTTTTTTTTTTTTTTTTTTTTTTTTTTGAAGTAGGGTCTCAGTCTAGCTCAGGCTGACCTGGAATTCATTATGTAGTCTCATGGTGGCCTCGAACTCTCAGTGGTCCTTCTACTTCTGCTTTCTCCATAGTGCTGGGATTAAAGATGTGCGCCACCATGCCTGGCTCTGATTTTTGTCTTTCTGAGTCCGGCTTCTTTTGTTTGCTCTGATGATCTCCCCACCATTGCAAGTCAACAGGAAAATTGGATTCTCCGGGTCTTTCTTGCCTATTGACTTGGCATCCACTTCCTCTCTTATGCTTATTGCCATGGGGAGGTGTAGATTAATTTTCTTTTTGTGGGACAAAATACACAACAAAAGCTGCTTAAGAAATGGAGGGCTTGTTAAGGCTCACACTTTGAGGGTCCAGGCCCTGGTAGGGAGGGCATAATGGCAGGGACATGAGGCGGCAGTCACGTTGTAACCCAGCTCACTGTTTCCTTATTATTCAGTTTGGCACCCCGGGCCATCAGATGGTGCTGCCCACATCCAGGGTGAGTCTTTCCTCTCTGGAGACACCCTCACAGACACCCTCAAAGGTGTGTCTTCTAGGTTGACTCTAAATGCTGCTAAATGGGCAGTTAAGACCAACCATCACAGGGCATAATCTGCCTTTATGCCAGTTGAGGTGTCAGTTTTGAAAACATGACCTCTTTTCATCTGGCAGAGTCAATTAATTCTTTTAAGTAGAGTAAATTAAAATGCTTAAAATTTAAGAAAGATCAACATGACAATTGAGAATGAAAGTTCTTACAGGTTTTAAGCATTTAAATATCCATTCAATCTTTTCTTTTTCCAGCCATTCCAATCTTTAGCACAACTTTCTGCAAATAGTCAACTGTTTCACAAAAGAGAAAATGGTGTGGGCAGGGAGGGAAGGTGGCAGGGATGCCTAAAGTAGGTTTCTGAAGAGCAGCGACTTCCATTTCTAAATACTTGATCACAATGCATGATATCCATGGGGCTAGTGTCATGGTTGATACATTTGAACATATTTTGCCGCTGGTAATTTGAAATGCATGTCATTTTAGGGTGACTTTGCTATAAATACTATACCAACCATGCTCATAAGGGCTGTGAGAATAAAGACCTTTAATTAGCTGCCTCAGTCCGTCACATGGTGAACTTCTAAGCTCTTCTGTGAGCTTGGAAGTTCAAGTCCAGACCATCATTAGCTGTGTCCCAAGATGACCACCTCAGTTCCAACTGTCTTTGCTTCACTTGAGAATCATGAGGAAAGGGAGACTCAGAGAATAAGGTGTTTGCCATTCACATGTGAGGGCCTGAGTTCTAATCCCCGGACCCATGTAAAAGCCAGAAGCTGTGATGGGCTTCTGAAATCCCAACGCATCTATGGCAAGATGTGAGCTGAAGACAGGAGAATTTCCCAGAAGCTCCAGACTAGCTGGCCTGGTGAACAAGCAGTGGACAAGCTTGAACCTGTCTCAGATAAGGTGGAATGTGAGGACTGCCCCAAAATTGTCCTCTGGCCTCCACATGCATGACATGGCATGCGCATACCTCCACACACAAACATACATACACACACACACATCAAAAAAAATAATAATAAAGAAAAAGAACCACGAAGAAGACAGGGATATAGTTCAATGGAAGAGCACCTGCCTTGAACGTGGGAAGCTCAAGGATCAATCCACAGTCCCGGGAAAGAAAAATTAAGGAAGAAAGCCTTGGTTAAAGATTTCTTCTCAGAAAAGTTTGAAGCTTCCCCACCCCTCAAAACCTTCCTATTGAATCTCTTGGGTCCTAACTGGGGCACATGCCTCTCAGTTAGACCAGCCACTGGTAAGGGTGGATTGCTAAGCTATAAGGTGACTCTTGGTTTATGGTTCAAACCTGGGCACTGGACTAAAAGACCACACTGCTGCTTCCGGGGGAGGGGGACGACTAGATCATTTTATATAGGAAGAAGAGATGACCAACAGGAACTTCCATAAAATAAAAATTACAGCAGAAACTGATTGTGGTGGCAAAGATGGCATCAAAGGCAGTCATAATTGTTGATATGCATTAGCCCTGTTAAGTGCCAAGAGCTTTCTCTGCTTGCTTTTCCTTTTACATATGCATGTGTATGTGAAATAAGCATGCATATACACATGTGTTGTACACAGCTTGTGCAGGTGCTTATGCTCACATGTGCACATGCTTGTGGAGGACAGAGGTCAATGTCAGGTGTCTTCCTCAGTGTCCCTCCACCTTATTTACCTTTACAGGGTCTCTCACTGAACCCTGAGCTCACCAATTCAGCTAGACTAGCCAGCCAGCCAAGCCCTGCAAATCCTCCTGTTTCTGCCTCCCCTGCGCTGCGATGACAGGCATGTGCCAGCACACCCGGCCTTTATATGGGTTCCGAGGATCCGAATTTAGTTCCCCATGCTTCTGCAGCAATACTTTACCCACTGAACCATCTCCCCAGCCTTCTGTCTGCTCATCATTTCCTCTAATATTGACCAGGCACAATTTTACCCACGGAGAAAGATGAAAGAACTGTTTGAACGTGATGGAGCTAGTAGCTCAAGCCCAGACTCCGAGCTGAGCATGGAACTGTGCTCATCTCATCATCATGTACCAGGCTCTGGTTAACAGGAGATGCGCTTGATGACCTCAGCTAGGGGCTGAACTGCATTGCCATGTGCTGCTGTAGTGGAATTTGTCAAAGAGCAATGACAACCAAAAAGCTTATATGACTCTGCCCCTTTTCAGAAAAAGGGAGTGCTTTCTGCTCTTGTTTTTACTTACTTACTTATTTGTTTGCTTATTTATTTTTGGTTCTTGAAACAGAGTCTCAGCAGGTAACCCAGGTTGATCTCAGACTTCTGGGCACTGGGATCACAGGCATGAACCTCTGCCATGTTTTCTTTCTTATGCCTATTCAACAGGAAACTGAGTCTTCTGTTGTTTAAGAATAAAGCAAATTGTGGGCTGGAGAGATGGCTTAACAGTTAAGGCACTTGCCTGCAAAGCTGAAGGACACAGGTTCAATTCCTCAGGACCCACGTAAACCAGATGCACAAGGTGGCACATGTTTCTGGGGTTCGTTCATTTGCAGTGGCTAGGGGCCCTGGTGCGCCCATTCTCTCCCCCACCCCACCCCTCTCTCTACCTGCCTCTTTCTCTCTGTGTCCAATAAATAAATAAAAATAAAATATTTTTTAAAATAAAGCAAATTATAAAGAAGGCTACTATGAGATCAGAAATTTGAACCTCTTAAGAGTGATTGTACCTGGTATCAGCTGAGAGAGATAAAAACAAAGGAATATATTAGATTTGCTGAACTCTATTGGGTTTGAATTAACAAATACAGGAAAAATGGGAGATGGCTCAGAAGTTAAAGGTATTTGCTTGCAAACCCTGTAGACCTGGACTCAAGTCTCCAGTATTCATGTAAAGCCAGATGCCCATACATCAGGAGTTCATTTGCAGTGACCAAAGGCTCTGATAGACCCATATTCTCTTTCTCTTTCTCCCTTCTCTCTCCTGTATCACTCTCCCAAATAAATAAATAATTTTTTTAAAGTTAATTAATCAACAAACATTGTGTTTAACTGTTTTATGCCATCCAACAACAGAATGTGAGATGCCCTTAATTTTCCCTTAGGTACCGGGATGACAAAATAATTATTTTCAGATATTTCCACTTCAGATGAAAAGGTCAATATTTGTCAGTCAGGATTATATTTTAATCTTATTGTTTTGATGTAGCTAGCAATTTTAAAAAGACTTTATTATTCACAAATGTACTTTCTAAAGTAACTCTTCCAGTGTTCTAATAAGAAAAACAAAACAAGCATTTATGAAGGGCTAGTATTATCTCAACCACAGTACTAGACACTGACTTAAAATTTATCAAATCCTGTGAAGCCAATACCATGTTACAGACATAAAAAAAAATGAAAAATTAGGATTCCTTGACAGCCCAGCAAGAGCCATCCCTGCTCCCCTGCTGGACACAGTTCCACCAGAACAGCCCAGAGAGTTAGGTGTTCACTTCCTCAGTCTTCAGTGAAAGCTTGCAAGTGTGATTCAGTTGGTGAGAGAACCTTTGGAAAAGATTTTTTTTTTCCTCCTGAAAATAGGAGAAATTCATCTTCTTGGCCACCTTGATTGACTTACTACTTCTAGCCTCGGGACACAGTTTGTGTAGACACCAGAACAACAAAATTCTAATACTCTGAGGTGATTTTCAACCAAACCTAAGCCAAGTTCCAGACCTTAAGGAGAAGAGTTTTAAGTGGAAGAGAGTCTGTTGATTAATCTTGTCAATTTATTGGCTTGAGAAGCACCTAGGAGATTTGTAAAGCTTGGCTCTGGGTGTGTCTGTGAGGGTACTTCCAGAGAAGATTAACTGGGGGAAGACCTGCCCTGACAGTGAATAGAACCTTTCCACAGGCTAGAGGACTAGACGGGATAGAGATGGGGAGAGGAGAAACCCCCTCTGTCCTGCTAGCACAGGTATTTATTTTCTCTCTGTTCCCTGACTGCCTTACTGTGCTTCTCTGCCACACTCTTCCTCTCCATACCATGTCAGACTAAAACCTCTAAAACTGTGAGCAAAAAAATAGATAATTCCTCCCTTGCCATTGTTTGTTGGGTATTTTGTCACAATGACAAACAAGGTTAACATCATGATGTACATAAACCAGTAATTATAATCAAGTATGGGCTGCTATCCTTATACTGTATTGATATAAGGAAAATTATTACTTGTACATTAATATGATGCATTGGCTCTGTTCTTTTCATAAACTGTTGGTTTAGATCTCTAAAATGAGATCTTTCCTCACAGGCGTGGTGAAGCTGTGACTTGGTCTCTTGCCTTCAGGTCCTTTCTTCAGCTCATCATGAATGCTGAATTTCATGATCAATCAATCCCAGGTTCTGGAGAAACCAGAGTTTTCTTTGTTGTCGTTGAACTAGATCCATGCTCAAACTTACCACGGTTTTCTTCCTGAGTGACCTGTCCCACATCTGGATCGTAGTCACTTTCTCCTCTGCTGACACCTGGTTCCAGGACTTCATCACTTCCCACCTGAAATTCCTCCTTCCCAGCTGTGGATTCAGGTGTTTTATTAAAGCTTGTCTCCAGCCACTCTACTGGAGGAGGTGTCATTGGGGGTGGATCCTGTGGTCCAGCCCAAAAGTGTGTTTGGATGGGTGGGGGTGGATCTGCTTCCAGCCCAAAGGTGTGCAGAGGGGTTAAGTTCTGCCTGGGGTTCTTGCTGCTTACACTGGTCTGTACATGCTGCTTTGGGTGGTGTCTCTCTGCCTGGATGGATGGAAACAGCTTCTTCTACCATGGATGGCACTTCCCCTTGGATCTGTGAGCTTGAAATAAATCCCTTCTTCCCATCAACTGTGTCTTGTTTGATGTTCATCCCAGCATCGTGGGGCTGACTACGGCACCAGATTTCACTACTGTCACCTTTGTAGGACAGTATTGTCCTTCTGGCAGCTTTGGGTGGTTACCTTCTCTTGTAGTGTGTGTCGGCTCTGAGAGTAAGCCTTCCCCAGGCAGAGCCTCTGTCACAAATGCTTTTGATGTTGGCAGTTAATTAAAATAGCCGTGGGAACTGGAAGGCATTGTCTGAATTAGCTTTATTGGTTATATATGGCTAAATCATTTGTTTTTGTAGATTTAGGAGTTCTATGGGATGCCAAGAAGGTCCCCATCACTCAACCACAGCCTGTAATTGAAACATCAATAGTATTCTCAAAGTATTCGTGGCTGTTGGCCAAAAACAGTGTAGGAATAGGATTATTATGCTAGTGATGCAGCTTAAGGTAAAAAATGATGTCTTCTACTCTCTACTATATATTTTTATGCTGGTGAAATTTAGAGTACATGTGTGTGATGTGACATGATATATAAATTGAGGACAAGCTTGCCAACAATTAAGTGAAAGGCCAAAAATTAAGTATAATTACCTGATTAAAAGATGAAATCAGCTCAGGCAGAAGACAGAACATTTTCATGGAGTGTGTCATGAAGTTTGCACACTTCAGTAATGGAAGACCCACTCACCAACTGTCAAGTGTCCCTCAGACACAGAATAACAGCCACCAAACTGGTCCAATGAGCTCATTAAATATCATTGTTCTGCCAGACAAGGCTTTTGTTTTAGGGAGTGACCAAGAGACTGTCACTTCTTGGGCCAGCTCTGCAGGCTCTGGGACAGAATAAATTGTTGGTACTGTTCCTAGCATGACCCTGCCCATTTTGGTCTGTGATTGGATGATGTTTTATATTGAAAGATGACCACACAGCTGATTGAGTCTGCTCCGTGTTTTCATAAAGTCACTATTGACCCACACAAGGGAGGGAAGATTAGAAAGTTCTATACGGACAGTGTTTAATTGATGACAAAAGATCAACCCATGTCTGGTGTTGCTGAGGCAGTCAGAGTTACATGAGCTCAGAGCACGAGGCCAAGCTTCCATCTCCTCCACTGGAGTCAGCCAGGAGTATCATTACATTTGAGTTATTTACTTTGCTTCTTTCTTAATGAAAACAGAAATGAATCAGTAGTCTTCACTGAGCCCTGCTGCAGAGGGAAATGATACAACATGGGCCATGTGGCACGAAGAAGAAAGGACCATTAAGCAAACCAGTTCTTCGTGTGTTCTAGTGGTAAGGAGAGGCTCAGCACCAGCACTCCTTACTGGGAAGAAGTACACAGGTTTTGTCCTTTTGTTAAGGGGAGCAAACTCCGAGCCTCCTTCCTGTCTGCAAACACTGTCTCTACTGTGCTAGGTCCCTACCCCAGAGCCTCCTGCATGCAGACACTGTGTCTGCCTATGCTGTGTCCCTAAACCAAAATTGTGGTTCTAAGTCTTGGATCTTTCTATACAGAGGAGACATGATACTTTATTTTTTGCCTGTCATTCTTTTTATTTTATTTTATTTTTTACCTTTTAACCATTAGATCCTGTTTTATAGTACCAGAGATTAAACATAAGGCAATCACTGTTACCTACTGAGCTACATGTACCACTGAGCTCTATCCCCTGTTAGATCCATTCATTTTTATTTTAATGCAAAGAATGCCTTTTTTATTTACTTTTCAACTGAACAAGAATTTTCTCACATGGTTTGGAACAGTGACGAACATATAACAGGTTACGTAAATGCTGATTCTAATAAAAGGAAAAAAGATAAAGAAACTGAATATGATATGTATAGTATAGATTTATAAATGTATGCTAAGCATATGAGTATATGTATAATTGTAGAATGAGGATATTGGTAAGTGTAGCTCTATGGATCAATTCCTATGCCTACTCAGAGCCATAATGATTAAATAAGTTAATACCTATGGAGTGTTTGTTATACTCAGTTCTAATTGTTAATACATGGCAGCCGTTATTGTTAATTTACTGAATTCATACTTGTCTGAGGGTATTAATACTGATCTCACTATGCATTAAAGGTCATCAGCAAGAAAATATCACCAAGGAACTGGCAGTCTAAATGTCACCACTCCATCAAGGGCATGTTAGTAGGAAGGTATGTTTCTGGAACCTCAGAAAATAAACCATCAGAGCTGTTTGTTGTTGATGTGTTATGATGGGGTCTCACTATCTAGCCTCGGCTGGTTCCAAACTTGTGATTCTCCTCCCTCACTTCCCTAGTGCTAGGATTGGTGTCATCACCATGCAGTTAAATGCAGAGCTGTGCTTAGTGACTGGCAACGGAGTAAGACATCAACGTAGACTACAGTTGCAGAATTTTCTGTCAGCTTTATACAGCAGACCTAGAGCATGGACTTCTGGGACCTGGGCCGAGCTCTGACACCTTTTACGAGCTCGGGTGTCCCCTCCGGGCTACAATCTTCGGTAATGGACTTACTTCCCCAACCTTTTGTATGTATCTCCTTTGTAGCAATGGTGACATTGTTGTATAACTGTTTTTCGTCTAAGTCCTTCCCAAACTGACAACCAGCCAGCATGTCATGTTTTATGCTCCTTTTACATCTCAGGGTCCATTGACTCATTTATTTATTTATTTATTCATGTTGATTTTTCGAGGTAGGATCTCGCTCTGGCCCTGGCTGACCTGAAATTCACTATGTAGACTCAGGGTGGCCTCAAACATGATCCTTTTATCTCTGCCTCCCGAGTGCTGGGATTAGAGCCACCATGCCTGGCTTTACATTGACTTTTGTTATTAATCTATTAAGTGTTAACTGAGTGGGAAGAATTGGGTGAATGGATGTGAAAGGGTCATGGTAAAACTTAAATACCTTTTTTGCCATCAGGGGATGAGCAATCAACACAAACAATAACCAAATGTTTTGTCTTTGGGGTTCTTTCTCTTTTACTTCAAACTGAAATTCAGTATCTGATATCAGCAATGAAACCTCCCCTCACATGATTTCTTTGCATTGATTCCACCAGCTAAAGGTCACTGTGGGGTTGGAGAGCACTTGTCTGCAAAGCCTAACGACCCAGGTTCAATTCCTCACTACCCACATAAAGCCAGATGCATAGAGTGGCTCATGCGTCTAGAGTTTGTTTGCAGTGGCTGGAGGCTCCAGCGTGCCCCCTTTTTTTCTGTCTCTCTTCCTTCTGTCTTCCTCTGCTTGAAAATAGATCAATAAATAAAAATTTCCCTATTTAAAAAATAAATTCCATTGTGTTCACTGGACCCGGTACCCATGTCTATGAACCTCAAAATGAAGTGGGAGAGAAACCATCTTCTATGTGTCTTGATCAGCCAACTTGACACAATATTTCTGAGATGAATCTTTCTGTTTGTTTTTTGATTAGTTGGCACTGTCAAGGATAGTTCTCTGCAAAAATAATAACTTATTCCTACATGTCATTTAAATTACATGGGTTTCATTGACTTTCGAAGCTTTCAGACACGTTTGCCAAATTGGAAGGAAACCATGCTCCATGAAATCTCTGGAGTTAATTGAATTCCTTACAGACTGATCAAGGTCTTGTTCCATGTGGAAGGTGCTGCTGTGTCAGATTTACTTGGAGAAACTGATTTCCATCCTTAAAAAAAAAAAATTGAATCCAAAGATTTTTTTTTTTTTATCACAGTGATTCAGGTGCATGTGCCACCCAAGTTAGACGTGCCTGAATACGTGTCAGGAAATGCCTGAAAATGAACCAGCAGTCCTCCCTTTCCCTTCGTATTGATTATTAAATGCTTACCAGGACACTGAGGTAAACTGGCCGTCCCTCTTACCTCCGGTGGTCCTCACAATCAGGCAGCTTTGGTGAAATGGGAGATCTGTGGACGTTGTAGTGAGAACAGATATGCTGATTAGAGATTTGTCCTACCTGTGCCTGGCACTGTTCTGAGACCCAGGGATAGTGAGGGACCTCACTAAGCACCCAGAGAGGGAAGTGATGCATCATTGTGAGTGTGAAGGAGCAGGCTAGGGAGACGTTCACAGAGACTGGGACCCCTAAGCTCCATGAACACCACAGAGGAGAGGGCAACGGGTGAGGGGAGAGTCTGAGCAAGTCATGGAAGTGCAAAGGTGCCTGCGTGGTTCAGGATGAGACAGAGGAAGCCCAAGGGAGCCTGACGGATAGTGGGCAAAGGCAATTGATAACAAAGCACTGAGCAGCCCCCTAGTTTTGAAGCAAGGAGCAGCATGACCACGACCCTGCTCAGTCTAGGAGTCTAGCCTGAGAATGGAGATCAGGAGCATCAGTGGCCAGACTCAGGGTAAGATGACTGTGGTGGTTTGAATGTGAATTATGCCTCCCCCCCCACACACACACCATATCCTCAGGTATGTAAGCCTCCTGCTTAAGTCTCCATCAGCTTGCTGGAGGCGGGGCAAGTCACTGGGAGTGGATCTGATTCCAGCCCAAAGGTGTAGAGAGTAGGTTTGAGTTCTGGCGGTTCATGCTTGCTGGTGGTGCTGGCTGTTTGGTTTCATCTCTCTGCTTCGATCTATGAAAGGGAGCCAGCTTCTTCTACCATTGATAGTATTACCCTGGAACTTGTAAGTCTGAAATAAACCCCTTCCTCCCATAAGCTGTGTTGGATAGGATGTGTGTCCCAGCAACAAGGGGCTGACTGCGAAAGCAAATTGAGGGCAGGAAATAGAGCCAAGCCCTTTGTCTGAGATCAGGATCCAAATGGGTTTGGATTCATCTTGTATTTTATTCTGGGAGCAACCAGACATGGTGGTACATGCCTATAATCCCAGCACACAAGAGGCAGAGGTAAGAGGATGGCAAATTTGAAGCTAACCTATGCTACATAAAAACCCTCTCTCCAAAATAAGGATAATGATAGCAACTTGAAAACAGTGTTTTAAAATTATGCTTTGAATAGAAATATATTCTTCCAATAGAATGTATTGAAGGCAAAAGGTGACGGTAGCATTATTTAATAATATTAGGTTGATTCACTACACCAGAATCACGGAAAGACAGTTTATAGACACTGTGTACAGCCCCCATCATATTTATCACAGTGTCTTATTAGTTATTTTTTTTTTTGTCAGTATCACCAAATATTTGACAGAAGCAATTTAAATGGAGGAGGACATTCTTTGACTTGTTGCTCAGTGGGTACACTCTATAATGCCAGGGAAGGCACTGTGACTATGGTGACCGGAGTGGACCACTCATGGCAATGAAAGCTTGAAGTAACGGTTTCTTCCGTGACAACAGGAAGCAGAGAGTGTGGCCTGAACCAGAAAGGGGAATGGCTTGTGAAGCCTGCCGCAGGGACCCTCTCCTGCTAGTCAAGCCTCATATCCAAATGGTTCTACAAACACATGAGCTTGTACAGAATATTTCACATCTAAACTATAACATGTTCATTCCAAAGCTATAGATTAGCAAAGGTGGCGGTGGTGGTTGTTATTTGTTTTGTTTTGGTATTCAATAAAATATACAATTTATTTGACCAAATTACCTCAAACCAGTTAAATGTTAAGTAAGCCCCTGAGGGGTGCTGCATAGCTACCAGTTTACCTTGGCATATATTTGGGGGTATCTGTGCATCTTAGTTGCCTAACCACTTTTTACGAATGACAGCTTCCCAGGAAAATGAAGTTATCTTTTTTTAACATTTAAAAAATATTTTATTTATTTGAGAGAGAGAGAGAGAGACAGGTAGAAAGAGAATGGGTTCACCAGGTCCTCTATCCCCTGCAAACAAACTCCAGATGCATGTGCCACCTTGTGCATCTGGCTTAAGTGGGTACTGGGGAATCAAACGTGGGTCCTGAGGCTTTGCAAGCAAGTGCCTTAACTGCTAGCCATCTCTCCAGCCCATTTTTTTTGATATTTTATTTATTTGAGAGAGAGGCAGGTAGAGAGAGAGAGAGAATGAATATCATATTAGGGCATTATGAAGGGTCCTGAAGATAGCACTGCTTAAGAAATGTGTTCAAGATGATCTTGTTTACTGCCTTCACTGTGTTCCCTGACTAACCTAGTTTGGTCCTCCCGTGACATGCAGGCAGTATCAGTCTGTCATTCTGCACTCTTTCCACCCTTTAAGGACATTCCGGGGCCAGCTATGTTTGCAAAAACATCACTCTAGGGAAGTGTTTGCTGATCGCTGATGAATTTCTGAAAGCAATAATATGGCAATTTTCATGCCAGTTCAAACTGCACCCGATTAGACTATGAATCGGGTTCTCCCAACCCTTCATCCAAACCTCTATTATGAGGAAGCTTCTGGAAGTTGTAGTAACTTTTATGGTCTTCTAGGGCATGACATGGACAAGTTCCAAATGCCACCGAGTGCTGTGGTCACAATGAACAAGTCCTGGCACACGGTTAGTCATCACATCCAGAAATAATACCCAGATGCAGTAATAATAACGCACAGGTTGTAAACCTAGCATTTTTACACTCTGCTATGCCCTTCCAATTTCCTGAATGAATACTGCATAATGGAGAAACCTAAAATCAATTTTTAATCTCATATATAGTTGGTACTTCAACCTACTCTGAAACTATTACTTAGTGAGGCTTATTCAGGTAAGCAGAACTATAGCTCTCCAGGTGAAAACAGAATGCATTATAGCTCTATTCCTGGATAGGTGATGATAGACCGACAGACAGATAGACAGACAGACTGACTGATAGATGATAGATGGATAGATGGTTGATTGATTGTTTCTCTTCTCATTTAGAGCCCAAAATTATTTCATCCCGGGATGTAGTAGGGAGAGGAAAAGAACTGCTTCCCTTTCTTTTGGTTTAGGGAGTTTTCGTGGCACAGTGACATTTCATTTTATTTTTTTAAGGTCTTTGAAGATGGGTTGGCACCATAGAGGGGAAAAGCCATGTCAAGCAAAAATAGTGTGTCGTTGTGAGTGGAAGGAACTGAGGAAGGGCGTGGTGGCGTGGCTGGCAAGTATAGGTGGGAAGGAATGAAAGAAGCGTCTACCGGAATGAGCAAAGAACCCAAATACAAACCACGAGTCTGGCTTTCTCTGGACTGCTGAGCCTGTTTGCCCCCGCGCTCCCAGTGCTCCTGGGCGAGCGTGGATGAGAGCCTTGTGACGCCAGCACGGCCCTTCCGTGATTCTGCTGCAGTAGTGCTGGGAATTAAAGCAGGGACTGCTTGTTTTGCTAATTCAAGCTCCTGCAGTTTTAACATCTCTTCTTCCCACACAGATGTGTTTTTAAACATTTACAGTGGTTGAAGATGTAGTCCAATCACGGAGCATGTTCAAGGTCATAGATTCAATTCCCAATGCCGGAAATGAAAATTGAAAGGTACAGGTTTAAACAAATCAACTGATATTCATTAAGGACCCACTGTGTGCAAAACACTGCAGTCAAGACCAGGGGGGATTGCAAAGAAATATGAGCCAACTTGCACAGAGAAGAGGCCACGCCGGGCTTCATAGATATGTTTTACAAATAAGTTTTATGTATAAATAAAAAAGTAGGGACGAGAGAAATGGCTCAGCAGTGAAGTATACTTCTTGCTCAAGCATGAGGACCAGGAGGGCATTAAAACCACCAAGTTAGAATCTCCAGATCCGAGGTAAACAATTGGGCATGGCCTGTATCCCCAAGTTCTGCAAAGGGGAACAGAGACCAGGGAATCTCCCAGACTCCTGAAAAACAGCAAACTCCAGTATCAATAAGAGGCTTGGGCTCAAATAAGAATAGGCAGAGTGGGCTGGAGAGATTGCTTAGTGGTTAGGGCACTGGCCTGCAGAGCCTAAGGACCCAGGTTCAATTCCCCAGTACCTATGTAAGCCAGATGCACAAGGTGGTGCATGCGACTAGAATTCATTTACAGTGGCTGGAGGTCCTGGCACACCCATGTTGTATCTGCTTCTTCCTCTCGCTCTCTCTCTCAAATAAATAAATAAAATTTAAAAAAAAAAAGAATAGGCAGGGCTGGAGAGATGGCTTAGAAGTTAAACGCTTGCCTGTGAAGCCTTAGGACCCCAGTTCAAGGCTCAATTCTGCAGGACCCACGTAAACTAGACACGCAAGGGGGCGCATGCATCTAAAGTTCATTTGCAGTGGCTGGAGGCCCTGGCACGCCCATTCTCTCTCTCTACCTGCCTATTTCTGTATCTCTCTCCCAAATAAATAAATTTTAAAAATAAAATATTTTTTTAAAAAAAGAATAGGCAGAGAGGCTAGAGAGATGGCTCAGAGGTTAAGGCGCTTGTCTGCAAAGCCTAATGACCTGAGTTTGATTCCCCAGTACCCATGTAAAGCCAGATGCACAAAGTGCCACATGTATCTGGAGTGGTTTTTTTTTTTTTTTCAGCTGCTGGAGTCCCCATATTCATTCTCTGTCTCTCTCCCTCTACCTGCTTATAAATAAAATTCTTTTTAAAAAAAAGAGGCAGAAGAGAAATGGAACAGAAGGCCTAATGTTTAGCTCTGACCACCACAGGCAAGAACCCCACCCCCCCAGCACTGCAGGCGAACACATGGGGTGCTGCAAGGACATCTACATGCCCCCCCCCCATACACAAAGAAGTATAAAACATTTCGTCATTGACTTGTGAATAGATGCAGCCACATGCACTTAGTAGTTTACAAATACGTCATGTACTGGCTCTTTGTAAAAGCTTGAAGAAATTCTCCGCGTGTCTTGGGTGAGTGTGTGGACAAGTACATTACAGAAACACCCGTCTTCCCACACGTCAAAGATTTGGAAGGTAGCAGTTCGTCTAGAATATACATCCAATGGACACATAATAGAAAACACATATGTAAGTTTAAGTTTTTATTTTTTATTTTTAATTTATTTGAAAGAGAAAGAGGGAGGGAGAGAGAAAGAGGACAGAGAGAAAGAGGGAGGGAAAGAATTGGCATGCCAGGGCTTCCAGCCACTGTAATCAAACTCCAGACGGGTGTGCCACCTTGTGCTCATGTGCAACCTTGCGCACTGGCATCACCTTGTGCATCTGGCTTAGGTGGGACCTAGAGAGTGGAACATGGATCCTTAAGCTTTGCCTTAACCACTAAGCCATCTCTCCAGCCCAATTCTAAGTTTTTCAATGGTCATATTAAACAGGGCTTAAAAACATTTGAGGTCAATTTCAATAATTTATTTTAGCTTTTTGACTATTAACTAAAATATTATCATTTGAATATGCAATCAGAATAAAAACTATTAGTGCAGTATTTTATATTCTTTTTAATAGGAAAATCATTTTTGAAAATCCTGTCTGCATTTTATATCCTCAGTACATAAGATTTTAAACAAGTCCATCCAAAACACTTGATCTGTTTTTAGATTTTATTAACTTTAGTTGAAAAAAAAAAGCAGTCTCACATATACAAATTGTTTTAAACCTACTTAATTTTTTTCTAATAATTGAACCAAATGTTAACTTTAAATTTGAATTAATTACAGTGAATCAGTTCTTCAATTGTACTTCACCACAATTTCAAGTGCAATGTGACCCGTAGCTACTGTATTGGCCAAGGCAGATAGCGTTTTTGTGAATTGTTATGTTTAGTTGGTCTCGGGCTTTTGAGAGCTTTTGAGAATCATTTTCATAATGACAGTCACAGTCTGAATTTCATTTTGGGAGTTTCATTTACTGCTCATGATTTGTAACGACTGCAACACGAAGGTCGTCACTGTGCCCTCCTTTTATAAGACCTCCTTTGAATAAAAGTTCTCTAGATTAGCCGGTCGTGATGGCGCACGCTGCTCCTCCCAAGCACTCAGGAGGCAGAGGCAGGAATTCCAGGATCTGCTGTGAGTTTGAGGCCAGCCTGGGACTACAGAGTGAGTTCCAGCTCAGCCTGGCCTGGAGTGAGACCCTGCCTCAAAGCAAACAGTTCTCTAAATCAACCAAAAAGTGTATATTTACTTCAAAATCATGCAGAACAATTTCTGTTTTCCACGGTGTATGTACACCTGAATCCATCGTTGGCAGAACAGTCAGTATCTTGGATCGTGTTACTTTTTCACAGTCCCATGGCTAATTAGTGACTGAGCCAGTCCTGTACTTATGGGACCGTGCAGACAAAGGGGTTCGTATTGTGCCTTATTAAGTGTAGCTGGTTCCCTAGTTGTGTTCTGTGACTTTCTCTGGTGGCACATGAACGGTGTCTGTTCATCCCAGATAGAGCGCGGACACCAGCCCCAAGAAACAACTCCATCAAGTCGGCCTTCGTGGACCACTTAGTTTACTGGGGTTACTTCCGGGAACGCTGGTTTCCCAGAGGCAGCTGTGTCATCAGAAAGCCCTCCCGACATGGGTGGTGGAGGCCCCACCTCTACAGCTCTCTGCAGGCTTCCTGGTAGGCTGGTCTCTTCTCCCAAGCAGGTCTTACTCCATGCGTGACCTTGGCGAGGACCTTGTGAAACTTGTAAGTTTCAGGAGCTTCCTAAGAGACTTGTGTGTTTACTTCCTTATCCATCTGGAACTTTCTGAGTCTTCCCTAGCCTACAAATACCAGGAAATTGCTATGTAACTAACATTCATACACTGCTTGGGACACTTAGAGTCTTACCTGAAGGAAGACCTTTTTTCAGGCTGTGTGTGGGGGTGGACTCTCAGGTGTCATGCCTCAAGTGCCATCCCCCATCTCTCTCTCTCTCTCTCTCTCTCTCTCTCTCTCTCTCTCTCTCTATATATATATATATATATATATATATATATATATATATATATATATTTGCAAGCAGAGAGAGAGGCAGATAGAGAGAGAATGGGCACATGGGCACACACTAGCCACTGCAGATGAACTCTAGATGCCCGCGCCACCTTGTGCATCTGGCTTACGTGGGTACTGGGGAATCAATCTTGGATCCTTAGGCTTCGTGGGCAAATGTCTTAATTGCCAGACCAGCTCTCCAGACCCCTCACCCCCAGCTTTTTGAGAATAGACCTCTCCTGGCCTGGAACTTGCCTGGTAAGCTAACCGCTGGCCAGGAAGCTCCACCCTTTCTCCACCTCCCCAGTACTGGGATGATAAACACATACTACCATGACCTGCTTTTTCTTTCTTTTAATGTGGGTTTTGGAATCAAACTAGGATCCTTGCACTTGTTTGGTAATCGTCTTCCTTATTAGGCTCTCTCTTCAGACCCCTCCTACGTTCCTAATGACCAAATATAAAAGCCAGGCATGGTGGCTCACGGCTGTAATCTGAGCACTCCAAAGGTAGAGGTAAGACCGTCAGGAGTTCAAGGACACTCAGCTATGCAGTGAGTTCAAGGCTAGTCTAGGCTACATCTCTCCAGTCTTGTTGTGAATCTCTTAATGAGCCAAATTTATGAATTAAATTCATTTTAGGCGTGTATGTATAGGAAAGCATAGATAGGATTTGATAGTACCCTAGATTTCAGGTACCATTGGATATCTTGGAACACATCCCTGTCAGATGGGTGGGGGTCTACTGTAGGTAGATGAGTGGTTCCAAAGAATCAGTGTGTCCACTTCTTAGACACTCATGGACACCTTCAGAACTGGATATAAAAGACAGGCGCCGCTGGGCATGGTGGCACACACCTTCAATCCCAGTGCTGGGGTGGCAGAAGTAGGAGGATTGCTGTGAGTTTGAGGCCAGCCTGGGACCACAGAGTGTGTTCCAGGTCAGCCTGGGCTAGAGTGAGACCCTACCTCAAGGACAACAATGACACAAAAGATAGGCGTCACTTCTTTGAGCTACTGGCATGAACCATTTCACCAGAATTGACACACTTTAAAGAAAAAGTGAATATGGTAAGGACCATCCAGAACTTCAGATTTGCAGCTCTTGGTTTAAATGATGTTTTATTAGATTGACTTTCCTTCTACTCATGCCCATCCGGACTCTACTAAAGTGTCTTCCAGAACTGAATGCCCAGTGCTGTGTGTCATTAAGTGTTTAGAGGCTTTGAATGGAAACCCTGCACAAGTTTTTACCTTTGACTGTTGGCAAGGTATCCTTTTTTCCCAAACTTAAAGCATTTTTAATGAAAATGATGTGTCTGCCACTTAGATATTTTTAAAATTTATTTGTGTGTGTATATTTTTAAAACTTACTCATTTATTTATTTGTGTGGGTGTGTGTTCATGTTGGGGCCTCTTACATTACCACCACAAACAAACACCAAATACTTGAGTGATTTTTTTGTGTCTGATTTGTGTGGGTGACTTGGGAATTGAATCCAGGCTGGCAATCATTGCAAGCAAATGCCTTTAACCACGGAGCCATTATTCTCAACCCTAGCCTAGATTATGTAACACTATTTAAAACAGAGGCAGAATTTCTAGATTGTGAGTTTGTAGGAACAAATTTATAATCTTCAGAAGTATGTGCATAGCAGAATATAGAATAAAGTTAAAGATATAAATAATGGACAGATTCCTCAGAAGGTCATTTTGTACACATCCTTTTTTGTTCTGGGTGTGTAGAAGTTGTCCTTAGGGAGACTGTTAAAGGGTTCGAAGATTATATAAATGGCACCATCTGCCTTTGTTGATCTCATTGACTATGTAAATGCTATTTGAAATATGCATTTGTCAAGGTATCTTTTCTTACATCTTGCTTTTGAACTTCCTGTATCCAATTTGCTGATGGTTTAAAAACTACCCCTCCTCAAAAAAAAAAAAAAAAAAATTTGTTTGAAGTTGGGAAGCTCACTCAGTTGGTAAAAAGCTTCAATTGCAAGCGTGTGGACCTGAGTTGGATCCCCAGAACAACAACAACAAGTAAATAAATAAACAAACAAGCTGAGCATGGTGTCATGTACTTGTGATTACAGCCCTGGGGAGGTGGAGACAGGCAGACCCCTGGGCTCACTGGCCAGCCAGTCTAGCCTACTTGGTGAGTTCCAGGACAGACAAAGACCCTGTCTCAAACAAAGGGGATGGTGACTAAGGAACAGCGCCTAAGGTTGTCCAAACAAGGTGGATGCCATTTCTGAGTACCCACACATGAGGTTGCCCTCTGAACACACGCACGTGCACGCACACACACACACGCTTGAATGAGTTGCATGTCATGGTAAGAGTTAGGCTTGCAGCTGGGGAAATGGCTCAGCAATTAAAGGTGCTTGCTTGCAAAGCCTCCTGGCCAAGGTTTGATTTTGATTCCCCAGTGCACATGTAAAGCCAAATGCAAAAGCAGTGCATTCATCTGGAATTTGTTTGCAGCACCAAGAAGCCCTGGTATGCCCATACACACACAACCGCTCTCTTTCACTCTCTCTATATGAAAATAATTTTTTTTAATACGGGGGCTGGAGACATGGTTTTACAGTTAAAGGTACTTGATTACAAAGCCTGACATCCTGGATTTGATTCTCCAGTACCCATGCAAAGCCAGATGCATGAAGTGGCACACGCATCTGGAGTTCATTTACAGTGGCTAGAGGCCCTGGTGCACCCATTCCTTACCCTCCTTTCTGCTTAAAAATAATTAATTCAAAATATTTTTTTAAAAAGTCTTGAAGTGGGCTGGAGAGATAGCTTTGCAGTTAAGGCGTTTGCCTGCAAAGCCAAAGGATCCTGGTTTGACTCTCCATGCCCCATGTAAGCCAGATGCATAAGGGGGCACATTCATCTAGAGTGCGTTTGCAGTGGCTGGAGGCCCTGGCGTGCCCATTCATTCTCTTTCTCTCTAATAAGTAAATAAATAAAAGATATTTTTTTAAAAGTCTTGAAGTGAGAACTTGCATTGGTCTCTGGATTCTGTGTGTACTCCACTTGATCTTAGCCAAAAGGCCGAGAAGTGATTGTTTAGTGTATAGTACATAGATTTTTGTAACACTATTTGAGGACAAGAAACAAAATCTATGATGTTGTAAAAAAAAAAAAAAATACAAGTTAGAGACAGCCTAAGCAAACCTCAAGTTGTTTTTTTATTTAATTTCTTAAATTATATACATATATGTTATAACAGTTATACTCTTTTATTCCCTTGCTCCAGTTCCCCTTATCCTGGAGGCCCTTCTCAGTGGGGTCATGCTATTCACTGTGGGGTCATGAAGGCCTTGGTTAATTCTCAAGGTGTTTTAGTTTAGTTCTCTTCATTATGTTTCAATCTGTGTAAGCTTGCCAGTGCCAGCTAGACAGCTCTGTTTGATGGGGAACTGTTTTAAACCTTCTCTTGCATTCTGCATGGAGAGAAAGTTTATTGGTGATCATCTTTTATTCATAAATATTCCCAGGGGTTGTCAGTAGCTTCCAAACCTGGCTGCCCTTATAATCAGAATCCATACTTGAAAGCAAAACAAACAACAACAAAAAAAATAAAACAACAAAAACCCAGGCTCTTGCTGTGTCACCCAATGTTGCAGATGGCTTTATGTTGCTAGGATGAATATCCAACCAAGGCACAGTTTGGGGGACAAAGGGATTTATTTGAAGTTTACAGATCCAGGGGGACATTCCATGTTTGGTAGAAGAAGCTGCTTTCATATATCCAAGCAGAAACAGACAGAAAACACCATAAAGTAGCAAACAACTTGAACCACAGCAAGCAGGGACTTCACCAGAGCTCAGATTGCTCTGAAGACCTTTGGGCTGGAAACCCAATGTGCCCCCAAACACACCTTAGGGCTGGGACCCCAGGATATGTCCCCAGTGACACCTCCTCCAACTAAGTGGCTGGAGGCCCAAATTACAAGCTTTAATAAAACATCTGAGTCTGTGGGGGACACGCATTCAAACTACCACACCCAGGTTGGCCTTTAACTTATGATCCTTCTACCTCTACTTCCTGGGTGCTGGAATTACAGTGTGTGCCACTACACCTGGTTGAATGTACTTCTCAACTTTGAGTGAATGTTGGGTTTTGGTCAGGTCCCCCCTCTCCAAAAACACATCTGCCAGCTTGAGAGACAGGATCAGTTCAGCAGACCTAGCAAAATGGTAAAACTACGCCTTGGGAAAGATTAAGGTAGAACTTACACATGTCCTATAGAATGGTGGGGAAGGATCTGTTAGCTGACCAATGAAAAACACTAGAGAAAATGTTCTGGAGAAAAAGCAGTTAGATTTTCTCTAGCATGTTCAGTTCTTTTGTAACTAGAGTTTTAGGATAAGAGACTAGGTTTGGGGAGCCCCAACAAACTGTGTGGCTACCCACCCCAACATGTCAATTAAAGAGACAAGTAGGCGGGTGTGGTGGCGCACGCCTTTAATCCCAGCACTCACTCGAGAGGCAGAGGTAGGAGGATCGCCATGACCTTGAGGCCAGCCTGAGACTACATAGTGAATTCCAGGTCAGCCTAGGCTAGATCAAGACCCTACTTCGAAAAACCAAATAGATAAATAAATAAACAAACAGACAAATAAGTAAAAGGCCAAGGGGATTTATTCATTGTGGCTACATTAAGGAAAAGAACAGATATAAAGGGGTTCAGTGACACCAAGTGTGACCCACTTGGAATTTGGTTTAAACAGTGAAAGAAGCCGGGCGTGGTGGCGCACGCCTTTAATCCCAGCACTCGGGAGGCAGAGGTAGGAGGATCGCCAAGAGTTCGAGGCCACCCTGAGACTACATAGTTAATTCCAGGTCAGCCTGGACCAGAGTGAGACCCTACCTTGCAAAACCAAAAAAAAAAAAAAAAAAAAACAGTGAAAGAACTGGGACAATTGGTATGTGTAATTAAGCAGTTCTTGTCAAGGTACGCTGGGGTTGCCTGGGAGTGCCTCAGCTCTGGCCCTGGGAGGTAGTCCGAAGTCCTCACCCTTAAGTGGACAAGTTGGTTCTCTGGAGACGATCTCTTCTTCTCCGGGCCGTGGCCTGGTCCACCTGGGTCTGTGTGTGAGTTGAAGTCTGCCCCTAACAGGCATGGTATACCTGGCTGGGAGCACAGACCTGGCTCCAAAGCACCCACACCTGGGCCAAAGCAAACCAACACTTCCCCAGAGGTCATCTTGGTGACTGCATTCAGGGTGCACTTGTCTGCAGCGTGTGCCTTCAGGTAGTGACATCCTTGGCAAATGCCACGTACAACTAGAAGCCTGTTGGGAAACCTGTTGTGAGCAGCACAATGTCACATTGTCTTTCTGGGGTTCGGCCCTTGCTATGGTTTTTTTTTTTTTTTTTTGCAAGGTAGGGTCTCACTCTGGTCCAGGCTGACCTGGAATTAACTATGTAGTCTCAGGGTGGCCTCGAACTCTCGGCGATCCTCCTACCTCTGCCTCCCAAGTGCTGGGATTAAAGGCGTGCGCCACCACGCCCAGCTGCCTTGCTATGGTTTTCACGGGCCCACGAAGGCTGTAGGTGATGTTTGCTCACACTGAATTCCCTCCATCCCTGTTTTTCCTTCCATACGGGCCAGTGCCCTCAGCTCTGACAGCTTTAGTAATTCAAAGGAATGAATGGATCCTCTCCAGGATCGTATCAGGGAAGAACAGTGAAAAGATAGACTCCTTTTGGCACAGGCATCTACTGTGAAGTGTGTTTCTGTAATCATAGTTTAAGGCACGTATCTACTGAGACCCCAGGAAGACTAATACATATGTGATTATGCAAATAAAATGGGTGAGGTTTTGTCTGAAATATTTCACAGACTGGACCTAAAGCTTTATAGAGTATTGGATTTATAAGACCATAATAAATGATAAATAATAATAAATGAATGAAAATCATCATTACTTACATTTCTTCTGGTATGGAGTTTTGAATTAACGCAGGTAAAGTTGTTACCAATCAGCCAGCTGAGATCTTTTCGCTTTTCCTTGTCAGAAATCTGGAAGAAGCTCTTTTAAGTGCTGATCTTGGGTGCAGTTTGGTATAGATCTGCTTTGTTGTTGTTTGTGATTCTGTTGTGGTAGGGGTTGCTTTTCCGAGGTAGGGGTCTCACTGGAGGCCAGGCTGACCTGGAAGTCACTCTGTAGCCTCACACGGTCCTTGAACTCATGGTGGTCCTCCTATCTCTGCCTCCCTAGTGCTGGGATTAACTCCAGGTTTAGGGCTACAGTTGACAGCAGCAGGCTAAAGGTTAGTTAGCAGGCAGCAATAGGTGGTGTCCTCTAACATGGGTGTTACAGCACCCATGCAGGCCCTGGGTGCAGGACCCTTAGCTTAGTACAGCTGTTGTGTAGGCCTAGAAATTCCGACTTCCTCAGTTCTTAGTGGCTAACATTGCAGCTCTAGGATCTAGGGTGTCTAAGATCTGCGGCCCTGAAACTGCCGCTGTTGTTTCTCCACTGCCCTGGCGACAGTAATACCCTTACCAAACCATCACCTCTGCATCTCTCCTGCTGCTGCTACTGCCAGGGTGCTACCTCTTCTTGCCATTTCTGCTGCTGGGGCTGCTATGTGTTGCCAGCTCTGCCCATGGTACTAACAGTAGGCAAGGAAAGACCACTGGGGAGCTGGGTGTGGTGATACCTGGCTGCAATCCCAGTACTCAGGAGTCTAAGAGCAGAAATGTAGAGGTCAAGACCAGCCTGAGCTACATGGGGTTTAACAATAAAAATAAAAGGAAAGGAAGGGGGTGGAGAAATGGCTTAGTGGTTAAGGTGCTTGCCTGCAAAGCCAAAGGACCTCATTTTGATTTCCCAGGACCCGCGTAAGCCAGATGTATAAGGCGGCGCATGCATCTGGAGTTCGTTTGCAATGACTGGAGGCCCTGGTGCACCCATTCTTTCTCTCTTCCTCTGCCTCGTTCTCTCTCTCAAATAAATAAATTAGAAAAAAAAAGGAAGGAGAGGAGGGGAGAGGAGAGGTGGAGGGGAGAGAAGGAAGAGAAGAGGGTGAGAAAAAAAGGAAGAAAGGAGGGAGGGAGGGATGGAGGGAGGGAGAGAAGGGAAGAGAGGGAGAAAGAAGAAGGAAGAAGCCTTTTCATATAGGACACACTTGCCTTGCATTCATGAGCAGTCCTCCTGCCGCAGCCCCCCAAGTGTTGGGATTACAGGCACCTCTACCCCTTGGAGACAAGCTTTCTTAGGGTACAAGGGGAGGCAGCCCAGGAGGGTGTCTTCAGTGTCCAGAACAGCCTGTTTAGAGAGCCTGAAAGGGAACTGGACCCTTCATGCAAATGGAGGATGGTGTTTACACTAATCATGACACTGTCCTTTTTGAACCAGTCACAACAGTCTTTCTCCCCCAGGAAGTGTTCTCACCTCTGGTCAGGGTGGATAAGACTGCTGTGGGGTCATCTAGAGTTCACCCAGCCATGCCTTGGCAAAAAGTCCAGTGCGGACTGCAGATCCTTTGTGAGGACAGTCCTGGCTGAGCTGTGTCTGTCAGAGCCAGGCAGATGTCATGCTGCCTCCTCAGAGTGACAGCAGTGGTGTGTGCAGCAGGTTCAAGGGCAGCGTGACTGGCCCTTTGAGGGACATTCCTCCACTCAAGGCAGCCTGGGCAGCAGGGAAGAGCCCAACAGCTATCCATTAGGCAGTTGACATTTTGCTAATTTACAGGAAAATAAACATCTGGAGTGCTAACAATAAGAACTTATTAACATTCATATCGGTTCAGCAGTGTCTAACAGCCCTTTTAACAACGCTCAACTCCTGCCCCGTGCTCCAGGGAGAGGTGGATCCCTCATCTGGTATCAGTATTTTGGCATGATTTTTTTTTTCTTTTTGGTTTTTTGAGACAGAGTCTCACTGTAGCCCAAGCAGACCTGGAATTCACTATGTAGTCTCAGTGTGGCCTTGAACTCATGGTGATCCTCCTACCTCTGCCTCCCAAGTGGCGGGATTAAAAGCATACACTACCATGCCTGGCTTCAGCATGATTATTTTAAATCCTAACTTTTCCTCCAACGTTTCTTACCTTAGTGTCTTATTTCTTTTTTTTTTTAAATTAATTTATTTATTTGTAAGCAGAGAGAGAGAGAGAATGGGCACACCAGAGCCTCTAGCCTCTGCAACAGAACTTCAGATGCATGCATCACTTTGTGCATCTGGCTTTACAGGGGTACTGGGAAATCACACCCTGATAGTTAGGCTTTGCAGGCAAGCATTGTAACTTCTGAGCTATCTCTCCAGCACCTCTAATGTATTTCTTGCTTCCCATAATAGGACAAGGTGGGATGACGCTGCTACGGCAGGGGACAGAATCCAGGTAACATTTAGAGAGTGTAGTTAGAGTAGAATAGAGAACACGGGCTGGATCTAATGCAATGCATTGACTTGGCTACAGGCCTCAGCAGACTCCTTCCTTAAAGTGCGAAATAAAGTTATCTCAGGAACGTCCTCTCAACTTCTAAGCCTGCTGTGACAGAAGCACTGGATTTGACTTTCATTTGTACTTCATGCTACCAGGCCACAAAACAAAAAGGAATTTTTTAATTTATTTTTTTGAGAAAGGGTCTCACTATATAGGCCTGGCCAGTCTGGAACTCTCACTCTTCCTGCCTCAGCTGAGATGACTGGCATGTACTACCTCGCCAGCCAGAAAAGAAATTTTTTATTAATATCAGATTTTTTTCTATTAAAGAAAAAAATCAACTTTAAAGTTATTAATTCAGTTAGTATTTGAAGGCTGTTAACAGACTATCATTTAAACGCACCAACAATCCAGTGTATTTTTTAACTAAATATAGATTACATTAATGTAATTTAATCCATGCCATTTATTTAGAATCCCTGGGGAACAAATGATCTATAAGTAAATTTCTTCCACTCTTGATACTAACCCCTTGATGTATCAAAACATTTCAATATAATGATTTGGAAGAATTCTTTTCAACTGTCATTTACTATTCTCTATAAGTATCTGTAGTCTAGAATACTATTATAATTTAGCCATATCTAAATAATTCAGATCATTGAGAAATGTATTAATTATTAAAGATTTAATAACATTGCTACCTTCAGGGTTTTTGAAATAGGGAGGTCTGGGTTGGAGAGATGGCTCAATAGTTAAAGGCAATTACTTACAAAACCTGCTTGCCTGGGTTCATTTGCCCAGTACCCACGTAAGCCAGACACACAAATCTAGAGTTCGTTTGCAGTGGCAGGAGGTGTATCTATATACTCTGTCTTCTTTAATAAATAAATGTTAAAAAGAAGAACTATGGGGCTGGAGAGATAGCTTAGCAGTTAAAGCGTTTGTCTGCGAAGCCAAAGGATCCAGATTTGACTCCCCAGAACCCACCTAAGCCAGATGCACAATGTGATGCATGTGCTCAAGGTGACACTCATCTGGAGTTCAACTGCAGGGGCTAGAGGCCCTGCATGCCAGTTTTCTCTCTCTTGCTCTCACTTCTTTGCTCTTGCTCTTGCTCTTTCTCTTTCTCACGCTGTCATAAAATAAAAAGGGGGCTAGAGAGATGGCTCAGTGGTTAAGGTGCTTGCCTGAGAAGCCTAAGGACCCTAGATCCCACATAAGCCAGATGTACATGGTGGTGCATGCATCTGGAGTTCGTTTGCATTGGCTAGAGGCCCTGATGTGCCCATTCTCTCTCTCTCTCCCCCTTTCTCTGCGTCTAACAAATTAATTAATTAATTAATTAGATTTAAAAAAAGAAATAGGAAGGTCATTTTTGATACTAAAATATCCTCAGTTGCTATTCTTGTGAGTTTAAAGCCTGCTTTTTAGTTATTGACTTTTGATTTTATTGTCAGTGTTAATTATTGCCTGACAACTTCTCTGCTTCAAATTATCAGTGAGCCTGACTTTACAAGATCTCCCTTATCCATAACTTGTTGCTTTTAATCCAACATACTTTGCAGTCAGGGGACAAGAGTTTTAGAATTATTTGTAACATAGGAGAAAACTGGCTGTGTGTGTGGCAGAAAAGAAGCTAAAAGTTGAACTGATTCCCTGAGTTACTGTAAGAGTTCGTGGCTGAGGAGCTAAAACTTATCTTTGTTAGCAGATGGAAAAATCCCAAAGAAGGAACTGTCCAGAAAGAGCCCAAAGGGACGACGATAAGAAGGAAGACAGTCTAGGCTAAAACAAAATAAAATGGAGTTCATTGTTAGGGTGGCCTGACTACAGAAATGATTGATATGCAAATTGCCACATCTTGTTTGTTCACTTACCCCTCCCCTTGGCTATGAAAACTATAAAATGGAAATAAAATCTCAGCTCCAGGGTTGGAGCTTCTTTGGAGGGCCAGCTCAAGCTCCTTGGGCCCAGGGGAATAAACTCCTTTACTGGCATTGGAGTGATCTTTCCAGAGAATTTCTACAACATATAGGAATGGGGAAGTAACTCAGTTGGTAGAGAGCTTGCCTAGCATGCAGAGAGCCCAGAGTTTGATCCCTAGCACCTCATAAATTGGGCATGGTTGTGATCTTAGTACTTTAATGAGGTGGAGATAGATAGATTTCAAGGCTATTGTGGACTACATAGAGTGTTCAAGGTCAGCCTGGGAGACATGAGACCCTGTCTCAAAAATTAAAAATGGGGCTGGAGAGATGGCTTAGCGGTTAAGGCTCTTGCCTGCAAAGGCTAAGGACCCAGGTGTGATTCCCCAGTACCCACATAAACCATATACACAAGGTGGTGCATGCGTCTGGACTTCCTTTGCAGTGTTTGGAGGCCCTGGTGCACCCATTCTCTCTCTCTCTCTCTCTCTCTCTCTCTCTCTCTCTCTTTTACCTGCCTCTTTCTCTTGCTCTCTCTCAAATAAATAAATAAATAAATAAATAAATAAATAAATAAATAAAAATTCAAAACAAAAAACAGTGAAAACCAAATCTTTACTTGTGTTGTGTCTATGAGACTGTTGCATTATTTGCTAATCTAGTAAATAGCACAAGAATAAATTTTCAGTGGGTTCTCAACTCCAATCTAAAGACAGAAAGAAGAAGATTGAAACCCATTTCCTCCAGACACCTTCATAGGCACACAGTTGTGCTAGAATTGTTTTTGTTCCTTCAGTAAAGTATAAATAAAGGCCACAGTGTCACTGCAGCCCGCTCTTTGAAAAGGCATTCGAAGTCCCACATGTGTAGGATGCAGGAGAGCCATGGGCCATCTTTGCTGGACTTGGCTCTTCAGAATCACTAGGAGTGTTCATTTTTGGTAAGTGGACATTTTTTCCCCTCCCTGTCAAATTGTTTCAGTTCATCAGTCAATTCTTATCCATGCTGTTTTGTAATTCCAACCTCCATTGCTAAAGAAAAACCTTCAATTACCCTAAGCTAAGAATAGAAAATTAGCTGGGTTTCTTGGTTTTCACAGATGTGTTCATGAAGGGATAGATTTTCATTGACCCTCAGAATTGTGTCAGAAATAATGCCATTAAACAATCAATTAGGGTCTGGAGAGACGGCTCAGTGGGTAAAACCTGCAAAACCTAACAACCTGGGTTTGATTTCCCAGTACCCACTTAAAAGCCAGATGGACAAAGTGGTACATGGGTCTGGAGATCATTTGTGGGGGCTAAAGGCTCTGGTATGGCCATTCTCTCGCTCCTCTCTCTGCTTGCAAATAAATAAATAATTTTTTTGGTTTGGTTTTTCAAGGCAGGGTCTCATTCTAGCCCAGGCCGACCTGAAATTCACTATGCAGTCTCTGGGTGGCCTCGAACTCAAAGCGATCCCCCTTTCTCTGCCTCCAAAGTGCTAGGATTAAAGGCATGTGCCACCATGCCCAGCAAATAAATTTTCTTTAAAAAAAGAGAAGATCAATTAGTTCCACTTTTATTTTGTTATTAAGTCACACTGCATTTTCTTTCCCAGTATCCATGTTAACCTATGTCTGGTTTCTCTTGAGGATAATGCACTTAACATTGGCAAATACTGGCTTCTTGATTTTATATATTAAGTTTTTATCAAGTCAGTTTAGACTGTATCTGTTAAAAATCATGTAACTCTAGATTTGAACCATATCACTTTTCTTTAGGACTTCCACCCACAGACCACAGTGTTGCATTTTCCTTAAAGGTATAGAGTTTCTCCCTGACTCTGGCTTCTAATAGGAATTCTGTGCTGTAGGTTTTGTCTGGAAGAATCTTAGCTGTTTAAAGCTGTTAGTAGTTGTGGCCAAGAGCTCCTAGTTCTTAAAGCAACAGTTTGTCACCCACTGTGTGTTATCTTTCCCCTTAGATTTCCCCAGTGGGAACACGAGCTGGGCCAGTTGAATCCATGGGGTGGCACGTGTATTCAGTGTGCGTGGACTTTGATGACAAACTGCGTGTGGAGCTCAAGTTCCTGGAGTGCTTTGAGCTGCTTTGCTAATCTGTCAGTATAGTATGTTCTTGTGGATAAATATAGACCTACGGGCACTCTGTGAGTTGTAGGGCACTGTCTTACTGTGCAGCTAAAAATTGTCCCACCGGTCTGAACAGTCTGCCCTGGACAGAAGGCCTGTTTTAGTTTGTCGTCTACTGTAGATTTCCCGCAATGGACTAAAAATATACCTTGAACCAAAACCACAAGAGGCCTACCTGGCGTCTGAGACCGTTGTGGTGGCTGCAAGCGACGGGGACCATGGAGCTCACGGTTAGGCTTTTTGGCTTCAGAACATAGTCCGTGCTGCTGGTCCAGACGGTTCGTTTGGGATTTTTTGTTTGTTTGTTTGTTTCCAGGCTCATGGAGATTACCACGGCTTGCTGGAGACGGTCCTACGTGATCAGCCTCATCAAAGGTCTTGGTAGGTGTGAGAGACGGCTGTGCTGTGCGTGTGGAGTGCTGGGTCGGTTATCAGATGCTGGGGGTGGGAGGAGGACTCTGAGGGTGGGGGAAGGACAGTGGCACCTCTGAGAATGGCATTGTCGAGACAGCAGCAAAAGCTCTGGGGTCTTCTCTTTGGAATTGTAAGATCTCAGGGGGAAGATCTTACTCTCTTTTCTGTGGATCCACAAACAAGCACCTATGTTGTAATGGAATTTTTCTGTACATATAACTTCCACAAAAAGATTTCATGTGATGATGGTGCTAGAAAACTGCTGACCTGTATAAACAGCTTGTTATGTATTTAGCAAATGTTTCATACTACTGGATTTAATGTTTCAGCCTAAGTACAGTCTATTCTTGATGTCATCTAAAATGTTTATGTAAATCCCCTACTTTTGTTTTAAATATGGATATTGTCCTAGATTCAGTACTTTTCCCTTTGTTTCTGGCTTAACCTTCTCCGGCATTTAAGAAATAACATTTTTTTTCTTTTTTGTTGGTGAATTAAAAAAAAAAAAACAGGGTATATACTGGACAACATTAAATGGGTCCAAACCACATAGTGCTGCATTTTCTTATCAGCTACATTACCTCTAGCCTGACATTGTAAACAATATTGTATAACAGTTCCAAAAATTTAATGAGAGAAAACAACCATGACAGAGTTAATTGCATGTGCCTTGGATATTGACCGTTTTAACTTTCTATTTAATGAAGGTAGGAAAAGTGGGCAAAGCTCAGCATATTGCTTTAATTGAGGAGAAACATTTTGTTTATTAAAGACTTGGGAGACTGAATTGCTTGTTAATTATTTCACTTGCACTATCTCTGATGAAACCGTTTGATATTTGCCTATGACAGCATTCTGTCTCTAGGACCAAAATCCCAATTAGTTGTTCTTCTGCCTCTTACTTTGTTGGCGTATAGAGTATGATTTAGGGTACAGCGTGCCCTCTCAGAAACCTTCTCGTTGAGGAACAAATATGCGTGTTAAGTGGGAGTCTTTATGTCTTCAGGAATTGAGAACCACTGTACCCTGACAAGATTTGGGACACACTATTTCTATCATGCAGAATTCCTCAAAGATGTTATTGACTCTTCAGCGTGTTTCAGCTGAAGAGACCTTTTCTCCAGTCTCCCTGGCTTTGCCCTTCTTCCCTCATCCAGTCATTGCCTTTCTCTTTCTTTTGTTTCTTTATTTTTATATTATTATCATTTATGATTATTATTGTTATTATTAGTCACACCTTGTAGTCCAGATAGGCCTGCAACTCACTATGTAACCCAGATTGGCTTCAAAATTGTACCAATCCTCCTGCCTCAGCCTCCCAGTTCTAGGATGACAGACATTAGCCACCATGCCCAGCTTTTTGTTGTGTTTTTTTAAAATATTTTATATTTATTTATTTATTTATTTATTTGAGAGAGGGAGAGAAAAAGAGAGAGAGAGAATGGGCACGCTAGGGTATCTAGCTACTGCAAATGAACTCCAGACACATGTGCCACCCTGCTCATCTGGCTTTTGTGGGTCCTGGGGAATTGAACTTGTGTTCTCTGGCTTTGCTGGCAAGTGCCTTAACCACTAAGCCATCTCTCCAGCCCTTTGTTGTGTTTTGATTCAGGGTCTCGCCATGTAGTCCAAGTTGGCCGCAAGCTCTGCTTTTGTTGTTTGTTTTATGTTTTGTTTGGATTTATATGACCTCAAACTCTATCCTCCTGCCTCAGCCTCCCAAATGCTGGGATTCCAGCTGGGTGCCACCATGATGAGCTCACTCATTGCTTTTCTTTTCTTTCCTTTTTTTAAATTTATTTACTTTTTTTTCTGAGAGAGAAAGAGGCAGATAAAAAGCAAATGAGAGAGAGATAATGGATGCACCAGGACCTCTAGCCACTGCCAATGAACTCCATACCCGTGCACCATCTTGTGCATCTGGCTTTATGTGGGTACTGAGGAATCAAACCTGGGTCCTCAGGCTTTTAAGGCAAGCGCTTTAACCACCAAGCCATCTTTCCAGCCCCCCTCATTGTTCTTGTCGTTCATGGGATATACAGTTTACTTCTAGAAGGGATCAGGAGCAAGAAGTCTGTCTCAGTGGCTTTGTAAATATATCACCACCTTAGATGATAAATTTCTACTAAGCATGTTTTAAGTGAATTTTAAATAGTCATTATACAGTTCTGTAACTGCTTTAAAAATTTAATAAACCTTAAAATATTTTTGTTAAAGGACTTAATATCCACTGACAAAAAGCCCATATGAGCCAGAAATTTATTAAATGTTAAATCAAATACTAACCAATCCACAGATCACTTAATATATTCAGTTAATATACTGAGCAAGTGTCTGTTATACTTTTTTTTTGTTTGTTTGTTTTTGTTTTTGTTTTTCAAGGTAGGGTCTCACTCTGGTCCAGGCTGACCTGGAATTAACTATGTAGTCTCAGGATGGCCTCGAACTCTCTGCGATCCTCCTACCTCTGCCTCCTGAGTGCTGGGATTAAAGGCGTGCGCCACCACGCCCGGCTGTTATACTTTTTTGTTTGTTTGTTTTTAAATATTGTGTTATTTATATATTTTAGAGACAGAGAAGGAGAGAGAAAGAGAGAGAGAGGAAGATAGGGAATGGGCACCAGGGCCTCCAATTGCTGCAAACAAACTCCAGATGCATGTGCCACTTTATGCATCTGGCTTATGTGGGTCCTAGGGAATCGAACCTAGGTCCTTTGGCTTTGCAGGCAAGTGCCTTAACTACTAAGTCATCACTTCAGCCCTTTTTTTGTTGTTGTTGTTGTTTGTTTGTTTGTTTGTTTGTTTGTTTGAAGTAGGGCCTTACTGTAGCCCAGGCTGACCTGGTATTCACTATGTAGTCTCAGGGTAGCCTCAAACTCATGGCAACCCTTCTACCTCTGTTTTCCAAGTACCACCAAGACCAACTAACTGTTGTTGTGTATAACTCAGTGGAAGCGCTCACAGGGTGTAGATGTTCAGAATATATATTGTGTCATATGCACTGTGGAAAAAAATGTCAGCTACACATATACATACGTATGTATGTGTTCATGTATGTACTAGATACTGTAATACATAATATAATATATTTTATCTCTGTATAAGCATATATGTACCTGTGTTTAGTCTGATAGTGCAGCATTTTATCTTAGTGTAGACATTTGTAAAATTAGACTCACCTTCAAGTCACTTTCCACATGATGTAATCCCCAAATAGATCCTGCAAGAGAATCACTGTAACATTGGTTTGCAGCCTGTGTTTGTAAAAATGTGGCAGCTGCTGGCACTGCCTTAGTGGCAGATACACAGAGAAAGAAAGAGAGAGAGAGACTGTACAGTCTTCATTGTCCCTTTATGTTGGATTTCTTTGTGATATGCCCACCAATTCTGTTGTAAAAACTCATCATGGGCTGCAGAGTTGGCTCAGCAGTTAAACTCACTCACTTGCAAAGCCTGAAGACCTGGGTTTGATTCCCTAGTACCCACATAAAGGCAGGCACACAAAATGGCATATGCATGTGGAGTTCATTTGCAGTGGCAGGGGACAGTGGCATGCTATATTCTCTCTCTCTCTCTCTCTCTCTCTCTCTCACACACACACACACACACACACACACACTGCTTCTGTCTCCCAAGTAAATTAATAAATAAAATATTTTTAAAAATCATCACATTGAGGTTCTTCTTCACTTGCCCTTGCAGCTTGGCTTAAATACGTGTTCAGTAGAATAGCTCAAGATGCTGGTTTGTCATGTGGTCAGCCTCAGACAGTAGTCTGCGAATGACTGTGATCCCCACAGTCGACAGCCCCTTAGCCCATGACCCACAGTAGAAAACACGGTCTGCAGTGAGACCCAGAGCACAAATCCACATCTGAGTGCTCTGGCAGAGCCTGAATTCCCTCACTCTGCCACCTTCAGCTCTCACATTCTGTGTTCTAGTCACCACACTAGGGCTTATCAGCCCTTAACTAAATGGCTTCCGTGATCCAGTTGTGGGTAGTGGACCACAACCTGCACTTTGACAACCTCTGCCTTAAAGGTTCTGTAAGCCAGCCATCTCCAGTGCTCCGTCAGTCACATTCTCAGCTACAGTGGTATGCTGTCAGCCTTGGTGTCATATCTACTCCTGGACGCATTGCTGGTTTATTTACCAGAGAATTGTGTGATTGCAAAATAGCTCCCTTGAGGGCTAGAGAGATGGCCCAGTCATTAAGGCACTTGCCTGGAAAGCCTGACGACCCTGGTTTGATCCCTGGTACCCACATAAAGCCACGTGCACAGAGTGGTGCATGCATCTGGAGTTCGTTTGCAGCGACTGGAGGCCGTCACGGCCATATTCTCATTCTCTCTCTCCTGTCTCTCTCTGCTTGCAAATAAATAAAAAAATTTTTTTGATAGTCCCAATGTGAACTGTGGGTTGAAGGTAGGATTTCCAAGCTGGAGACAACTCATGACTTTGTACTTCTTTTATTCCCCATTTTCCTTTTTAATGTTTTTGCATATGCATACATGTACTGTGTGTGTTGTGCATATACGTGTTTGTGCTGTTGTACACGCCCTGTGTGCACTCTTTTTAAAATATTTATTTATTTACTTATTTGAAAGAGACAGAAATAGGCAGGTAGAGAGAGGGGGAATGAGCATGCAAGAGCATCCAGCCCTGCAAATGAACTCCAGATGCATGCACCCCCTTGTGCATCTGGCTTATGTGGGTCCTGGGAGTTGAACCTGGGTCCTTTGACTTTGCAGGCAAGTGCCTTAACCACCAAGCCATCTCTCCAGCCCCCTGTGTGCACTCTCGCAGGATCACTCATCCTCATGGTTCCTTGAGACGGAGCCTCTCACTGAACCCAGTGCTCTTGTTTCTTTTGGTCAGAATGTGTGGGGTCACAGACATGTGGGGCTAGAGAATCCAGTGCAGGCTGCCTTAGGCTCTTAGGCTCATGTGGCAAGGCTCTTACCCACAGAGGCCAGCCCCAACCTTGTACAACTTTATGCTTCCTAACTCCTCAACACAGCAAAATCCCAGTTGAGGGCCGAGTACTAAACCTAGCCCTGTGCTAGAACGACAAACTCCAACAGGAATAAAACAAATCCCTTACCCTTTGGCACTTAAGCATCATAGAAAATCAGACATGGTACCTTAGGAGGCCAGCAAAGCTCTGCATGACAGTAGCCACCCAGACTGTCAGCACAGGAGAGCTTCAAGGAGTGTCGGGCCAGAACAGCCTCTCGTAACCCTATAAGGAAGTCTGCAAGTGAGCCGTCATGATGTTACCTTTCCTAGTTTGTACGTTTCCTACAAACCTTGGGCCTCCATTCTTTTTGCCTTAATCCCTCCCCAAATGTACCTATCAGCAGTTATTTCTAGCTTCCAGCATCAGTATCACCATCCCAGGGAACCCGGCCCTGGCATCCCACAATCACAGATGTGTGTTTTTCCTTGACTCTGTCACAGGGCTGCCAGCCCAGCATTTCTCATGGTGCAGCCATGAGTCTGTGTGTATGATGGGGTATGTCTCCTTGTTTGCCAAGGACTGTGTAAGGGCAGGGGCACGCCTGGTCGTGTGTCCCAGCAGATAGTGCAATGCATAGAGTCAGGTGAGCCTTCAGACAGAACTTGGTGACTGAATAGATGAGTGGATGAATGAATGAATTCTCTCCTAAACTCATGTGTTCTTCCATTGACTGTTCAACAAGGTGGCACCATGTGCTCGAATGTAGAAAATTTTAAATCGTTCAGTCTGCCTTTAAAACCTGTCTTTGGAGCCGGGCGTGGTGGCACACGCCTTTAATCCCAGCACTCAGGAAGCAGAGATAGGAGGATCGCTGTGAACTTCGACGCCACACTGAGAATACGGAGTGAATTCCAGATCAGCCTGGGCTAGAGTGAGACCCTACTTTGAAAACCACCCCCCAAAAAAACTGTGTTTGTGTTCTCTATGGAATTTTGCAGAGTCTTGCTCATAGTAGGGCCTCATTAAAAAAAAGTGTTATTTAATAAGTGCATTAACTGACTACATTTCTAACCTTCTGAGACAAAAAATAATATTTCAGGAAGGGCCCAACCCACATTGTGACATGAGTATGATAAAGGATGCCTCTGCGTGACACCTCGCCTGCCTTTGTGTGTATCATGTGTTGGTGTGAGTGCTCCGAGATCATACCGTTCAATCCAGCATTCAGTTATGCAGCAGGACAGTGGACCTGAACCCTTAGTAAATGCTTTTGAACATTCAAACCTATGTGAGCAAATTTGGATTACAAATAAGGGGGAATTTTTTTTTTCAAATTGGAGACCTAGAATAAAATTCCATTTTTATTGCTATTATAAAAGATATATGAGGGCTAGAGAGATGGCTCAGCAGTTTTAAGGCACTTGCCTGCAAAGCCTAATGACCTGGGTTCAGTTTCCCAGTACCCACAAAAAGCCAGATACACAAAGTGGCACATGAATATGGAGTTCATTTGCAGTGGCTGGAGAGGGAATGGGCACACCAGGGCCTCTATCTGTTGCATACAGACTTGAGACGCATGTACTGCTTTACGTGGGTACTGGGGAATCAAACCCCAGGACATTATGCTTTGCAGGCAAGTGCCTTATAACCTTTGAGCCATCTCTCCAGCCTTTATTTATTTTCTACAAAGATTTTTTGTGGGTGTGTAGTATATAAGGGGTGTGTGTGTGTGTGTGTGTGTGTGTGTGTGTGTGTGTGTGTGTGCAGATACACAGGTCCTGTATGCTCACATATGAAGGCTGGAGGAAGAAGTTGGATATCCTCTGTTGCTCTTCCACCTTGCTCCTTGAGACAGAGTCTCCCACTGAAGCCGGAGCTTGCCATTTTCCAGTTAGACTGGCTGATCAGAGATCCCCAGTGACCTTCCTGTCTCCACAACTCTCACTGAGAGGTTACACATGCAACCATCCCTGGCTTTTTAATCCAGTGCTGGGAATTGAATTCAGGCCCCTGTGCTTCTGCAACAAGCGCTCTTAACCACTGAGCCACCCCCTCCAGCTCCCACCCTCCTATTGTGATCCCATTCAGTGCATTGTCTCTTTTGCTCCCGTATAATGACACTTGATTTGAACCTATGTCCCGCTGTGGAGGTCATCTCTGATGCTTTGAAACCCCGATGAATGTAGACACAGGGTGCAATATACAATTCCCTGCTGTAATGCCAAAGTAATTTTTGACCCGTGGCTGGGATTCCAAAAGCGATACTGTCCTTCCCAGATATAAAGAGCCAAGAATTTTCAGAGTCTGGGTACAAAAGACCAGTACCCTGCCACCAGTAGGTGGTGATCCTTAAGAAAGCACTTTGAGTCAGTATTCCAGAAAAGCCTCTTAAATGCCCCAATCATTATGCATCTTGCCAGGAAATATATTGTGGATATTTCCATTATGGAGCAGAAGCGATGTGGCAAGATTACACATTCCTTTGTCTAGGCTGGGGGTACAGCTCATGGTAGAGTATTTAACTGGAGAGGCCTCTGTCTAACATGTAGGATCTTCCTTCTGTTCCCACAGGTGCCTCTGGAGTCCCCCCTGCACTATTTTCATGACAGGCATGTCATCTTTTAATGTATGTTGAGACACCCATTTTCTCCCCATGCAGCATAACAACAGCAGATCCACATTTGACCTGGGACCTGCTGGCTCCATAAAGTACACATCAAGGGCTGGAGATATGGCTTAGCTATTTAGCTGTTTGCCTGCAAAGCCTAATGACCCAGGTTTGATTCCCCAGTTGCCACATAAAGCCAGATGTGCAAAATGGAGCATGCATCTGAAGTTTGTTTGCAGTGGCTAGAGGCCCTGGCATGCCACTGCAGAACTCCAAACACATGCCCCACTTTGTGCATCTGGCTTTATGTGGTTACTGGAGAGTCAAGCCCAGGCTGTCAGGCTCTGCAATCAAGTGTCTTAACTGCTGAGCCATTTCTCCAGTCCTCATGATCTTAATTCTTACAATATGAATATTTAAAAACTTCCATTTTAGGGCTGGAGAGATGGCTTAGCAGTTAAGACGCTTGCTTGCAAAACCAAAGGATCCAGGTTTGATTCCCCAGCACCCACGTAAGCCAGATGCACAAGATGGTACATGAGTCTGGAGTTCATTTGCAGTGACTAGAGACCCTTGTGCACCCATTCTCTCTCTCTCTCTAATAAGTAAATAAATAAAATATTTAAAAATATATATATCTGAAAGTGCCAGAGACATAGTGGCACACTTTGGAGGCCAAGGTAGGAGGATGTGAGTCCAAGAACAGCCTGAGACTACATAGTGATTTCAGGTCAGCCTGGGCTAGAATGAGGCCCTACCTTGAAGAAAATACCTGTGAGGGCTAGATAGAAGGTTCAGAGGTTAAGGCAGTTGCCTGCAGAGCCTAATGACTAGGGATTTGATTCCCAGCACCCACATAAAGCCAGATGCACAAAGTGGCACATGCAATGGGAGTTTGTTTGTAGTGGCCACAGACCCTGGTTTGCCCACTCTCTCTCTTTCTCTCTCCTCTCTGTTTCTCTCTCTCTCTCTCTCTCTCTGAGTTCAAATAAATAAAAATACTTTAAAAATACCTGAGAGCCAGGTGTGATGGCGGATGCCTTTAATCCCAGAATTTGGGATCACTTTGAGTTCGGGGTCAGCCTGGGACTACAGAGTAAGTCCCAGGTCAGCCTGGGCTAGAGTGAGACCCTACCTAAGTAAAACAACAACAACAACAAAATACCTGAGGCTACGAGGGACATTCACATTCAAAACACCACAGAAGTCACAAGTAGTTCCGAGATCTGACAACCAAGGTTGTCCTCTGGTTTATGTGTACATGCTTCTGCACACGTGTGTGTATACAGAGAGAGAGAGAAAGAAAAGCAAGAAGGAAAGAAATAGTAACAGGCATGGTGACACACACCTGAAATCCAAGCACTTTAGTTCTCCACTGGTAGATGGAAGAACCAGAAGTTCAAGACTCATCTCTGCTTCAAGGCTAGCCCAGGTCTCAAACAAACACACAAACAAAATAGAGTAACAGGTAAAATTGGGGGCGTAGCTCAGTGGAAAGGTGCTTGCCTCGTATGCATAAGACCCTGTGTTCATCCCCAGCTCTCCAGATATCGGTAACAATTAAGACACTGAAGCCCAATCCGTACTAGTTCCTCCCCAAAGTTATGCAAAACTCACACCTTTGGCTGTTGGCTAATTGTTCTTCCCCATATCTTTTGCCTCAAAAGTATTAACTTTATTATTTAGCAAGGCATGTGAGCTATTCTGTAAACAAAGTTTAAAGCAATTTTGCCAAGTAGATTCTTTTGCTTTCCTATTTATTTATGCCTGGTATCAGTTGGTCCAAGCAATGACATCCCCAGGGTTGGTTAGAAATGTCCCATCCCTGTCCCAGGCCCTGACACTGAACTGCCAGGTGAGTCCAAGTCTTCAGATTGCAAGTCAGCTATAGCATAAAAAAACTCAAGGCCTTGTTCAAAGGATCACAGCATTTGAGTTCATAGGGCAAATCCATAAGGGTTTTCTGCATGAAATAAGCCAGCAACATAAGAAAACAGATTTGAGAGAAGGGGAGGGAGGGAGACTTGAATGAGCAGTTTGTCCATTCTCTTGAAGAGAAAGAGGAAGTTGAAAATCAGGATTACCCTGCCTCCAGCAGGTTATTCGATCTCCCTTTAGTGAGAAAGGACCTTGAAATGTCACTGTAACCTCATCTTCCCTGGCTGCAGGTTTAGGCAGCCTTGCTTGCCGGCTCTGATGACAGTGCCTGCTTTGAAAATCGGGGGAAGTCCATGTAATTGCATCTTAGCAGTTGACAGACATTTATAAAAGAAGTCACTGAGGTGTTGCTGTCATTTTTCTCAGATAAAATACTGGAGGGCAGGGAAGAGAAAACAGGGCAGTGACTCGATGCTCAGTCTCCTTTTGGTCAAGTGCTTCTCACTCCAGTTCTTGGAGAGACCGAAGACAAAAGTGGTTTTGCAAGGACAGGGATGGAAGGAGACAGAAAACTGAGCCGTCGTTGAAATGCACGTGCTCCTTGTCGGCTCAGGAGGCTGTGAGAGGTTCTGCCATCTCAACAGGAATCCTGTGCACCTTCCTATGGTGTGTCACCAGTCAGATCTCGTACGCTTTCCCTTGTCATTAGGCTCTGCAGGCAACTGCCTTAACCTCTGAACCTTCTATCTAGCCCTCACAGGTATTTTCTTCAAGGTAGGGCTTCATTCTAGCCCAGGCTGACCTGAAATCACTGTGTAGTCTCAGGCTGGATGCTATGAGATACTTGCAAAATGTGTGTCCAGGCTTGCTCAGGCCCTGAGATCACTGCTTGTGCCACTCTGCTTGCCTCTCCAAACCTGTGGGACCTTATCATATAAAGGGGGTTTTTGATCTTACAGGATTATATCGTAAATTAAAGGTACAAAATGTTCTAAGGATGTTTTATGGACCCTACAAGTTAAAGGAACACAATTTGAGAACTGCAGGAGAGCTAAGAGAAAGAAGGAATATGCTTAATCCATAAAAATGACAGAAAGATCTCACTATGGATTTTTCTAACTATTAAGAAAGAGTTCACATTGCTTTGAGTAGTTCTCTTCTGAGGTAAAGGCACTCTATGAACATTTTACCCAGTCAGCATTTTTCTTTCCTCCTTTAAAACAGCCATTTAAGAAGCATCTTACTTTCCTAAGGAACTTTTTTCTGTTATTAAAATGAATTTATTTTTAAAGTTATTTATTTGCGCGTGTGTATGCATGTGTAATATGCTCACGTGTGTGAGTGCGGATGTGTGCGTGCCTTGGCACTTGTGTGGAGGCCAGAGGACAACCTTCATGTCCATTCTTCCTGTTCCATGTGAGGCAGCTTTCCTCTCAATCTCCCTCTGTTGTTTTTTATTTTTAAACTATTTTATTATTTATTTATTTATTTTGTTTTTTAGGTGGGGGTCTTACTGTAGCCCAGGCTGACCTGGAATTCACTCTGTATTCTCAGGGTGGCCTCGAACTCATGACGATCCTCCTACTTCTGCCTCCCGAGTGCTGGGATTAAAGACGTGCACCACAACGCCCAGCTATATTTATTTATTTATTTATTTATTTATTTATTTATTTATTTATTTATTTTAGGCGGGGTCTTACTGTAGCCCAGGCTGACCTGGAATGCACTCTTCACCAGGAACGCACTCTGTAGTCTCAGGGTGGCCTCAAACTCACGGTGATCCTCCTACCTCTGCCTCCCAGGTACTGGGATTAAAGCGTGAGCCACCATACTCCGCCTTTTTCTTTTCTTTTCTTTTCTTTTCTTTTCTTTTCTTTTCTTTTCTTTTCTTTTCTTTTCTTTTCTTTTATGTTCCCAGCATGACATGCAGTGAGTAAGCCTTTAAAGTAGGTAAAGTAGTAAAGCCCTCCCTAGATATGGTGGTCGAGTTAAACAAATTTACTTTCTAGAGCTCAGAAGACCCTTCAGGTTCACCTAAAGAGAAAATGTATCAAAGGCCGGTTGTTCTTTTTACTGCACTTCGTGTGAGCTTCCAAGAAATTCTCCCTGTCTCTCTCTCTCATCTCTCACCATCATGGTGCTGAGATTGTAAGAGCCCTCCAAGGCTGCTGGCTTTCTACATAGGGTCTGGGGATTGCACTCAGGGACTCAAGCAGTGAGTGCTTTATCCACCGAGCCATCTTCCCAGCCCTGAATTTATTTTTCTTATCCCAACGATGTCTATTTCTTTTTTTTTTTTTTTTTTTTTTTTTTCGTTTTGGTCTATTTCTTAATATTATTGTTAAGAAGAAAATAATTCTTACTACTGTATTTTGGGAGGGATATTTATGTATGTATTTATATGTTATTTATTTATTTGACTTCTTACCCATCTACCTGACTTCCAGGCTTTCTGGTTATTTTAAGAATTTGCAGTGCCATTTAACTTGCCCGTTCCTTCAGCACCCTCATAAATACATTAGTGGACAATCTGTTATTGTTCTATACACACAGTGACATGTTCTCACGGGAGCTGCGTCATCCTTGCTTATGTTTTACGGCGTGTTCCTGTAATGCCAGTAAACAAAGTGAGTCTTACGGGAAGAGCAGAATTGTGGGTGGAGGGATAGCATGGTTCGAAAGAAAGATCCCAGCTGTTGGTAACTAACAGGGTTTGCCCTCAGCACCTGCCTAATGAACAAAGGCCTGAGACCCGGCAGAAGGAATCTAACTTCTGTCTGGCTGTGAACAAAGACATCTGATAACATTTTCTCTTTAGGTGAACCCGAAGGGTCTTCTGAGCTCTAGAAAGTAAATTTGTTTAACTCTACCACCATGTCTAGGGAGGGCACCTACTTTAAAGGCTTGCTCACTGCATGTTGTGTTGGGAACATAGAAAACAGAAAGGCCCAGTATAGTGGCACACGCCTTTAATCCCAGTACTTGGGAGGCAGAGGTAAGAGGATCACTGTGAGTTTGAGGCCACCCTGAGAATACATAGTTAATTCACATCAGCTTAAGGTACAGCGAGACTCTACCTCAAAAGGGAGGGGGGGGCTAACAGTGGGCTGGAGAGATTGCTTAGTGGTTAAGGCACTTGTCTGTGAAGCGTAAGGGCCCAGGTTCAATTCCCCATAAGCCAGATACACAAGGTGCTGCATGCATCTGGAATTCATTTGCAGTGGCTGGAGGCCCTGGTGCGCCCATTCTCTCTCTTTCTATCTGCCTGTCTCTCTGTGTCAGATAAGTAAATAAATAAAATTTTTTTAAAGCCAGAAGGCTGATGCCCTCCTGCATCCTTAAAAAAAAAGTCGGGGCTGGAGAGATGGCTTAGGGGTTAAGGCACCTGCCTCCTAACCTTAAGAACACTGGTTCCAATCTCCAGTGGTTCCAATCTCCAGGTCCCACATTTACAGATGCAAAGTGATGCAAGGGCACAATGCCACACTTGGCCACAAGGGGGCGCGCACATCTGGATTTCGTTCGCAGCAGCTGAGACACTGCTCGCGTGCCCATGTCTGTGTCCCTCCCTCTCTCTCTCTTTCTCTCTCTCTCTTTCTCTGTCTCTCTCTGTGTCTGTCTCCAAAAAAATAAGATAAAATAAAAAGTTTGAAAAAAAAGAAGTGAAAAAACAGAAGAGAAGAAAAAAGGGAAAAGAGAAAATCCCATTTCATTGTAATGTTCAGTATCAGATTCCAGTAATGGAACATCCAAAAAAAAAAAAAAAGTGTCATTGCTTTATCTGTCTTTATAAGGTAGAGAAAAAGTGGGTAAAGGATGCCCGCGTCTGAGGGGTACCCTCCATGAAGGGAGGGGCAAGCTGTGCTGCTGTGGGCATTAGTTCATGCCCTTCACTGGTGTGTTAAAATTCCCACTGCAGCCATCCTGATGCAAAGGTCGAGACAGGCCAGAGAGAGGGTAGGAGAGCCGATCCTAACTGAACAGTGTGTTGGGCCTTTCTTAGACCCAAAGAACACACACAGCCTCCGTTGCTCTCGGCAGCAGCTCCAAGCTCCCGCATCATTTGGGCAGGTATGGAAGAGCAACTTCCTCTGACCACAGATGGTGCTTCACTTCCCCTTTTCCTGTGAGAACGTGCTGTGATCTGGCATCGTTTGTGTGCAGGCACACATGTGAAACTGCTTCTCGACAAGTCCATGAGGGCAGAACCGTTAGCCCTGTTCACCTCCACATTCCCACTGCCTAGAATAGGGCCGGACATCTAGGGGTTCATGGAGCAAATCCTGGTGGCAATAGTGAGTGACAGTGTCTCTAAGGAAAGGTGGAATGACTTCTGGGAAAAGCTGACTGGGGAAACCAGCTGCTTGCCCATCACTTCCAATGCCATTTGTAGCCTTTGGCTTCTGGTAGGAGGAAACCAAGCTGCCTTTTCCTTTCTTTTCAGCAACATGATAAAAATGTAGCAGAGGGCCAGGGAGACTGCTTAGTGGTTAAAGACACTTGCGTGTAAAGCCTGAGGGCCCAGGTTCAACTGCCCGGTATCTATGTAAAGCTGGCTACACAATGAGACACATACATCTGGAGTTTGCAGTGGCAGGAAGCCCTGGCACACCATTCTCTTCTCTCCTCCCTTTCTGTCTGTCTGTTTCTCTCTCTCTTACTCTCATAAATAAATCAATAAAAAGTGTAGTAGAACTACAAATTTTGGAGGGAAATTTGTATTGGTGTTGCAAGTAAGTTAGACATCCTGGAAATGTTGATAACATGGGAAAATTGTGCTGAAGACCGGAGCCAGTCTCTACAAATTATGCTATGAATCAATGAAATTTGGAGAAAAAGCAGTGATGTTCAAAAAAGGATCCCTGCAGTCAGTAGATGGGTCTAATAAGGAAGAAATGAATGAGCCCCCCAAAACCTGAAACAGGCTTCTTAGAGGCATATAAAACACAGATACCCAGCAACAGAGGGAGACCTCTGGTGAAGCCAACTGACAGAAGCAGACAGGAGCAGAATTAGAGAAGAAAAAAACAGCATTAGAAGAACAGGGGCAAGGCTGTGGTGTAGCTCAGAGCGGAGGTCCTGTCTAGTATGCACTAGGTTCCATCCTTCATCACGCACGCACACACACACACACACACACACACACACACACACACACCACCATCAATAAAATTTGTACAGGATGAAAGACAATGAAGGAAAATAGAGCGTGTTGAATCAAAAAATTAAAATACAAATGAGAAATTATGGAGAGCAAATGTAAGAAGGAATCAGTGATTAAACTCAAAAGTAATATATGCAAATGATATCCCTCCTCCCCACTCACCTCAGCCTAAGTAGGAAAAGCGAGCTACTGGGTGAAGCATACAGATGGAATGCAGGAGGGGGTGGAAGAGGGATGAAGTTGAAGCTTTAAAAGAAAAATAAAATCAACACACAGATGCCACTGAGCTGTATGCTTAAATGTGACTGAAATGGCAAATTTTATTGTCTATGTTATTATAATTAAAAATTAAAAACTTTGGGCTGGAGAGAGAGGACTCAGCAATTAAGGTGCTTGCCTGCAAAGCATAATGACCTGGGTTCAGTTCTCCAGGATCCACTTAAAGCCATACATACAAAGTGGCACATGCATCTGGAGGCCCTGACATGCCCATTCTCTCTGTCTGTCTCTCTTCTCTCTATCTGTCTTGCTTGCAAATAAATGACTATTTTTAAAAAAATTAAAACTTTTTAAAAATCACCATATGCAAGAAATTTAAATGGATGGAAGTTTTAAAACACCAAAATGAAAATTGTGCCAGGTATAGTAGCACAAGCCCATAATCCCAGCACTCAGGAGGTGGAGGTAGGAAGATTGCCACAAACTCAAGGCCAACCCGGACTATACAGTGAGTTTGATGCCAGCCTGGGATACTTACATGGAGATCCTGTCTCAAAAAGCCCCCACCCAAATAACAACAACAACAACAAAAAAATTTCTTCAACAAATATGTGCAAGGGAGAAATGAGATAGATGACCTGTCAGGACCCTTTCATTGGGAGAGGTCCATATTCCAGGAGTTTCCGGGTTAAGAGCTGGCCCTTTTCTCCAGGCAAGCTGAGTGGTGCCTAAAGGCACAACAAGGCTCAGCAAATTCAGGGCCCAGCCCTGGCCAGGCGTAAGAGGAGTAGGGACCTGGGCCCTGGAGGGTTGGCGGACTTGTTTGCCAGGCAGGTCAAAAGCAAGGAAAATGTCCCCAGTACAGAACAGCGGATTCAGTCTCTGCCTATGTTTAAACGCCCGAGAACAGAGCTGAAGTTTGGGCTGCTGCTGTAGCTGCTGTTGTATTTTAGGGTTTTTTTTTTTTTTAATCAAAAAATAATGAGATAGGAAGGTGTAGAATTCTTGAGCGCTGGATTCTGAGGGGCGGTGAGTCTGGTTCTTTTATATGATAAAAATATTTGTAATCTTTTTGAAAAGGTAAAACTGTTATTTTCTTCCTACTTTATCTTTACCTGTCTGTAAAGAAACTCAGGGTTGCTTGCCTGGCTAGGTGCATACTTTTAGTCTCAGCGTCTAGGAGTTTGGGAGGTGGAGGCTGGAGGATCAGCTGTTCAAGGCCGTTTGAAGCCATCCTGGGATACATGAGACCCTGTCTTAAAAAACTGGAGGAGAGAGAGATATTGGAGAGAAAGAGAGGAACTGACTCAGGGTTACTGTGCTCTGTGGACATGCTGGCAATGTGCTAGATGGTGTTAGCATCCATCAAGCCTGTAAGACTACAGGATTCAGGCAGCTGCGTTTTAAAGTTCTCGTACAAATATTTATAGTATTTCTGGATTGTAACATTTTCTTTTACATCCTTTTATTTGATTGTATAGTTTCCATCCATGAAAATTATATGCCTCCTTCCTAATTTTATGTTCCTGGGTTATAAAGAGTTTAGAAACTGGACAGATTGTTTTTCTTTTCTTTTTTTTTTTTTTCTTTTTTAAAAAATTTTATTTATTTGCAAGCAGCGAGAGAGAAGAGACAGAGGGAGAATGGGCATGCCAGGGCCTCTAGCCACTACAAACGAACTCCAGACCCGTGCACCCTCTTGTGCATCTGGCTTATGTGGGACCTTAGGCTTCACAGGCATGCACCTTAACTGCTAAGCCATTTCTCCAGCCCCATCTTTTCATTTTTTTTAAACAAAGGGTCTTAAGAGTAAGCAGGTGTTAAAGGGAGGGGTTAATGATTTTTATCTAATGGTAACTTTTAAGACTAGAGTAGACTATTTTTTTTTATTTTTTGAGGCAGAGTCTTTATGTAGCCCCCACTGCCCTTGAACTCCTGATCCTCCTGCCTTTATGACACCCAACTGCTGGAATTGCAGGCATGTGCCACCATGCCCAGCTCCAGACACCAAATATCTGATTTACTAAAAGGAGCCATGTCATAATGTTTATTTTTGAAAATTATACTGATGAAAGGCTAGGACTTGTTGTGAACTAATTACGGCAGGATAAAGAGGGATTACTGAAACTTGAGAGTGGATCCAATTCAAGGGCACCCGCATGTCCATCTGCCTGAGGCTGAACTGTGTGAATCCAGAGTCTAGGGAGCCACTCTCCCTGACTCATTCTCTGTTCAGGCACGTGACTCAGTTGATCCAGGATAGCTCCAGTTCACGCAAACTCTTCACACAGGCTTCTTAACTCACAAAGACATTGAATTGAAAGTATACGTGGATACTGTTTGTTATAAAGAGCAGAAAGCTGGGCGTAGTGACACACGCCTTTAATTTCAGCACTCGGAGGCTGAGGTAGGAGGAGTGCCGTGAGTTTTACATAGTGAATTCCAGGTCAGTCTGGACTACAGTGAGAACCTACCAAAAACAAAGAAAGAGAGAGAGAGAGAGAGAGAGAGAAGGGAGGGACGGGAAGGGAAGGGAAGGGAAGGGAAGGGAAAGGAAAGGAAAGGAAAGGAAAGGAAAGGAAAGGAAAGGAAAGGAAAGGAAAGGAAAGGAAAGGAAAGGAAAGGAAAGGAAAGGAAAGGAAAGGAGCAGTAACACAGCTGGGAACATGGTTCAGGCGCTTGCTTCCAAGCCTGCCAGCTTGAGTTCAAGTCCTCCAGGCACCCACCTAAAGCAAAGTGGCATAGGAGTCTGTAATCCCAAAGCACTTACAGCAATGGGAAGTGGAGCCAGCAATATCTGGAAACTTGCAGATGTGCTAGATGGGTGCATGCAGCAGCTGAACAACAAGCAACCCTATCTCAAAGAAGGAGGGAGTGGACAGACACCCAGGGTTGTCCTCAGACCTCGTACACACACGTGAAAAAAAGCAGAGGAGTGAATTGGTACTTTGGCCTTGTAAATGGAAGGTTTTTTTTGAGGTATTGGGGTACTTGTGCTTCAACTCATTGGCTTAAAATGCAGCTGCTTTGCCAGAGGGTGGCCAGAGTTAGTCATGAATGTTCTCTCACCACACTTATAACTTCAGTACCAGGAGTGGGGTAATTGCAGATCTGGTCTTGCAGTTGTTGTATTTTCTATTCACTCAGTTACTGCTGTCCTCTTGAAATGGATTCAGCCCTGTGGGAAAGCAGGACTCCAAATGGAAGCTCCAAATTTATATTCCTGACTCCAGTTCTGCAGCATGGTGACCTCGACACATTAGGAAGATGGTGGAGATATGATGTGCCTCTGAACTGGAGATGGGGTCTCCTTGCCAAGCATGTAGAAGGTAGACCAGACTGGACTGAGCAGCATTGGGTTTCTGTTGCTTGAAACTTGTTCCCCTCTGGAGGTACAAACATGTCTATTGATCCAAGATAGGACACAGATGACAGACCAAAGCAGGATTGTAAGCAAAGCAGCTTTGGAGAGCCAATGAGGGTTCTGGGATTACTTGTAGAGCAGGGTGAGGAGTTGCTGACAGGAGCTTGGATGACTCATGGGCAACTGCATCACTGAAAAGCTCACCCCAGCAGTCGCAGAGGCTGGCTGGGGAGTTTCCCCAAGAAGTTGTTTCCCCTTCATATAACCTTAGAGAAGAGTCTTGTGACCTTTTTAAGTTTCAGCTTTCCCAGACTTGGTGACCTCCTGAGTCTTCCTCCTCCCTTCAGGAGGAAATATTTCATTTGAGAAGAATTTGCTGTATAGCAGTTTCCATTACCTGACCTTGAATTTCCATTTGTAGAAAAGTCATGTCTTTTAGTTAGCTGTTGGTGAATTGAAGAGTCTTCATTACAAATCCTACACCTATTGTTTTTTTTTTTTTTTTTTTTTTTGAGAAAGAGGCAGATAGAGGGTTAAAAAGGAAGCGAGAAAGAAAATGAACAGGCATGCCAGGGCCTTTCAGCCATTGTGAACAAACTCCAGACACATGTACCCCCCTGTGCACATATGTGACATTGCACACTTGCGTCAGTTTTGTGTCTGGCTATACATGGGAACTGGGGATTTGAACAAGCATTCTTAGGCTTCTCAGGCAGGATCTTAACCACTAAGTCATCTCTCCAGCCCATACACCTCTTCTTTAAAGATTTTTCCCACCATATGAATCCCTCTTAGGCCTATAAAACTAAAACTAGAAAGCCATGTTCAGTTAGTTATGTAAGAAAATTTATTGAGTATTACCTATGTAAAGAATGCTACATAGGGAACTGGGGAGATGACTCAGTGGCTAAACATGCTTGCTTGAAAAGCCTATCAGCCCAGGTTCAATTCCCTACTATTCACATAAAGCCAAATGCATGAAGTGGTGCATGTGTTTGGAGTTTGCAGCAGCCAAAAGTCCTGGCACACCCATTCTCTCCACCCCCTCATGAATAAATAAATAAATACTTTTTTTTTTCCAAAAAAAAAAAAAGAATGCTATGTAGTGGGCCCTCTGTTCCTGTATATTCTGGATCTGCAGATTCATCCAACCAACTGAAAATACTTGGTGAGGAAAACTTACTTCTGTACTGAGCATGTCTATACATTTTTCTTCTTATTATTCCATAAACAAAACAACATAACAATTATTAACATCACATTTGCATTGTTTTAAGTATCAAAAACAACCTATAGGGGCTGGAGACATGGCTAAACAGTTAAGGCATCTGCCTGCAAAAGCTTAAGAATGCCCATTCGATTCTCCAGGTCCCACATTTAGCCAGACGCAACAAGTGATGCAAGGGTGCAATCCTGCACTTTCCCACAAGGGGGCACATGGATCTGGAGTTTGTTCACAGCTGCTGAAAGGCCGATGGAACGCCCATTCTCGCTCTCTCTTTCTCTCTCTCTCTCTCTCTCTCTCTCTCTCTCTGTGTGTGTGTGTGTGTGTGTGTGTGTGTGTCTCAAATAGAGAGAGAGAGAGAAAACAACCTATAGGCTGCAGGAGGATGTGCCTCACTTATGTGCAAATACCAGGCCATTTTAATAATGGAGCAGAGCACTTGTGGATTTTGATACTGAAGGGATCCTGGAACCAATCCTCTGTTGATACCAAGGGATGGCTGTGTTATATCTGGGAAGCTGTGGTCTTTGGTTGTTATTTGTTTTTACAAACTGGCTCTCACCTTGTAGCCCAGGATACTTTGGACTCAAGGCCCTCCCACCTCACCTTCCCAAGACTGGGATTACAGGTATGTCCCATGCCTGGCTCAAAGTTAGGGTCTGGTAGGGAACTTTTAAGGGACGCCATAAAGGGCGCATGGTTCAATTACAGGAGCAAATAGGCAGAATGATTTCTCCAACTGGTCAAATAAGAGGAGTATTGGATGGACAGAGAAGAAGGGACAAAAACAGAAGGAGAGAAGGAAAGGCATGCATGAGAATAGAGCTCGCATGGTCCAGACAGAGTGGAGGCAAAATAGCGAAGCCCTCTAAACAAGATTGGTGGGGCAGAGGGAGTTCAAGGTAGGGTCTCTCTCTATCCCAGGCTGACCTAGAATTCACTATGTAGTCTGAGTGATCTCAAATTCATAGCAATCCTCCTACCTCTGCCTTCTGAATTCTGGGATTAAAGGGATGTGCCACCACACTCAGCTCAGGCTGAGGTTTTTGAGACTGGATGATGATAACTGAACAATATTGACAGTTGGGAACAGAAACGTGTTACGATGAAAGCCACGCCAAAGAAAGATTACAGATGAAGTGAAGTCCCCAAAGAAGCCACTGCCAGACCTCACCCCAGATCTCCCAGGGTAGAGACTAGCACAGAAGTAACTTGAATGAGGAGGAGGGAGAGAAGTAATTGATATACAGTGCACTTTACTGTTTGAACTTGGGAGGACCTATTCCTACCAGGCAGTGGTAGCTGAGCCCTGGAAAGATAGAAGGGGCTCCCTGACTCTACTGAATCAAAGGGGGAGCATAAGAAGGAGACTTATCAATGGAAATTCTGTAATTCTGTAAAAAATCAACAACATCCTCACATGACTTCTTCAGAACTGGCTGTGGGATGGAAAGAATGTAAGAGAAGCTGTAATGTTTCTTTGTAATCACGAGTGTTCAATTCTTTGTAGAACTTTACTCCCCTTTGTAATCAATGACATCACCATTGTCCTGATACCTAAACCAGTGGTCAAACTGGAAATTCACTTGTTGTTGTTGTTGTTTTTTTTCATGACTCTTTTCTTAGTTTTTGTGTCCAGTCATCCAAAATTATACCTCCCTTTAAGAATCTATCTTGTCTCTGTTAGTTCCCTTCATCTCTAATGGGTCCATTCTAAGCACACTTGTACAGTGACACGAAACCACCTTACAAGTACTTGCCTGACACAGTCTAGAATTTTCTTTTTCTTTTAGAAATAAGGTCCAAAAGGAAATATGTAGTATGAAAGCAGATAGGTGACTAAGTTGGGAAGGAGGATACAGGGGTGGGGAGGAAGAAAGGGAAACAAAAAAGTTGCTTAGAATGGAGTCTATGTGCCAGGAACCCTGATAGTGGCCCCTGTTCAAGATCTAACCAAGGGGACTCTGCACCATTCTTTCAAGGACAAAACTTGACCCAAGGGTGGTGAAAGTAAAAAATTATCCATCTTTGTTTGTTTGTTTGTTTGTTTGTTTGTTTGTTTTCGAAGTAGGGTCTCACTCTAGCCCAGGCTAACTTGGAATTCATTATGTAAACTCAGGGTGGCCTCGAACTCACAGCCATCCTCCTACCTCTGTCAACTGAGTGCTGAGATTAAAGGAATGCACCACCACACCTGACTGAGAGTAAAACGTGAAGTCCACACTTTGGATGGCATAAATAGGGTACGGTTAAGAATCCCTAATTTTTAGCCCCTTCATTCGGAGCCTCTTAATTTTTGAGATAAGGTCTTACGATATTGCCCAGGCTGGCCTTGAACTCACGGGATGAACAAGCTGGGTTCAAATTCACAGCAGTCCTTTTGCATCAACCTCCCAAGTGCTCAGATCACAGACATGACCTTTTGAGCCTTTTTTTTTTCCTTCTAGAAGTACATCCCTTTTGCAAACAGCAGCCAGCTGGCCTGAAAATTGGTCCTTAGAGATTTCTGAAAGAGATGACCCCAGAGTCTTTTCCATTATTTGACCCACAGAGGACAGAATGTGCCTACCATTAGAAAAACCTAGACAAATTACTTTTTTCCTATGTGCTTTTTTTTTTTAAACCCAATTGCCTGGAACATTAAAAAAGAACACAAAACGTGTTAGGTATTATAGAATTTATCATGTGTACCAATGTAGTAAGCAAACTTTTTGAGATGATCTACTTGGTTGTCATGTAAACACAATGTAATCAAAATGATTCCAACCCCATTTCTGAAGAATATGGCCGGGTTGTGATATTAAGTGTGACATTTTATGACTCATATCCTTATGTTTATGGTGTATAGAGTTATTTCTAGCCAGTAAGAATATCCATTCTGTTTTTCAGCTTCTCCAGTTGGCAACGGTTACATCAAGCCTCCGGTTCCCTCTGCTTCCGGCACGCACAGGGAGAAAGGGCCACCAACCATGTTACCTGTCAGCGTGGACCCAGACAGCAAACCCGGAGAATATGTCCTCAAGAGTTTATTTGTCAACTTCACCACTCAGGCTGAGCGCAAGATTCGTATGATCATGGCAGAACCCCTGGTGAGTACATTCCCGGAAAACTATTTCCTTTTAAACTCCTGTGTGTCCTGAATATAGCTGGCACTCCCTGTCTGTGGGTTCTGCTTCCGTGGACTCAACCAGCCGAGGATGGAAAACATGTCAACACAAAAGATGCAGCTCTCATCTTAAAGGGGATAACCTAGTTTCTTCTGGAGCCAAATATGAGTGACCATGGCCCGGGGAACACAGATTTAGGTTACCCCAATTCCATGTTCCCACTTGTTAATTTCGTGAAGGTTTTATAGGTACAGAACAGAATAAAGTCATAAATCAAGGTGCTTTTCAAATACATTGGCTGATCATCAGGTAGGCGGGTTACAGCAAAGGGGGACAGAGGATCTCTTCCACAGCCTTCAGATGCTCTCCCATGACATTGTTAGCCCTTGGGTTGGTGGAGGCTGGCGGTGGGGGCGGGCTTTGTTCTTACATTCCAAAAAAGCTCACACCTGATCAACTAATAGTCACGTGGGTGTTAGGTCAGGCACAGAGGTGGGCAACAAATGTCTGTTAAGGGGTTAAAGGTAGCCTGAGGTAATTTGGATCTGACCTTGCAACATTCCAGCTCTTTGTGATCAAAGGAGCTCTATCAGTCCAGCCTTGTTGGACGTAGGTGCAGCAGATGCAGTGCTTTTCTAGGACCTTTAGTTCACAAACACTAGGGAGAAAACAATTGCCCTGAACTAAGCTTTGTCCTTGTTTTCTAAGACAATACAGTGTTATATCTATTAGCATTTACCCTGCGTTGGGTGACTTAAAGCACACATGAGAATATACACAGATCACATCCAAATACAATGCCTTAAGAAACATCCGCATCTTTTTAATAAAAATCTCCAGCAGATTTTCCTATCAAAAGGAGGTCCAGAATGTGTCCTCCACAGATATGGAGAGATGACTATAATGTAAATTTAATCACACATATAAAAGATAAATATATTCCCACAATTTGTAGGGTATTTTTCTCTTAACATTGTAGGTGATTTTTTTTTCTTTTCTTTTCTTTTCTTTTCTTTTTTTTTTTTTTGCTTTTTTTTTTTTTTTTTTTTTTGCTCAAAGTTGTTCTTTTAGTTTAAGGGAGAAATTTTTGAGTGTCAGCAACAATTCAGTAGCATGTTTCACTAATGCATTTAGTACTAATCAGCACGATCTAACAAGGCTGGAAAGATGGCTCTGTGATAAAGGCGCTGGTTGGCAAAGCATGCCAATCCAGGTTCAATTCCCCAGTCCCCACATAAAGCCAGATGCACACATCTGGAGTTTTCTTGCTGTGGCAAGAGACCCTGGCACACCCATATTCATTCTCTGTTCCTCATAAATAAATGAAAATAATTTAAATTAAAAATTTAAAAATGTAATCCAACAAGAACTATTAATCCGCACAGAAAAATTATATTTAGAGTCTCTGTTGTATATATGATTTAATTCAAATCCTTAATCCTACTTTTAAAGTTAATTTAAAAAAATCATTGTCCAATGGCTGTCTGGATTTCCAGAGTGAGCACACTAGGTTCTTGGTTCCATATAGTCAGAGGAAGTGTTTTGGTGAGATGCTCAGAAACTGTATTTCAATTTCTACAGACTGGAAGACAGATTTCTTCACTCACTTACCTTTAGGTCTCTAGAGAGATGATGCCCTTGGCCTTGAGTGTCTCCACAGATGCTTCTGTTGGAGAATGGGACATAGGTCAGCCTTTGGCTAATTGTTTTACCAGGGCTGTGAGGAGCACTGACTCTCAAAAGGACAGTCAGGAAGGAAGAAAGTGCAATCAGTAGATTCAGATTACTTGTTTTCTGACCTTGGTGGGGCCACACACAATGAAAGACAAGGAAAGGAATTCTGAATGACGCAGCTCTCTCTGTGAAGCACACTTGCGCCTCCCGAGGAGGATAACTGGAGACACCAGTTAATCAGTTTGCTTTAGAGACTGTAGCTTAAAATGGTGAAGGGCCAGCAGTGTCATCAAACCCACATTACAGATCGTTGAAAAGAGGTAACAGTTGATGCATGGCACCTATTAAAAATGAATCACGGAGGGCTGGAGAGATGGCTTAGTGGTGAAGGTGCCTGCCTGCAAAGCCTAAGAATGCCTGTTCCATTCTCCAGGTCCCACGTTTAGCCAGACACAAAAAGTGACACAAGCGCGCAATGCTGCACATGTGCGTCTGGAGTTCCTTCACGGTGCCTGGGAGGCCCCTGGTGCCCCCATTCTCTCTCTCTCTCTCTCTCTCTTTTTCTCTCTCTGTGTCTCTCTCAAATTAAAAAAATAAATCACAAGCCGGGTGTGGTGTCGCACACCCTTAATCCCAGCATTCTGGAGGCAGAGATGGAAAGATCGCCATGAGTTCAAGGCCACCCTTACACTACATAGTGAATTCCAGGTCAGCCTGGGCTAGAGCGAGACTCTGACTCAAAAAAAAAAAAAAAAAAAAAAAAGAAGCACAACATAAGTTTAGGAATGAGAATTCAAGAACATGTGCTGTATATGTTTACCTGAAACTTTATACCTGAAGTTTTAGAACAATGACTATTGTCTTTATATGTTCTACTCATAAAATTCTAGTCAGTTATGGCATTTTTATAATTATGAAAACGTTTGTTGTTTTTATCATTGAAAATGAAATATTTACCCTTAGCGTGGTACCTATGCCTTCCACTCTTATTTTTTAAGTTCCTAATACTTCTGCTGCTAACAAAACTAGTAGCTGATATTTATGGAATACTTACTACGCATATTGTATTATGTTATGTTAATGTTATAATTTACTACCATGACCTTAGGTCATTCCTCATTTACAGATGAGAAAAGTTAGCACAAGAGAGGGTTAAGAGATTATTGAAGATCACATAGGGTTTATTTGGACCCAGGCTGAGTGACATCAGTGCCCACCTCTGAGCTGTGATCACTAGGCTATGTGGTCAGTCTTCACAGTGATCATCTCTGTGTAGATAGCTTCACTCTCCTTTTACACCAACAGGGAGGGCTCTCCTGTAACTGAATCAGCCAAGCTCAATACACAAACCCCTGTTGCTCAGAGCAACACCTGCCCTGTGGAGGGCAGGTGTTGTAGTCAGCTCCATGTTGCTGGGACAAACATCTAACCAGACACAGATCATGGGAGGAACGGGTTTCTTTCAAGCTTACAGATCTAGGGGCAGTTCCATTAGTGGTGGAAAAAGCTGGCTCCCTTCTATAGATCCAAGCAGAGCGAGAAACCCACAAAACAGCCAGTAAACCCCAAAAGGAGCAAGAACAAAACAATGCAGAGCTCATGCTGCCCTCTCCACACCTGTGGGCTGGAATTAGATCTGCCCCAGTGACACGCAACCCCCGGTAACAGGAATCTGCCTGCTAGGGGCTGAAGTTACAAACTCAACCTTCATAAAATACCTGAGTCTATGGGGCCATACATTCACACTATCACATTCAGACTACCACAGTGGGAAGCTGCCTTGGAGTCCAGGGTACCTGGGAGAGTCTAGACAGCAGAGTGATAGGCATAATGAAGACTCATTTCCCTCTTCAACAGGAGAGAAGCATAAAACGTAGCAGGCTAAAACCTTCTGAAACAGTGTATCCTAGAGAAATTTCCTGAGCAACTGGGAAGTTAGACAAAAGCTGAAAGATCTAATTTGCTTTGAATTATCTATGTTTCTAAAATCGTAGCTTTATTTATTTGTTTATTTATTTAAGAGAGAGAAAAAGAGGCGGAGGGGGGAGGGAGAGAATGGGCATGCGGGGCCTCTAGCCACAGCAAACAAGCTCTAGACACAGGCGTCGCCTTGTGCATCTGGCTCCCGTGGGTACTAGAGAATCAAACCCAGGTCCTTAAGCTTCGCAGGCAAGCACTTTAATCAGTAAGCCATCTGTCCAGTCCAAAGTGTAGATTTAAATAGTTATTTAAGACTTGATGAAGTGGCACATGCCTTTAATCCCAGCACTGGGGAGGCAGAGGTATGAGGATCACTGTGAGTTCATGGCCACCCTGAGACTACATAGTGAATTCCAGTACAGCCTAGGCTAGAGTGAAACCCTACCTCAAAAAAAAAAAAAAAAAAAAAAAAAAAAAAAAAAAGTCAATGGGCTCAGATGTGAGCAGCCCTTGTGGACTCACTGACCACGACTGTGAGGTCATGAGTGCACTGGTCCGTTCATTTCTGGAGGACAGTGCCCCGGAGCACTCCTTTCCATCCTGTGATGCTTATACTCTTTCTAGCCTGTCTTTCAGTAGTTCCCTGAGCCTTGGAGAGCATGATAGCGATGTCTCAAGCAATGAATCTTGAAAACTGTAAAGTCAACCAGCCAGGCCAGATTTGCTTGCTGGTGCACCAGTGGTGTACAAGTTATGGGGCTAACAAACTGCCCTCTGATTGGATTTGAGGCCTGCTCAGGAAGAGGGCATTCTTGTCTGGTACTGAAAACAGGAACTTTATTTATTTATTTTTTCATCACACTGTTAGGAACCTTGCTTATGACCCAATCATTTAAATGGGAGCCATTAGTGTTTTCTATGAGATGAGAGTGGTCACGTGGCCAGTTGTAGGGCTAATGTATAAAACAGATGAAATGAAAGTACAAATCTCTGCAGAAATAGATATATATATCTACATATATAATGTATAATTAATATAGAATGCATATCTATTATATAATTAATAGTATAATTATATATAATCTATATATAATAATATATAAATAGATAGAATAAGATAAAGCTTTGTGAAGTAAGGCAAGGCTTGGCCTGGGGAGATGGCTCAGGGGGTGAATTGCTTGCTACATAAGCATGAGAACCTGAGTTCAGTTCCCCAGCACCTGTGGAAACTTCCTGACATGACGGCATACAACTGTATCCCAGTGATGGGAAGGCAGGGAAAGGAATTTCTGGCTAGCTAGACAAACCAAATCAATGAGCTCTGAGTTCAGTAAGAGATCCTGTCTCAACAAATGTGGTAGGATATGAGCTGGAGAGATAGCCTAGCAGCCATGGTGCTTGCCTGCGAAGCCTAAGGACCCAGGTTCCACTCTGCAGATCCCACATAAGCCAGACGCACAAAGGTGAGGTAAACACAGGGTCACACATGCCCACTAGGTGGCACAAGCATCTGGAGTTTGATTGCAGTGGCTGAGGCCCTGGTGTGCCAATTCTCTCTCTCTCTTTCTCTCTCTAAATTATATATATATATATGGTGGGACATAATAGAGGTTTACCTCAGGCCTCCACAGACACACTGAGGTGCATGTGCACCCCCACACATATGAACAGACACATGCGTACACATAAACATGTGAAAAATAAAAAAGGCATGGCTTGTTGAAGCCACCCTCATTCAATCCTCCACTGTCCCTGTGAGGACCTATGATGGAATCTGTTTTCAGGGACTGGCCAGTGTATGAGTATAAAATGTCAACAGAGAGAAGAGATTCACTCACCTGACAAAGAAAGAGAAAGTGCTTTAGATGCTTTTGACTTTGAAATCTGGAGAAAGGCATAGATGCACGTGATTTCATAAAGTAGCACCCCCACCTCTCACATCGTCCTCAGCAAAGACAGAGACAGAGCACCCACGCAGTGCCAGTCTTCTCTGGACTTCTGAAACCTAAAAGTCCTTTCATGATGAAAAGTTTTGTGAAGGCAGGCTTGCCTGGCCAGGGTAAGCTTTGCTCACAAAATACACACTGGTCCGTTGTAGGAAGGGTTTTCAGATACTGGCCTTGCACGAGCTGGGAGACTGGTGTGGGCTGACAGGAATGGTGATAATTCACCCAGGTGATCATTGTGTCAGTCTGGAATGAAGGCTTAAACACAACATAGCATGACCCAGCTGGTTTGCTAACAAGAAAGAAACCATGAAGGGAATATCTGCTTGAAAGACTGATCACCAATGAGACGTAAACACACTAGCTTCCTGCAGTAGGAAATCCTCACAGAATCCAGGATGCCAAAGCCTGTGGCCACATCTGGCGTGAATGTACCATGAAACGCATCAAGCTTTAAGACCAAACCTACACCAACAGTCATGGCCGGCTGGCTGCAACCCTGAAAGGCCACAGTTAGCTAGTGACAGCGTTTCTGCTCACTAATGTTCTGGGTTCAGGAGGGAAGATCTATGACACACTTCTGTCCCTGGCCCTAGTCTCTGGCTTCATTCCCTCTGGATGCTGATGGTAAGCTGGCGTGAGGACAGCTGTCCAGTCATCTGACACTAAGCAGGACACTGCCGGAGTAGACATCATGCCTGCAAAGCCTAATGACCTGAGCCGCCCAGGTTCGATTCTCCAGTACCCAAAGTGGCACGTGCATCTGGAGTTTGTCTGCAGTGGCTAGAGGCCTTGGCTTGCCCATTTTCTCTCTCTCACTCTCAGTAAATAAATAAATAAAAGCAATTATCTGATAAGAAGAACAGGTGGAGGCTGGGCTGTCTTCTATTTGTAATTATCATAGGTCTTTTGTTGGTTGGTTTTGGTTTTGGGGGAGATTGCTTTTTTTTTTTTTTTAACTGAGGATATAGCTTAGAGGAAGAATACTTGTGGGGTGTGTACAAGGCCTTGCATTCAACCCACAGTACAGAAGGAAGGGAGGGAGGAAGAAGAGAGAGAGGATATAAATGAGCTTTTTAAAAAAACCTCTGGATATAAGGTCCAGAGATGGATCATTTAGCTACACTCTTGCATTTTACCCCTCAGATGCCTGTCTGGTCTACAGATGTGCAACATCAGAAAAATCACACCCTTTCGTCTGGAATCCTTTTGTTTGTTTTTATTTGAGAGTGACAGAAAGATAGAGCAAGAGGTAGAGAGAAAGAGAGAGGGAATGGGTGCACCAGGGCCTCCAGCCACTGCAAACGAACTCCAGATGCATGTGCCACCTTGTGCATCTGGCTTATGTGGGTCCTAGGGAATAGAGCTTTGAGCCACAGGCAAGTGCTTAACCGCTAAGCCATCTCTGCAGCCCCTGGAACCCTTTTGCATATTCCAGGAGTTTGTGAATTAGGCAGTCTGTCTGCACTAAAGGACAGACTCACTGCTGCTCCTAATTAAGTTGAATCTTCATACAGTGGGTCATCACAAAAGCAGCTGAAGTTATTCCATACATAGTGTTAGAGCCTCACTAACCTGACCATGGAATGTTCATCATGTCTAAGGTTTCAGAGGTGACTTTTCTCCACCATTGGACATGCCAACCTTTCTAGGCTAAGCAAATGTTTAAGTGAGTCGGTTAACTATGGATGTAGAAATAGCAGAAATGCAGCCTTCATGTCTCGGCCCAGTGGCTCCAAGTCAGCTTCCCTAAAGGACAGTCAGCTGTCTTGATGGCCAAACCCTTCTCTAAGCAGAGGCCACTGTGGCTTCAATGAGCCTGGTGGAAATATGAAGAGAAGTGATAGAAATCCTGCTGCCTAAAAATGAGATGGAGAAGCCGCTGGTTGGATGGGAGTATTTATAATACACGTAGCAAGGCATTACTTATTTTCCACTGATAGTAAATAAATAACTTTAAAAACAGATATTTCTTAGTGAGGAAGCTTAGCCTGGCACCTCCCTTCCTTAATCTATAAAGGCATTCACCAGAACAAACCATCGATAGAGACTCTATAAAGCCAGAGATGATTTTGGAAAGGTTCTGTGTAGCTGCTGACTGAGTTGTTCTTGCAAATGAGCTCCCAAACTATTTTTTTCATCTATAGCTGAATCTGAAGTTTGTTTTCCTTACTATGAATATATTTAGAATCATGTAGATGAAAAACATTTCTTTTGTGGCCCCTAAATGGAATTTTTTCAGCTGTGAAATGAATTTTTTTTTGCACCACCAATTGAACCTTTTAGCAAATAAACCATGTGAAAAGTGTTCTGAAGTAGGAAAATAAGTCAACGGGATTTTTATTTCGATTTAATAGTGTTTAGTTCCTCCGTGAGTGAAGCTATAATTTTCATGACCAGTGACCTCATGAAATTATCAAAGTTTCCTCATTTTGAGCACATAAAACTGAACACAAGGCTGGAGAGATTACTTATCAGTTAAGGCACTTGCCTGCAAAGCCAAAGAACCTCAGTTTGATTCTTCAGTACCTACGTAAGCCAGATGCACAGGGTGGCATGTTGTCTGAAGTTCATTTGCAGTGGCTGAAGGCCCTGACTTGCCCATTCTCTCTCTCTCTTTCTCTCTGCCTCTTTCTCTCTCTCGCTCAAATAAATAAATAAAATTTATAAAACTGGAAAGAGGGCTGGGGAGATGGCTCAGCAGTTAAAGGAGCTTGCTTGCAAAGCCTGAGGGCCTGGGTTCGATTCCCCAGTCCCCATGTAAAACCAGATACACAAAGTGACACATGCATCTGGAATTGTTTGCAGAGGCAGGAGGCTCTGGAGTGCTCATTCTTTCTCTCCTTTTCTCTCTCAAATAAATATATAAATACTTTTTTTTTAAACTGGGTAGATATTGCTCCAGAACTTATTTGCAATCTAGTTCTTTTTTATTATTTGCTTCTGCTTGTAATTTACAGAGATAGCCTTTTATCACTTTGAACTCATTATATAAAATTATGGCCTTCATTACAGTATTTTTATCCATGTATAGATATTTTGATCAAAATGATTCCATTACCCTCTCTTTCTGTTATTTTCTCTCCTCACTGGTTCCTTTTCTCTTCAGTAGCCCCCCTTCTACTTTCATATCATTATATATGCATCATATATATATATATATATATATATATATATATATATGTCATACATTTATACATATACAAGAACATGTATATTATAGTTAGATTTGACACATGACAGAAAGCTTGTGATATCTGTCCTACGTGTCTACCGCATTTGATTTAACATATGATCACCAGTTCCATCTGCTTTCCTGCACATGACCTAATTTCATTCTTTATAGCTGAATAAAATTCCATTATGAATGCACTACATTTTCTTCACCTTCATCCACGATGTCTGCATAGTCTGGTTCTATAACTTGGCTACTATGAATAGTCCCATGGAAAGATGGGGTGCCCAGGTATCTCTGTCAATGTGGACGTAGATTCCTTTGGGTGTCTACCCAGGGGCAAGTATATCTGGATCACATGATAATTCAATTTTAAGGGTTTCTTTTTTGGGAGAGGTGGGTGGAGTGTCAAGGTAGGGTCTTGTTCTAGCCCAGGCTGACCTGGAATTCACTAGGTAGTCTCAGGTTGGCTTTCAACTCACAGCGATCCTCCTACCTCAGACTTCCGAGTGCTGGGATTAAAGGTGTGAGCCACCATGCCTGGCCTATTTTTAGGTTGTTTTTTTGTTTTGTTTTGTTTTGTTTTGTTTTGTTTTGTTTTGTTTTGTTTTTGAGGACCTTCTATACCACTTCCCATTGTGCCTACACTAATTTACATCCCCACTAACTGTGGAGGGTTCCTTTTTCAACAGTTGCAGTTGTTTTCTCTCGCCTAAAGCCATACTGAGTCAGATAAGATGGAATCTCATTGTGGTTTTTATTTATATTTCCCTGATGGCTAATAATGCAGAAAAAATTTTAATGTATTTCTTGGCTGTTTGCACTTCTTCCTATGAGAACTGACAGAAGCATCATTCTTAACACAAAGAAGAAATCATATGAAAATAATCATCATGTTTTATAGTGCCAGAAAAAATGCCAAAAATTTTATTTAGTTATAATGTCATAGGAACTGGCGGTGTCATTCAGTGGTAGAGCAAGAGGTCCTGGGTTCAGTCCTTAGACCCAAAATAAATAATTGCATAGTGGCAAGTTTTGAAGGCTCTTTTTTACATGCATGTCTTTCTTATTTTATTTTATTTACTTCCCAGAAGAAAAAGATAGAAGAGCGCCAGGGCCTCCAGCTGCTACAAATAAACTCCAGATGCATATGCCTCTTTGTGCACCTGGCTTTATGTGGGTACTCGGGAATTGAACCCCGGTTGTTAGGTTTTGCAGGCAAGCCCCTTAACTGCTTAGGAGTCTCTTTTCTTGATAATAATGTGGCTACATTTCCAAATAACATTTTACATTCTTAAAAGTTATCAATATAAATTTTAACAGCAGGGCTGTTTACTATTTCATTATAGCATTTTTTTAAATTTATTTGGGATAGAGAGAGAATGGACATGGCATGGCCTCCAGCCACTGAAAATGAACTCCAGATGCATGTACCTCCTTGCGCAGCTGGCTTACATGGATCCTGGGGAATTGAACCTGGATTCTTTGGCTTTACAGGCAAGCACCTTAACCACTAAGCCATCTCTCCAGCCCTCATTGTAGCAATTTTAACTGGCATACATCTGATGTCTACAGGTTTTTCTAGCAATTATAAGGTGTATTTTATTGGGCTTTTAGGTATTGATGTGCATAGGGTATGTGTGTGTTTGTATGTGTATTTGTATATGTATGTATGGGTACATATGTATGTGCATAAGCCAGAGATTGAAGTTATTGCTATCCATCTTATTTCCTGAGACAAAGTCTCTCACCTGTACCAGCACTCACTGATGATCTAGTTTAGCTAGCTACCCTACCCCAGGGACCCACCTGTCTATACTCTGGGATTACAAACAGACTATCACACTAACCTGGCATTTGCCTGGGTGCTGAGGATCTAAACTCCAGCCCTCACACTTGAGTGGCAAGCTTCTTACTGACTGAGCCATCTCCCCAGCCCAGATATCTTTTACTGTCATTTTATATATGTGTTCTGAATTTAGGGATTTTTATGATTCGGTGATATTTTCTGATGCCTTTGAGAATGTCTTCTTAATTGTATAATCACTTGGGGGCGTGGGGTTGGAATGTTCCAGGAGGTTTTTCTCAAGGTGCTTTAACCTTAGAGAATATAAATATTTAGGAGGAATAGCCACCAAGAGACATGACAAGAGAGGACAAAGGGACAGCTGACCAGACGTGGAGGGACTCAAGAGGAAATAAAAGAGTGATGAGCAATGTCTCATTGCAGCTGAAGGTCCAGGGAGGAAAGTACTGAGAAATAGCTCCCACGTGGAAAATTCCGGGGGTCCCTAGGGGCTCTGTTTTTCATGCTGAGAGAAAAGCCAAATTGCAATGGTTGAAGCAGGAACTAAGGGGATGACAGATGTGCAGGACATTCATTAGAGAACTGAATAGAAGAGAGACATAAATAGAAACAGCAGCCAGAGGGGAGGGGGTGTCGTAAGCAGGGCAAGGCACCAAGATGACCAGGGTTTGAACACGATGGTTCCTGAGAGAAGGACAGGAGAGGGGATGACTAAAGACAGGGCTGTGCATAGCTGTCCATGGAGCAAGAACCTGAGGACAAAGAGAACATTCAGCCAGATGAGCTAAAAGTCCATTTGTTGAACCTAGCATGCCCAGCTACAGCAATATGTTTGGACCAATAAAATTTTTAAAATACCAACAAAATAGATCATGACCCAGAAACAGATGATGGGAAGTTGGATCTCTTGTTTCTTGGTAGCAGTTGTAGACAGAAAAGAAAGGAAGAGTGTCCATGAGAGCCATTTTTTTTTTTTTTTTTTTTTTTTTTTTTTTTTTTTCAGTTACACCGAAGACTAACTTTGTAAGTGAGTGTAATTGAAGTTCTTCCCTCCACTATTCAAATGAGGAATGTGTTCTCAGGATTGTTAAATTTGGCGGAGAAGAGGGCTCCAATGAAATAAGAGCCAGTAGATAAATTACCTCAGGAGCCTTTAATTTAAAAAATGAGTGTTGGGGGCTGGAGAGATTTCTTAGTGGTTAAGGCGCTTGCCTGTAAAGCCTAAGGACTCTCTGGATCCCACATAAGCCAGATGCACAAAGGTGAGGCAAGCACAAGGTCACACATGCCCACTAAGTGGCACAAGCTTCTGGAGTTTAGTTGCAGTGGCTGAGACCCTGGTGCACCAATTCTCTCTGTCTCTCTTTCTAAAATAAAATTAAAGTTAAAAATTTTTTTAAATTAATTAATTAGCCAGGCATGGTGGCGCACACCTTTAATCCCAGCACTCAGGAGGCAAAGATAGGAGGATCGCCCTGAGTTCGAGGCCACCCTGAGACTACATAGTGAATTCCAAGTCAGCCTGAGTTAGAGTGAAACCTTACCTCGAAAAACAAAAAAATAATAATAATTATTATTATTAATTAATTAGAAAATGAGTCTTGGGCTGAGGAGATGACTCAGTGTTTAAAAGTACTCGCTTGCAAAGTATGCCAGCCCAGGCTCAATTCTGCAGCACCCCTGTAAAGTTGGATATCAAGTGGAGTGTACGTCTGTGATTCCAATGCAACTGTTATAATGGGAAGAAAAGCCACAAAAATCCACAGCTTGCAAGCCAGCCAGTCTGATACTCCTTTGGAGTCTGGAAGTTTCTTTGTATTGGGCAAGAGGTGAGACCCTGTCTTTAAAAAGTTGGAGCACAGATACCTCAAAATTGTCCTCTGACCTCCACACACATACGTGGCATGTTTGTCCATACATGCCCCCATATGCACAGAAATACTTTTTTAAAGGAAGTTCTGTATCATTCTCTTATTCTTGAGTTACTTTCCCCAATGTTTTGAGTAAAAATCAGCGTGTGTGGTTTTGTTTACAGAAACTCACTTTATTAGCAAAAGGAAGTTCAGGGGGAAACAGTTGTGTCCGTTTCTACGAGCACACTTCTACGGGTCTCCAGGGGTTTTAAGTGTGCCTCGTTAGTTCTTGCTAGAACCTTCTCGGGATGTGTAGTGCAGGGCCCCTTGTTACTGTGGACGAGCTAAGCCAGGCATCAAGAGGGTTCTTGGCTAGAAGCTGATGAGCTATATAGCAGACAGTCAAGAGGACACATTGTCAAGACAATTCATGCCTAGCGCCCCTGGCTGCCCCTCACCATGGGGAGTGATGTAGAGCAAAAAATAAAAATAAGGTCACTGGTTCAGAGCCATGTGTACCTTTGCCTCTCAGATGTGTTTTCAAAGCTACCACAAAGAGCAGAGCGGAAAAAGATGACAGTCACGAAACTATTCAGGGCTCCACTTCTCTGTGGTTCAGACTTCACGTCGCATGCCTGCTGCTGCTGCTGCGAGCTGATAGCGCCAGGTGAGAAGTTTCAGCCGCACAGCAATCTGCAGGGCCCTGCCCCCCGCGCTCGGAAGGACACTGTTACCATGGTGATGAGGCAGCACACAGCTCGGTGTCCTCTGTGCCTGCTAGAGAAGGGAGATCCTAATCTGAAATGAGTTTGGAGATTCTTCGCTAACTCAGACCAAACATTACAGTAAAATCTTCCCCATTGAGAGTACGCAAAGCCGTCGGTTAACTTATATATAAACATGTTCTTATCATCAAAAACACTGTAGCTTCAAGACCTGCAAAATCTGCTGGGTGGCTATTTTATTGTTATTGTTTTTGTTGCTGTTGTCTTGTTTCTTTTTATAGACACCCATCATTACGTTACAAAGTCATCTAAATTACCTAGTAAGACTAAAGCCGGTGTAAGAATGTTATGGTTTGTCTTTTAAAACAACCCTTACTCTTTTTTTGTTTTGTTTTTTTGTTTGTTTGGTTTTTTTTTTTTGTTTTTTTTTTTTTTTTTTTATATTGTTTAAGTCTATATAACAGCTTGTCTCATGGAGCAGAGAACACTGGAATAGGTTAGACTTTCTTGCTATAGCAAGCTCAAATTGTGTCAGACAATTTCAATCATCTGTCACTGAGTGTTGCTTGCAATGTTTGTTTTTCAAGGTAGCCCTAGCCCAGGCTGACCTGGAAGTCACTCTGTATTCTCAGGGTGTTCTCGAACTCTCGGTGATCCTTCTACCTCTGCCTCCCAAGTGCTGGGATTAAAGGTGTGTGCCACCATGCCTGGCTGGACAGTTACTCTTTGTAATTTTTCCTTCATCTTTTCTACAATACAACTTTCTGGTTACACGTGGTGCCTTCCAGCAAGTTGAGCACACAGTCTTAATGTTAGTGAGAGTATCTACTGCCCAGGCAAATATATGGAGCTAGCTTCAGCTGCAAACATTATATAAGAAAAAGGTATGCATTGCAGTCTTACCCACTTCCATGATGTTAAGTAACGATAGTAAAAGAAATTCTCCCAATGGCAGTGACAACAGTAAGTGACTGCTTTATGCCATTCATCTTTTCAGTCCTCTGAGGTGGGTTGGTATTTTCCTTTATTTTACCCAAAAGGTAACTGGAGCTTAGGGTAAAAAGTTTTACAGATTATAGATGACATTGAGACTCCATTATCAGGTCTTCAATATTCCAAATTTCTTGCATTGAACTATTGTGATAACTAAGAGACACTAGAATAGCATCTTAAACAGCGTTGGTGATACACATAACAAATTGAATAACCTCTTGTGAACTCCGTGACTTTGTTGGGTTGGACTTGTATGTTTTCCTATCCCTGAAGACAGGATAGCTTGAATCTTTCTAGCTTCCTGAACTCTGGCCTATATGGATCACATTTGGGATTTTGGGGCACCACTTGAAAAGTCAGAAGTAGAGCGTGATTGTTTCCCTCACATAAACCCACCCTAGGGAGATAAGCTTCTCTCTAGTTGTCTGGGCCTGTCTTGATAGACTCTTTCCTCTCGGAGGTTAGAGCGAGTTCTAATAGGAAAAAGCTAGGAAGGGAAAATGTCGCTAGCACACACTGAAATGCTTTGAAAATCGGGGTGGATGTCCATGTCTTCCCCAACCCTTCTTAGATAAATATGGACACAAAGAGAGTATGTTATCTTAAGGAGAGGGTGGAGATGGGAGCTCCCCAGCACAGCATACGAGAAGCACAGGTGAACCCTGCTCACTCCCACTGGAAAATCCTGTGCAAGCCTTCAGGACAGGAGAGAACCCCCCTCAGAGGGCTAAACATCAGGAGAAGAAAGTGGGCTCCTGAGAACTATAGCTGCCTTCTCACATAGCAGGCAAAGTGCCTGTCCCCAATCTTATCTGATGAAATATTAAATAAGTGCTATTGAAGTATATTTTTGAGAACAGCTTGTACCAGCTTTAAAAATAAAACATTGTATGACTTTAAAAAATCAACAGTAAAAGAAGTAGATGTATCATGGCTATATGTTAGTTATTAATTTTATTTTGGAGCATTCAAGCATAAACAAATACACAGTGCACCATGTGATCATCTGACAATGATCAGTCATGGCCAATTTGTTGCACACTCCATGTACATACCTCCAGTATTATTTGGGGCAAATACAGTTATCCTTCAGTATGCACAGGAGAGTGTTTCCAAGACCAGCCACAACCCCCTCCCCAAATGCAAAAGCCCACATATGTTCAAGTCATTTATAGAAAATGGGGATGGAGAGATGGCTCAGTGGTTAAAAGCACTTGCTTGCAAAGTCTAACAGCCTGGGTTTGATTCCCCAGTAGACATGTAAAGCCAGATGCACAAAGTGGCTTATGTGTCTGGAGTTAATTTGTAGTGGCAAGAGGCCCTGGTGTGTTTCTCTCCTCCACCCCTCTCTCTCTCCTTGCAAATAAATAAAATATTTTTTTTTAAAAAAAAAAAGAAAATGATGGCTGGTGATGGATGGCATATGCCTTTTATCCCAGCACTTGGGAGGCAGAGGTATGAGGATCACTGTGAGTTCGAGGCCACCCTGAGACTACATAGTAAATTTCAAGTCAGCTTGGGCTACAGTGAAACCTACCTCAAAAAGAGAAGAGAAAAAAGAAAAAAGAAAAGAAAAGAAAAGAAAAGAAAAGAAAAGAAAAGAAAAGAAAAGAAAAGAAAGCCAGTCAGTCATGGCAGCACACCCTTATAACCCCTGCTTTTGGGACAGGCAGATCCCTGGGGTTCACTGGCCTGCCAATGAGTGTAGCCTAATTGGTGAGCTCTAGGCCAGTGATAGACCCTATCTCAAAAAGAGGTGGATGTTGCTTGAGCAACAATACCCAGGTTGTTCTCTGACCACAAGTGCATATACACACATTCACACTAACATGTGCATACCCCCTCACACACACACACATGCACTCATAACACACACACACACACACACACACACGGTGCTTGTCTAGCATGCATGATGCCATCGGCTCAAGCTCCAGCACTACAAGCAATAAAATTATAAAATAAAGCATCAACAAACTCCTATTCCATTTCTCTTTTTCCCCCCTTTCAATGTACTTACTGAAGAAACATCTTTGTCTCTTACAGTTTCCATCCATCTGAAGTCTGCTGGTCACAGCCCCTCTGTGGCACACTATAACATATTCCTCCAATTCCTACACTTCATGAAAATTGGGAATCAGCCCTAAAGACTTGACCACATTTAGGTTCACCCCATTCCTTCTACCCTTCCCTTTTCTTCTTCCTCCCTACCTTCATCTTTCTTTCTCATCTCTTAGCCAGTGTGTTATTCTCTTCTCTAGCTCTATTTCTTAAACCTCTGGACATTGAGAAAAATCCATATTGTTGTAAATCTAACCCTGGCAATATTTAAATGTAAACTTGATTCACTCTGCCCAAAGCCATCTTCCTGTGTGCATAGGGTAACGAAGTCTGGTAGTAAATTCCAACTGTGTGTTAGGGGTGTGGGGAAGGCACATAAATGACAAGATGATGAAATGCTGATCACAACGGGTGCAAACCAAGTGCCATGTGTGAACTAACAGGTAACTGCCAGGGAAAATGGGGAGGGCCTCCATTTTGGAAGTGATATTTGATCCAAGTCTTCAAAGAATATGATGAAGACAGCATACTTGAGTACAAACTGCTAAGGACAGAAAACTTAGTATGTTATATTGATTGAGGCTTCAAGCCCACGTTCTTGGCTTATGGACCTGAATACAGTGTAGGCAATAATGCATCCTATCAACTTTGTCTGCCTTGCACAGTGTTGCTTCTTCCTCGTGTACATGAAAACGTGCAAGCATGAAGTCTCATCCAACCACAGTTGCACCATTTGTAGTGGGAAAAAAATGACTTTAGGTCATGGGAAGTTTCAGGATGTGGCTGGACCTGATCACCTTCCTCCCGCCATGGCAGCAGGATCCTCTTTTGAGTGGTGATGGAAAGGGAGTCAAGCTGTGGGTTCCCAGGGTGAGGACGACAGAGTTGTGGCAGGGGACTGCAGGCCCGTATGTGTGATGAGCATTCACATTTGGCTAGCATATAGATACGTTCTCATTTTCGAATGTATGTAAAATAAACACCATTGCTGCCATAGTACAAAGCCATTGAAAAGTATCAATGATGTCATGATATTAGCTCTGTCACCATGAGTGGTTTAAGACAAGAGATAAAATAAAATTACTGTCTTGCCTATTTGGGGTGTGAGTATGTGTTTCATGGCTGAAAATTTCCAGCCTGAAACAGTGTCAAAAATTAATAGTTGATGGGCTGGAGAAGATGACTTAGCGGTTAAGGTGTTTGCCTTCAAAGCCCCAGGACCCACACAAGCCAGATGCACAAGGGGGCACATGCATCTGGAGTTCATTTGCAGTGGCTGGAGGCCCTGGTGCACCCATTCTCTCTCTCTCTCTCTCTCTCTCTCTTTCTCTCCCTCTCTCTCTCTCAAATAAATGAATAAAATATATTTAACAAATTAATAGTGGAGGTGATTGAAGTTTATCGTGAATGTATGTAATGACTCTGAATCATCTACTTATTCATGACCCACAGTGATTACAGATACCCCCACTGAAGAAGAATGGGGACAGAGGAGAGGGGACACAGAAGGATAATCCAGTGAATATGACTAATTTGCAATATGTTCACATTTTAAAGCTCCAAATGAAAATCATTATAAATAAAAAATGGTATACCTTACATATACTTTACTCCAACTTAACACTAAAATGTACACACAAAGCAGAGATCCTCGTATCTGAAGAAACCACATACCCCTAGCATGGTGCCTTTGTCAATATGGCACACACATGAAACCCTGCTCGGCTCTGCAGCATTTTTGTTGTTGTTCTTTGTTCGAGGCAGGGTCCCATTCTAGCCCAGGCTGACCTGAAACTCACTGTGTAGTGCCAGGCTGGCCTCAAACTTACAGCAATCCTTGTACCTCTGCCTTCTGAGTGCCCAGCAGGCTCTGTGACTTTTCAGTGTTGAGAGAGACATATAGAGGTGGATATGTGTCTGGGGCACCCTGGCAAATGAAAAGTGGCACTTGAGACATCCTCCATGCACATGTCATAGTGAATCATATTTTTACAATGTGAAGTGGCTCTACACCATGGCATGTACTGTGGAAGGGAGAACGTGTGAGTTTTCCAGGCTCATAAGGATGGGGGAGGGGACCTGGTGTTGGAGATTGGTTCAGGAAGACTTCCTTGAGGGAAAGACGGTTGAGCGAGCAAAGTCCTCATACTCCACCTGTTCCAGGGATGTTTGTGGAATCTGGAGCCACCTGTTTTCACTTCGGTAATTTTCATTTTGTATTTCTTGGTTTCACAACGAATGCCATACAATGTCCTTCTAACCTTTACACAGACAGAAAATGCTTCTCACTTTCATTGGGGACTCTGTCTCCTTGTGCTGTCAGCCAAAACTGTTGTTCCTTTAATTACTCTTTGTCCTCCCTGATGTGTTCATATCCGCTCTCCCCTTGGGTGTTCGAGGCAATGCTTTGAAGAGGACAGGCTTATTGGTGTGTTAGAACACAGTGTTCCCTGCTCAGATGTGTTCACATTCTCACACTGTGATTCCACAGTGAGAGCAAGCAGCTGACTCATAAGCTCTTTGGAAAACTTCAGCGGTGTGTCGTGACTCCACGATGGTTGTCAGTGTCATCTCAGCACTCGAGAGGCTGAGGCAGGAGGATTGCTGCAAGCTCAAGGCCAGCCAGGGTGGGAATGGGTCTTGCATGAGCCTTAAGGTATAGGATATGTCATGTCTGTCAGTAGAGAAGAGTAGAGAAGTCAGGCAGCCATGGGTGTGTGTGATCAGCTCAGTGTCAGTGAAGCCTCTCTAGGGCATCTACACTAATCAAGCCAAGTGTTATATAGATGTAACTTTCACATGGCTTTTAGTCCTCAAAAAGCAAAAACTACAAACACGGATAAGAAATTATATAATGTCAGGGTGGCAGGTCAGCCATGGCTTCCTGAGGTCATCTCACAAATGTCCTAACTGTGGACGTGTCACTGCTGAGGGTAGTTAGATGGCGTGCAAATCAGCTCACATGTTCCAGTTCACCAGCTACACTTGGTAAATGTGTGACGAACAGCTTGTCCCCAAACACCGATCCAGCAAAGAAACTTTCTTTTCTGTTTCTGCATCTGAGGACTAGGAAGTGTAGCCCTTCAACTCGTTATCATCTGTCAAGTGCCAAGATAAATAAAATCTTCAAGATAAATCCCTTCATGTTCATCATGTTATTTTCCTTAAAAACCATGTATAGGGGGCTGGAGAAGATGACTTAGTGGTTGAGGCATTTGCCTGCAAAGCCAAAGGACCCTGGTTCCATTCCCCAGGACCCACATAAGCCAGATGCACAAGGAGGCACATGCATCTGGAGTTCATTTGCAGTGGCTGGAGACCCTGGTGTGCTCATTCATTCTCTCTCTCTCTCTCTCTCTCTCTCTCTCTCTCTGTCCACCTCTTTCTCTCTCCCTCTCTCTCTCTTTCTCTCAAATAAATAAATAAAATATATTTTAAAAAGCCATGTATGTCATCAGGTTCATTCTTTTTCATAAGTGATAAATAAAAATTATACATATGTATAATACACATGATTCTTTTTACTTTTTTGTGTTGCTGAGGATCCAACCCAAGGCCTGTCACATGCTAGGCAAGTGTTCTACCACTGAGCCATAGCCCTAGCCCCAAATGATGTTTTGATATCTGTATACTTTGTAAAGTGAATTTAAATCAAACTACTTATCATTTCTACCCCTTCAGATGTGTGTGTGTTAAAGATCATTTAAAATATAATTTCTTAGCAATTCTTAAGTATATGACACATCTTATTCTACTCAGGCTGCTTTAACAAATTATTATAAACTGAGTAATTTAGAAGCAACAGAATTTGATTGCTGGCGCCTCTGGAGGCTTGAATACCAAAGCTTCATATCTGGTGAGGGCCTTCTTCCCACATTATGGCTTCTTTGTTTTTAAAATATTTTATTTATTTATTTTTGAGAGAGTGGGAGAGATAGAGAAAGAGAATGTGAGCACACCAGAGCCTCTACCCCCTGCAAACAAACTCCAGGCACACACACAACCTTGTGCATGTGGCTTTATGTGGGTAATGGGGAATAGAACCTGGGTACTTAGGCTTTGCAGGCAAGCACGTTAAGTGCTGAGCCATTTCTTTAGCCCCACATGATGGCCTCTTACAGCTTCACACAATGGGAGACAAGGGAGCGTCCTTGGCACCAATTCCACTGATGATGAGTCTGGCCTCATGGTCCAATCAGCTCCCAGAAGCCTCAGCACTTAGCATCAGCATCCTGGGGACTAAGTTGTAACTTTGGACTTGTGATGGACACATGAAGATCCCAGCACATTATACTCTCATTCACTATAGATGGATTGCTGTGCAACAGAACTCTGTTCTTCTTCTGGCTGTCTAACTCAACTCTGTACCCTGTGACAGCTCTTTCCCCATTCCCCTTCCCCTACCTGCTGTACCATCCCCTGGCAACCATCATTCCAGCCTCTGCTCCTGAGCTGGATGCTATTAGATTCCACCCCGAGGTGAGAACGCACAGTATTTATCTTTCTATGACTGGCTTTATCACTTAGCATAAATCCCTCGGGTTCATCCCTGTGGTCCCAAGTGAATAGGAAGTCTCTGTGTAGAGCTGAGTCGTGGTCCACTGTGTGGGTGTAGCTCATTTCCTATGTTCACTTATTCACTGACTGACATTTCCGTTCATTTCTTGATGTGGCTATAGTGATGGTACTTCAATAAACGTGGACATGCATTGACTCTTCAAACACTCACATCTATAGAATATAGTCTGGGGAGAATTGCTGGTTCATATGGTAGTTCTGTTTTTTTGTTGTTGCCGTTGTTTTTAAGAAACCTCCATATTGTTTTCTGTGACGTCTCCACTAAGTGACATTTCTGCTAATAGTTTACTGGGGTTTCTTTTGTTCCATGTCTTCACTCGGTCTTTTTGACAAAATCCATTCTAACAAATATGAGTTATTACCTAACTTGGGATTCTAATGTATGGTTTCCTGAACACCAGAGTCTTTATGTTTTAGTCTATTAAGACAAATGCCAAGAGCTTGGTGAGGTGGTACACTCTATAATGCCAACATTCAGAAGACTAGACAGGGGAATGGAAGGTTCAAGACCAGATTGGGATACCTAGTAAGACCCTGAATCATAAAACTACCAACAACAGAAAGATTTGTATCAAGAATTATGGCAGAGGGCTGGAGAGATGGCTTAGTGGTTAAGGTGCTTGCCTGCGAAGCCTAAGAACGCATGTTTGAATCTCCAGGTCCCATATAGCCAGACACAAAGTGATGCAAGTGAGTGTTGCACATGCACACAAGGGGGCAGACGTGTATGGATTCACAGCTGCCAAAAGGCCCTGGTGCACCCATTATCTCTCTCTCTCTTTCTCTCTAAAAAAATTTTTTTAAAATTTTTAAAAGGAGAATTATGGCAGAAAAGATCAACTGCCCTGTGTGAAGGTCAGCCTAGCTAAAGGAGATGACCTGGTGCCTCCTCATTTGTAAAAGGGAGAGATTTGAAACATTGATATCTCTTTTATAATATTTTAAAACCTCTATTAATTATTTTTGTATACCCTTTTTCTTCGTAGGAAAAGCCACTGACAAAATCTCTACAGCGTGGAGAAGACCCTCAGTTTGATCAAGTAGGTGATATGCTTCCAATGTTATATTTTCTGTTTATTTCAAAGTGTACAAAGAGGGGACTTGGGTTGTAATTCAGCAGCAGAGTGCTTACCTAGCATGTACAAAAGGCCCTGGGTTTGACCCCTAGTTCAGAGAGAGAGAGAGGGTGGGGAGAGAAGGAGGAAGGGAGAAAGAACAAGCGAGATTGAGAAGAGTAGACAGTGGATGCTTCCTATTGTTTTGAGGGCCTTCCCCAAAGAAGGCCTAGGCATGTGGTTCTAATAGCTGTTCATTTGCAGTTGGCCTCATAGACATTTGGTAGATAGATGTCTTTGGATTTAAATTAGAAAGAATTGCAAAGTGTCAACGCAGTAAGGGTAGGACCTCAGTTGTCTCCTAGGTCTTTGTATACTGAAATGAAAGAGACTAGAAAAAAAGGCAATAAAGGTAAATCCCTTGAAGAGGTGAGTGTCTTCTGAGGAAGTGACACTGTGAGGATCAGGCCTCTGCCTTAGAACTTGTTCATGATTTCCTGCAGCAGTTTTCCGAATGTTTACTACTTGCTGGATGCAGTGCTGTACCCAGTCTAAGCTGTGTCTTAGTCTTCTGTGAATTCATCATCCTGGTCTGGGTTATAATTCAGTGGCAGAGTGCTTGCCTAGCATGCACAAGTCCCTTGATTTGATCCCTAGCACCACAAAGATAAAAGTTGAATTGATGAGCTAATTAATTAATTTAAAATATTGCCAGACTTCATGGCACACACCTGTAATCTGAGCCATTGGGACGCTGAGGCAACAGGATGAGAGTTGGAGAAGGATTAAAAAAAATTGATGATTCGGGCTGAAGAGATGGCTTAGTGGTTAAACGCTTGCCTGTAAAGCCTAAGGACCCCGGTTCTTGGCTCAATTCTCCAGGACTCACATAAGCCAGATGTACAAGGGGTTGCACACATCTGGAGCTCATTTGCAGTGGCTAGAGACCCTGGTGCACCCATCTCTCTCTCTCTACCTGCCTATTTCTGTATATCTCTCAAATAAATAAAAAATTAAAAATTAAAAAAAATGTTGATTAGCTAATTAATTAATTTACAATCTTGCTAGGCTTCATAGTATGCACATAGTATGCCTAGTAATTGGAGACATTGGGAGGCTGAGGCAAGAGGATATGAGTTGGAGGTCAGCCTGTAGCTACATGTTGAGTTCCAGACCAGCCCAGGCTACAGAGTGAATCCCTGTCTCAAAAAAATAAAATAAAATAGACAAAGGAATGTAGACATGGTTCAGTGGTTGAGTACTTGCCTAGCATGTACAAGGCAGGCCCCAGTCTAGTGTGAGCGAGCAATAAGAAGCCTGTAGTCAGATAGCTGGTACCTTTAGGCTAGTCAGGAAGCTTCCATGGGGAGACCCAAGTGTGGTGAGAGCCAGCTCTGCCCTGCCTTGCCCTGCCCTGAGGAGCCAAGGAAGGGCTTCATGGAGCAGGCAGGTGGGACCGTATGACTCTGACATCCAGTCCCTGCTAGTGAGAAAGACCATGAATGAGAATCAATAAAGGCAGAAGGGATTCCCAGCAGCATTTTATAGATGCCTAATGCCATGGATTTCTTTTAAACAGCTAAATTAAGTGTCAGGGTTTAATAAAAAAATTGTCCTGGTACCAAAGCATGTGTGTGTGTGTATTTGTACATACACACAGAACTCTGATGGACAAAAATATAAAAATGTCTTCCCTAAGAACTTGGGTTCTGGCTGGAGGCCCTGGTGTGCCAACTCTCTCTCTCTCATAAAAAAAAATACAAAAAAAAGAAAAGGTTCTAACTTAAGCATGAATATGTTTTTATGTGTCCTACCTCAAGCCCAGAAAAATGAACATTTTCAGATATCAGATCTGGCTGCCTATGGGGTAGAGAGAACAGTTTATCAAGTACTTGAAACAACATAATCAATAAGAGTTTTTTTTTTCACATGTATTGATGGTGAGGAAGATAGGAAATTTCAGAAGAAAATAGAATAGCATACTTTATGCATAGGCCCCGAACAGAGAAATGACATTTATAAATTATCTTTTGGGACTGACACACAGATATTTAATTGTAGCCAAAGGCATGTATTGTCACGGCTTCAAAAATGGGCCACATTATGACTCATGGAGATAGAAAATGAGCAACATAAAGATTTTATTCAACTCATTATTAATGAGGGACATTGAAACCAGTTCAAAAGAAAATGCGAACAGCAGACATTCATAAACCTGGAACACAGAGGCCCAAGTGCACTTAGAAGCGATGCTGCGTATTTCCCATAAAGGAGCAAAGAAAACTGCACTCTCCCTGGACAGTTTCTTCATATCTATAGACAAGAATTCTTTGGCGGTAACATCATATATCTACCATCTGAACAATTTTAAAGTAGCTCAGAGGTATTGGAAGGTCCCTGGACTCAGAAGCACACAGCCCCTTCAGAGGGATGTTCTGTGTTTTCACTGCAACCATTTTTTTTTTTTTTCTGAAGACTGGCTGTGTTAGGAAAGAGGCTGCATAGGCAAAAAGGACTCAGACTGTAGAAGAACTCAACGCCACTGGGATGAGGCTTCATCCCACATTAGTATTAAGGTGACAGCAGGGCAATTTGATGTCAATAGCAAGAGGCCATGTCCATGACTGAGCTATGGAGGTCAGGGTGCTAAAAAAGAGTCGAGGCTTAAAGAGCCTGAACTAAAACAGAGGCAGGGAGACTCATAGGAAGAATGATTATTACCAAAAAGATGAAAAAAGTAATCAGTATGGGGTGAAAGGAGAAGCAGAATATAATTAATTTCAGATGAACTCTTGGAGTGATTTCCACTCAAGTTAGCAAGCACAAAGTGTCTGGGACATGCTAGGATCTACGCAAGGTACATGGGCCAGAAGAAGATAGAATTTTCATCTTCAAGGAATTCGCAGCCCCGTAAGAAGACAGATCTGAATTCTGCCATGAAGAATGTTGTAGTTCCCTTCACATTGCAAGGACACCTGACCTAAAGTGTCTGATAGGAGGAAAAGGCTCACGCTGGGCCAACAGCCTTGAGGGGAAGCTTCATCATGGCAGGAAAAGAATGGCAGACCAGAGGCTGGGCATCACCTCTTGCCATAGCAGCTGGCAGAAAGCATCAAGAGTGAGTTGAATAGCACTGGCAAACTGAATTAATTAACCCTGCTGTCACACCTCCTCCAGCAAGGCCCCACCTCCAAAATTTCCACCTGCTAGGCACCAAGCATTCAAAACACATGAGGCTATGGAGGCATCTCATTCAAACCACCACCTTGTGCCCCTGACCCTGAAGATTCATGACCATTTCATGATACATATGAATTTTGGGGGATTTGAGAGACTCTACAGAGAAATAACCAGTCTTCGTTGATTTATAGGGTATGGTGGTCTGAAAGTAAAGTGTCCCACATAGCCTCGTGTTCTTTGAATTCTTGGTCTCCAGCTGGTGGCAGTTCTGGAGGTGGAGCCTTGCTGGAAGACATGTGTCATTGGGGGCAGGTCTGGAGGGTTTTTAGTCCAACCCTTCTGGATATCTAGCTTGCTCTTACTGCTCCTGTCCTCGTGCTGATGTACGAAGTTGTGAGCCAGTTCCCTGCTCTGCTGTGCTTTGTCTACCACGATGAAACTTCTCCTTGAGACTTTAAAGCTGAAATAAGCCCTTTCCTCCATAAGGTTGCATCTTCTCAGATGTTTGGTCCCAGAAATGAAAGATAACTATGTGGTCTCTCAACAGACATTTTACAAAAGGAGTAGACAAATGAGTGGATAAGATCATGAGGAAGCATAGAAGATTTTAGATTAAAAGTTAAGATCCACCAAACAGTGGCCAGAAAACTTGGAAGAAACCTGGAAGGATGCAACTGTCTAGGGCACGGATGACCTTTATAGAAGCTGGGGAAGGGCCATCGATGAAGGAGCAGACACAGAAGTGGAGGCTGGCCGTAAGCAACTCAGGGGAAGCTAGCTGTGAGAAAGCCTTTTGTTGCAGTGGTTACTGTTGCCGTGTTGAATGTATTTTCTTTTGTTTTTGGAGTCAGGGTCTGGCTTGCCTAGAACTCCCTATGTAGACCAAGCTGCCCTTTCACTTAACAATCCTTCTGCCTCTCCTCTGCCTCCTCCAATGGCATGTGCCACGATGGCCAGTGGTGGAATATATTTTCGTAGGTGGTAGATGTTTCCAGGACAACCAAAAGCAGCTGATGGGAGAAAAAGGTGTATTTGGTCTCACAGTCTCAAGGGGAAGCTTCATGATGGTAGGGGAAAGCATGCACGAGCAGGGGCTGGACAGCACTTCTGCCACAGTAGGTGGAAAACAGTAGCAGGAGAATGAGCCAATCTCTGGCAAGGGGAGCTGGCTATAGCACCCCAAAGCCCATCCCTTAATGTCACACCTCCTCCAGCAAGGCCTCACCTCCCAAATTACCATCTGCTGGGGACCACGCATTCAAAGCACATGAGCATATGAGGGGCATCTTATTCAAACCACTACAAAAGATTACTGTTAAATACTTTCAAGGACTTAAATTTCACACCCACGTTTTAGTGGCTAATCATGATCAGTAACACTTAGATTAAAGAGCCGTCTGCCTAAAAACAAGCAGGGCACCATTTGATTTCTTTTTCTGTGATGTGTGGTGAGTGTGCTATGAAGGGGAGCTGGCCATTTGACCTTTAAATGTCTTTCTTCTTTTATGAAATTTTACCTTCCTCCTTTTTAAAAATTTTATTATCTTTTGTGTGTGTGTGTGTGTGAGAGAGAGAGAGAGAATGAATTGGTGCAACAGGGCCTCTTATCACTGCAATCGAACTCCAGATGCATGATCCAACTTAAGCGCATACGTCACTTTGTGCGTCTGGCTTACGTGTGCTGTGGGGAGTTGGACCTAGGTCCTTAGGCTTCACAGACAAGTGCCTTAACCGCTAAGCCATCTCTCCAGCCCCTGAATACTTCCTTTTTGCTTAGAAAGTCTGAGGCACTTGACTTTAGATTCTCCAATTCAATAGCTGCTAAACCTGTGATGAAGTTAGACCTAGTTGAGTGGTGATTAGTTGTTGTTCAAATAGAAAGTTAGCTCACTTTAAAAAAAAAAATGAATAGCAATGCTGTGCGGTGACCCTTCCCTGAGCAGTACTGCCGCAGTTTCCTTGTAAAGGGAGAGCTGATGAAGGACAGGCACTAAATACATGAACACTCAGCGGAGAAAGATGAGGCTGCTGAATCATCCCTGATTATTCTTGCACATACATTCCAGCTTTGTGCAGATGCCTTCTTGTGAATCTTCCCTTGAGTCTTAGACTGCTGCTTATGTATTATCTAATGATGACAAACATAAAACACTTAGATATAACCTGAGTATCCCTTAGTCCAAATGCTTGGCACCAGAAGTGTTTCTGATTTTTGTTTGTATATACATGTACATATATATGTATATATATATGAGACCTAAATCTGAATATGAGATTCATTTTTGTGTCATGTAAACCTTCAACACATAACCTCAGGGTGATTTTATGCAACATATTACATAATTTGATGCATTTATATTTCAGATTATGGAATTTTCCACCTGGGAGGTCAGTTGGCACTTTAAAATTTTCAGATCATGGAGCATTTTGAATTTTCCAGACTAGGGACTCTCAATTTGTAATACAAATAATTGTGTGTCCCATATACTGTTTTACTATTTGAAGTATTACTACAGCTTTATCTCTTAAGACATTCTCATTTGGTAAGTGGAGGTATTTTCTCTTTGCACAGTTAACTACGATTGCTCCCCAAAAGAGCTTTTACCAGAACAATCCCAATTAAGAGCCCAGATCCTGACAGCCACAAGGGAGTCTTGTATGCTTTGGCAATTGCATAAGGAAACACAAGAGATGAGAGAATGAGCTAGAAGCATCTTGGGAACTTGGAGAGGAAAGCCTATCTGTCAAGCAGAGCTCAAGACTGCAGGGGACATGACTGAAGGAAAGGTCACCACTTAGCTATCGGGTTTTGATCCTGCAGATCTTTGAGAAAGAAACCTCGGTAGTGTGGCAAGAATAAACATCAGCTTTCAAAAGTGAAGGCAGTCAGCTGGCAGTGAGACAGGCAGAAGTGTCTGGTACACATAGGACTGAGCACTCAGGAGGACAAATACTTGGGGGTTAGATGAGAAGAGGGGAGCAGACTTGGGGAGGGCTGCACACTTTTCGCCGACCCCATTCACACTGAATGAATGCAAGCTTCTTAATGCCTGATCAGCTGTTGTGTTCAGTTTTTACCCAACACTGTTTTCCAAACTGCCTGAGATGTATGGGTGACGTGGACATTCTAGTAATAGGCTTTATCCAGTTGGTTTATTCTGATTCCAGGATAATCCAAGTTACTGCCACCAGTGTCCTTTTTGGTTGACTTAAAGAGTAGGACTCTGAAGAGTCTAATGAGGGGTAGGTATCACTCAGCCAGCTCTGTCATAAAGGGAGACACTGTGCTTACAGCTTCTGGAGTCAGAAAAGTGTGGGAACATAAACTAAGCCCCATGAATTCTAAAGGAGTCCCTGAGAGACTCTGCCTTGGGTAAGGACCAGGTAGTGTTCTCCCATGGCAAGAAGCTGTAAAAACAACATTCTTCCATCTCTGATGTATGAAAGTCCATCATCAACTTCTGTCACTCACTCACTCGCTCAGCCAGTCCTCGTCGGAGTGGCTTTGTGTCCAGGCTTTAGTTTCAATATTTGCAAATGGAAGAAGGAAGTAGACATTTCGGAAGATCTACCCCCGTATTTCATAGCATTTCATTTTGTCACCATTCAAGCCCAGTGAGATCAGTGTGCAGGTCTAGTCTTCTAGCTAAGAACCCAGAGCTTTGAAGAATGGTGACTTGCCAGGCTCGTGTAGCTCATAAAGGGCAGAGCTATCACCTGGACACAGGACCTTCTGATCTTTCCAATACCCTTAGGAAATTTTGAAAACATAGCAAAATGGAGGGCCAGTCACCACTCAAAGACACTAAATTGCGTCTGCTTGCACTGGAGTATCATTTAGACTCTTGGCTGACATCATCTCTGTAGGTTCCAAATCATTTAATGAAATATTCTATGTAGCAGCTTTTGAGTTTTCCTCTCAATTTTATGACTTATGTATTTTTGTGGCACTTTAGTTTGATGGCATGTTGAAAATGCCATGTAATAATGGGAAACTTATGATAAAATATATCCATATATATATATATATATATATATATATATATATATATATATATATACACACATACATGTGTATGTGTGTTAAAGTGATGATAGCTTTTCAGTGTTAGTCGGTAATGACTTTCCTCAATAGGAAGAAAGTGAAATTTTAGTGTTTCAACATTCATTCAGATACTCCAATTTAATGAACATCTATTTAAAATGATTGAAAAATATAAGCAATTAGGAATAAAAATAAACTGTCATTGGATGTACACATATTACTGCTGTTCAGCATTTCTGAAATGGTTCTCCTATGGAAAAATGTATTCCATAAAATGGGCCAAGAAGATGGGGATCCTTTTCTAATTATCCAGAAAAGTTATGTCTCTGGTGTCTGTTAGCACTCACCAATACTATAACCAAACAGTACTGTAGAATATGGTTGAGAAAAAGTAAATCACATACACAAATGCAATTAATGTGTCTTTTTTGTGGTATTACATAGTGGGTACTTTTCACCCTCAAGGTTGTTTGACCACCTGAACTTATTTTAGAAATTAAGGCATCAGTGGAGTGATTTTAAAATTATCCATTAAGTGCACCACTCCTGACAAGTCCACCTTATTACTGAAATATATGGAATAACTCCATGAAGTAAATATTCAAGCATGTATGTGTGAAGTGTCCTTCTTGGCATCCAGCAAGTATAATAAAATGCTTATGAGAAATTAACATCTCTGCTACAGCATAATAGACAGCCTCTTTTAACCTGTTTATACAGAAAAAGCAAAAGTAAACATTAGGATGTTTATAAAGCACATTTAGTACTTCCCCTCCCCCTCAAAAAAGAAAACAGCATATGAAATAGTTCTGTGATTCGGAGTGCTCCATCTCCTCCTGCTGCCTAGTCCTAGCTCATCGATGGCGGAAGAATGTGATCTTGTAACGGCAACAAGAACATCTTTGTAAAGAGCCTGGCCTCTTTCAGTGGCAGCACAGGGCTGGGATTCATCTGGCCATTGGCTCTGTTTCCAGTGCTTGAAGGAGTTGAGTAATGGAGAAGCCAGTTAGACCTTCCTGAGCTCAGAGGGCCAGGCCTCCTCAAAACCCACCCTTCCTTCCTGAAAGCCTGACCTCCCAAGGGCAATAACAGAGCAATGGAAAACACACACCTCCAGCCCCGCTCACCCTCCATGCCTTCCTTCCGAGATGCTCTTGGTGTGTGCCATGCAGAGTGGGTCCAGGCGCGCAAATAACAAGATGGGCTTCATGATGGTCTTTTAATTGGTGGAGAATTAAAAATGTATATATATATATAATATAATATGTATTACTGAGGTTTGAGGAACACTGTGGACATCCAAAACAGAGAATGTGGGTTACGCTGAAATGAAGTAGCTGAATGCTGTGGTCTCCACCCAGAAATGTTTGGAAATTAGAGATATGATTTTGTCTCCTTTGTGGTCTATAGAAACTAAAAGTGTCTAAGTGCCCCACACCAGATTTTTAAACAAACTTTATTTATTTATATAGTTTGGGTTTTATAGAAAGTTGTACCAATAGTATAAACTATGGCCAGCTTCCTCTGTTGTTGACACAATGGTGTATTTATCCTAAGAAATCAGTATTAGTATATAGTAGTCACCAAAATATCTTGATCCCTAAAAAACACAATTTATATGCTATTGGCCTTTCTGACTAACATCTTGTTTTCTGTTCCAGGATGCCAGGTAGATAACCCCATGTTGCATTCAGTGTGCACGTCTCTTTAGGTTTCTCCAGAAATGTACAAGTACTTCTGAAGTACGGAAATAGTAGATGCATTTGGATTTTATTATATATGTAATAATTAAAACTATTAACCTACAGTTGTTGACTCTGAGTTCTGATCCCTTTTAACTCTGTGGAAGAAACCTTCATTCCCCCAAATCAAAGCATTTCATCAATTTTTTTATCTCCTTATTTTTTTGTGGGTGTATGTATATGCAATTTGCATATACACATGTATGTATGTATGTATGTATGTATGTGGGCACGTGTATATGCATTGTGCGTCTTTCCCAGTTACTCTCCATCTTTTCTAAATTTTTTATTTATTTTTAGAGAGCGAGAGAGAATTGGAACACCAGGGCCTTACCCACTGCAATCAACACTTGCGCCACCTAGTGGGCATGTGAGACCTTGCACTTGCCTCACCTTGTGCGGCTGGTTTACATGGGATCTGGAGAGTAGAACATGGGTCCTTAGGCTTCACAGGCAAGCGCCTTAACCGCTAAGCCATCTCCCCAGCCCTCTGTCTTTTTTTTTTTTTTTTTTTTAAGACAGGGTCTTTCAGTGAGCCTAGCACTGGCTGTGGATATAACTAAGGTGGGGTAAAAGGGCATTCTTGACCAAATGATTTGATTGGCTTCAATCAAAAAGGGCACATAGTGAATTCTAGGTCAGCCTGAGCTAGAGTGAGACCCTACCTCAAAAAAAAAATTTTTTTTTAAAGGCTGCTTGTAGTGGGACATGGTGGCACATGCGTTTAATCCCAGCAGTCAAGAAGGCAGAGGTAGGAGGACTGCTGTAAGTTCAAGTCCAGTCTGGGACTACAGAGTAAATTCCAGGCCAGCCAGGGATAGAGTGAGACTGTACGGTGGAAGGGAGGCTTTTTGTAATTAAGTTTACAGAGCAGACTGAATGGAACAACTTGTTTATTTTTAACTTCCACTAATCCATGGCCAAAGACAATGTGCAATTTTTTATACATATATAGAGCATGGCTCTGGGAGAAACAGGGTCAGGCAGACCATTGGCAGTAGAATCTGAGGATGTAAGCCATCGAGGTCACTCTTTGCTTCATCTAAAGGACTGCTTGAGAGCTGGGGAGATGGCTTAGAGAATGGGCACACCAGCGCTTCCAGCCACTGCAAACAAATTGCATACACATGTGCCACTTCGTGCATCTGGCTCGCATGGGTACTGGGGAATTGAACGTGGGTTCTTGGGCTTCACAGGCAAGCGCCTTAAGCACAAAGCCATTTCTCCAGACCAAATGTTTTTGAAGTAGGGTTTTTTTAATGGTTTCATTGTCTACACTAAATTCCACATTGTAAAACTTCTGCTAAAAATAACACTGCCCAAACATTCTTACTCGTGCCTAATTCTAGATGAGATATAGCTTATCTTTATTGGGTTTCCTGGATCTGTTTCCAACTCACCTTCCAGAGATGTTTTTCCAGTTTCTTTTCTCTGTCCATGGCAGTAGTGTGTAAGCGTGTCCATCTCCTCACTGCTTGTCAGCGCTGAGTATTGTACTTTATTTCTACTGCTTGTTCATCAAGAACTGGAAACAGGTTTCACCATAGTTGTACACGTGCAGAATGCAGGGCTTTTAATAGACAGGTGTGTCATAAACATTTTCTCCCAATCTGTAGCTTATCATTTGTCATTTTCTTAACAATGTCTTCTGGAAGCGGGAGCTTTGAGTATTGAGGACATTACATAGATCACATTCTTAGCATTCCAGGTCATGCCTGGGACATTCTGGCACAATCTGAATTCAGAAAGATTTCCTCCTCTGTTTTCTTCAGATGTTCTATAGTTTGGGGTTTTACACTTTGGTTTATGGTTCATTTCACATTGATTTTTGCATATAGTATGAGATCTGGTCATTAGTAACAGATGAGGAGATTAGAATAACAAAAGTATGTTTATTGTTTAAGGATGAGGAGAGATGCTTGCTTTTGATGTAATATCGAGTTAAATTTCCTACTTATTACCTGTAATCTAGTTTGGGACATAAATAAGTTATAAATAAATAAGCTTATTGGCAGAAAATAATACTCATTATTACCACATAGGTTATTATTTAAGAGATAAATTTGGGGCTGGAGAGATGTCTTAGCGGTTAAGGTACTTGCCTGCAAAGCCAAAGGGCCCAGGTTCAACTCTCCAGGACCCACATAAGCCAGATACATATGGTGGCACATGCGTCTAGAGTTCATTTGCAGTGGCTGGAGGCCTGGTGCACCCATTCTCTCTCTGTGCCTCTTTCTCTCTCCCTCTGTCACTCTTTCTCTCAAATAAATAAACAAAAACAAGAGATAGATTTGCCTATTTAACTTAAACAATTAATACAATTGAATTATTATATTTACACAACAAGAAATTTTAAAGACCAGAGAGGTACAAAGTAGGTGACCTGACGAAATAATTTCTTTGCGGTTCATGAATAACTGATGCAATTAACATCTGATCTCTAGAAGGCAAGGGAGTCAAAGTAATTCACTTTCTTGAACCACAAAATTATCTTTCTGTGAGGAACGTCTGTCAGCACTAAGAGACTTGAGCTCTTGGGAATGTACTAATCAAGATTATGAAAGAGAAGGCTGGAATGAGTAAGGAAGTTTGCTTGGGGTCATTTGTTTCAAGTGTTCCAGTAACTGGCATGGCCACAAAGCCTTCTAATGGCCGCCATCTTTCTTTTCCTCTAGGTCATCAGCTCTATGAGCTCCCTTTCTGAGTACTGCCTGCCTTCCATCCTGCGGACACTATTTGACTGGTATAAAAGACAAAACGGCATTGAGGATGAATCACATGAATACAGACCAAGAACAAGCAATAAATCAAAAAGGTACATTTCCTTTGTGTAAGGATACTGGTTCTTCCCTCTTTCCTTCTCTCCCTCCCTCCCTCCCTACCTCTCCCTCTCCCCTTTCTCTCTTCCAAATGAGTCCAAACGAGAGCCTTGTGGCATCTGTGTCTTCCCGACTCCCCCAAAGAGACCCAGCCCGTGCTGCAGTGTTCTGTGCTCTGTAGCTGGCCAGGTATCTGGAGCAGCTTGTCACTGCCAGCTGACACAGGTTGAAAATTCACAAACAACCTCATTTCAGCATTTGCGGGGACAAGCTGTAAGAAGCCGCTTGTTTTCGTCCTTGCTTTTCAGTCTCCTAATCTGCACTCAGAGTCGGGCCACTGAAGGCCCAGTGACATGCTGAGGTATTTTTGCTGCTGTCAAAGTAACCTCAGGACTCAGGGAGCTGCAGGGGAAGGATGCAGAGCCCCACGGCTCGGTCCCGAGGCCCTGCCCCTCTCTGTACTTCAGTGTATCCAAATGAGGATATGAGGTTCATGTCACTGACTTCTCCATCCAGCTGAGAACTGTTTGTTTACACTGCTTCTTCTCCCTGCCCCCGTGGCTTTCAAAACCACCATATGAGCCATTCAGCTGCCAAAAGATTCAAATTCTCATATGCTCAAAATGATGTATGACCCCCCCCCAAATCTTAGGTAAATATACTTAATTTTATGTGTTTGAAATCAACACAGTATAGCTAAGCTGCATACAGATGAAAGTTTAATGATTTTTTAAGAAAAATAATAAAATACTATAAATAAAATACTAATAAAGGCAATGATATTTTTCTGCGTGTGTTGATTCTGTATGTTTCAGTGCTTTTAGAGATAGTACTAAGAGTCAGACATGGGCTACCTCTTCTGAGTGGATTAGCAGCCTTCATTTCTCTCAACAGTCCTAATACTTTTTAAAAACTTTTGAAACTGGAGCTATAGAGATGACTCAGTAGTTAAGGTGCTTGCCCGTAAAGCCTAACAACCAGAGTTCAACTCCCCAGGATCCATATGCAGCCACATGCACCAAATGGGGCATGCATCTGGAGTTCATTTGCAGCAGCTATCTCTGCTGGGCCTGGTGTGCGTGCCTTTAAACCCAGCACTTGAGAGACCAAGATAGGAGGAGCACTGTGAGCTGGAGGCCAGCCTGAGACTACATGGTGAATTCCAGGTCAGCCTTGGCTAGAGCGAGACCCTACTTAAAAAAAAATAGTAGGGCTGGAGGAATGGCTTAGCAGTTAAAGAGCTTGTCTGCAAAACCAAAGGATCCAGGTTCAATTCTCTAAGACCCACATGAGCCAGATGCAGAAGGTGGCCCATGAATCTGGAGTTTGGTTGCAATGGCTAGAGGCCCTGGCACTCTCATATTCTCTCTCTTGCTCTTGCTCTCTGAGGTAGGGTCTCACTCAAGCCCAGGCTGACCTGGAATTCACTATGTAGTCTCAGGCTGGCCTCAAACTCACAGCAATCCTCCTACCTCTGCCTCCCAAGGGCTGGGATTAAAGGTATACACCACCACACCTGGCCAAGAGTACCTTTTTAATGTATTAAATTGTAAGAGAAATCTAGGTGTGATGGCTCACACCTATAATCCAGTACTGGGGATGCTGAGGCAGGAGGGTCACTATGAGTTTAGGCCAGCCTGGGGTATGGAATGAGTTCAAGGTCAGCTGGGATAGATTGAAACCCTACCTAAAAAAGGGGTAGCTGAAGAGATGGCTCAGCAGTTAAGGCACTTGCATGCAAAGCCTAACTATCCTGGTTCAATTCCCCAGTACCCACATAAGCCAGATGCACAAAGTGGTGCATGCATTTGGAGTTTGTTTGCAGTGGCTAGAGGCCCAGGTATGCCCATAGTCTCTCTCTCCCTCTCCCTCTCCCTCTCTCTTTCTCTTTCTCTCTCTCCTTAAAAATAAAACACTTTTTAAAGACTTTTAATGGTGGAATTTTTATTCTGTGTGAAAATATGTGACCAGAGGTAATTTCATCCTTCCCATTGTACGTGTTGGCTGGTGAACGGAAGTGAGGCTGCCTTGGGAGTCAGCAGTATAGCAACTTTTTAAATTTATTTATTTATTTTAGAGAAAGAGAGAGAAAATGGGTACACCAGAGCCTCCTGCAAACAAACTCCAGATGCACACACCACTTTGTGCATCTGGCTTTACATGGGTACTGGGGAATCAAACCTGGGTCGTCTGGCTTTGGAGACAAGTACCTTAACCGCTGAGCCATCTCTCTAGCCCTGAAACTAGATTTTGCATGGCTTGATTTCTTTACTTTTTTTTTTTTTTTTAATTTGAGAGAGAGAGAGAATAGGTGCACCAGCGGCCTCTCAGCCACTGTGAACTAACTCCAGACATGTACACCCCCTTGTGCGCATGTGCGATATTGCACGCTTGTGTCACTTTTGCATCTGGCTAAACTTAGGACCTGGAGAATTGAACAGACATTCTTAGGCTTCTCAGGCAGGTACCTTAGCCACTAAGCCATCTCTCCAGCCTATGGCTTGATGTCTTGATGGATTAAAATATGTTTTTTAACCACTGCTGATTATTTGCTAGAAAGCAGAGCAGCTACTGGAGTCAAACACCTCCAGAATCAGGACAGTAAAACTTGACTCCATAGCACTTTAGCTACACTTGAATGTTTAAGATGAGAGAATGTGTATATGGGGGAAGGAAATGAGGGTCGCTACAGCACGATGTAGCCAAGCTTTGTCTAAAAGAGGAACTTCAGGGAGAGGCCTGAGCAACTGAAAATAGTCAAGGGGAGGGATGGACATTGAACTATGATTTCTAAGATTAGTGTAAGAGCAACATTTTTGCCTGCCAAATGAATTTGTCAAATGCTTCTGGCTCCTTGCAGTTGGACCTCAGACAGGTAATAAAGTTGAATTCATTATTGGAAAAGTGTATGTCTTAACTTTTATTTGAAAGCATAATTTGACTTATTAAATAAAATAAAATCAAGGGTCTTTAAAAATGTAGGGTTTTTTTTTTTTTTTTCTTTTCTGCTCCCTGCCAAGAATCACTGCTTCCTCTGGGTTCTCTGGCCGTTTTTAAAGGCCATCTTATCAGCCATCTGTTACAGACAGAACTGCTCTTTCTGTAGACGCCGGGCGGCTTGGGAGCTCTTCTGGCCCTTGTTTTCAAACTCTCCCCTTTCATGTCCTGACTGGAGAGTACTGCCCTCTTACGTTGCACTATACACCACCACACCTGGCCAAGAGTACCTTTTTAATGTATTAAATTGTAAGAGAAATCTAGGTGTGATGGCTCACACCTATAATCCAGTACTGGGGATGCTGAGGCAGGAGGGTCACTATGAGTTTAGGCCAGCCTGGGGTATGGAATGAGTTCAAGGTCAGCTGGGATAGATTGAAACCCTACCTAAAAAAGGGGTAGCTGAAGAGATGGCTCAGCAGTTAAGGCACTTGCATGCAAAGCCTAACTATCCTGGTTCAATTCCCCAGTACCCACATAAGCCAGATGCACAAAGTGGTGCATGCATTTGGAGTTTGTTTGCAGTGGCTAGAGGCCCAGGTATGCCAATAGTCTCTCTCTCCCTCTCCTTCTCTCTTTCTCTTCCTCTCTCTCTCTCTCTCTCCCTTTCTTTCTCTCTCTCCTTAAAAATAAAACATTTTTTAAAGACTTTTAATGGTGGAATTTTTATTCTGTTTGAAAATATGTGACCAGAGGTAATTTCATCCTTCCCATTGTGCATGTTGGCTGGTGAACGGAAGTGAGGCTGCCTTGGGAGTCAGCAGTATAGCAACTTTTTAAATTTATTTATTTATTTTAGAGAAAGAGAGATAGAATGGGTACACCAGAGTCTCCTGCAAACAAACTCCAGATGCACACGCCACTTTGTGCATCTGGCTTTACATGGGTACTGGGGAATCAAACCTGGGTCGTCTGGCTTTGGAGACAAGTACCTTAACCGCTGAGCCATCTCTCTAGCCCTGAAACTAGATTTTGCATGGCTTGATTTCTTTTTCTTTTCTTTTTTTTAATTTGAGAGAGAGAGAGAATAGGTGCACCAGCAGCCTCTCAGCCACTGTGAACTAACTCCAGACATGTACACCCCCTTGTGCGCATGTGCAATATTGCACGCTTGTGTCACTTTTGCATCTGGCTAAACGTGGGACCTGGAGAATTGAACAGACATTGTTAGGCTTCTCAGGCAGGTACCTTAGCCGCTAAGCCATCTCTCCAGCCTATGGCTTGATGTCTTGATGGATTAAAATATGTTTTTTAACCACTGCTGATTATTTGCTAGAAAGCAGAGCAGCTACTGGAGTCAAACACCTCCAGAATCAGGACAGTAAAACTTGACTCCATAGCACTTTAGCTACACTGGGGGTAGGAAATGAGGGTCGCTACAGCACGATGTAGCCAAGCTTTGTCTAAAAGAGGAACTTCAGGGAGAGGCCTGAGCAACTGAAAATAGTCAAGGGGAGGGATGGACATTGAGCTATGATTTCTAAGATTAGTGTAAGAGCAACATTTTTGCCTGCCAAATGAATTTGTCAAATGCTTCTGGCTCCTTGCAGTTGGACCTCAGACGGGTAATAAAGTCGAATTCATTATTGGAAAAGTGTATGTCTTAACTTTTATTTGAAAGCATAATTTGACTTATTAAATAAAATAAAATCAAGGGTCTTAAAAAATGTAGGGTTTTTTTTTTTTTTTTTTCTTTTCTGCTCCCTGCCAAGAATCACTCCTTCCTCTGGGTTCTCTAGCCGTTTTTAAAGGCCATCTTATCAGCCATCTGTTACAGACAGAACTGCTCTTTCTGTAGACGCCGGGCGGCTTGGGAGCTCTTCTGACCCTTGTTTTCAAACTCTTCCCCTCTCATGTCCTGACTGGAGAGTACTGCCCTCTTACGTTGCACTGAGGGGACAGTGTCCCTTTCCCTGGTGAGCAGGAACACTTTTTAGTTCAAGGGGGTCTGGAAGGATGTCAGCTGGATGGTTTTGTGTGCACTCCTCCTCCTGGAAGGCTGCTTGTAAATGGGCCTGAATGAATGATCCCTCCACACACCCCCATGAATGCATTTCTCCTGGAAAGACAAAGCCAAGGCTTGCTTTCCTCCTTGGTAACCCATCCCTCATCTACCTGCCTTGATTTGACTCGCCCACTGCCATAGGCACCTCCAGAGATTCTTTTTTTGGTTTTTTGTTTGTTTATTTGTTTGTTTGTTTGTTTTGTTTTTTCGAGACAGGATCTCACTCTGGCCCAGACTGACCTAGAATTTACTGTGTAGCCTCAGGCTGGCCTCAAACTCACAGCGATCCTCCTACCTCTGCCTCCCGGGTGCTGGGATGAAAGCATGCACCACCACGCCCAGCCAGAGATTCTTTTTCTAATATCTTAAATCCCACTTTGCTTTCTTCTTGTTCCCTCTCGACTAAAGACAGCAGCATTCCGTGTTTAAAGTATCTCCCTGGCAAGCCTAAATCCTATCACTCTCAGCAAAGATTGAGCAGTTATGTGTGGAAGAGATGAGATTCTGCTAAATAAACATTTTACATGCTTTACCTCCTCAGGCCACAATGTAAGGAAGGCAGAGCCTCCCTAACCAAAAATCTGAAGTTTATGAGCACTGATGTGACACAAGCAGAAAGTCCACAGCTGACCCCATGCGACAGATCAACAGACAAGTCCACTAAAACATTCTAAGATCACGTCAGCCTATGTATTTAGGTCCTAACGAGATACAAATGTCTAGACTTGGGTCCCATCCCCAAGATATCTCATTATTCAAGTGTCGATATTCCAAAGTCTGAAGAAATGTGAAACCAAACCCAATGGTCTTACGTGTTTTGCATAAGAAATACTCAGTCTGTACTATGCAGATTCCTTTCCCTCGTGTAGGTGGAGAACCTGCTCATAAGTGTAAGAGGCTGGATTTCAAGCCAGTGCTTTCCACACCACCACTCTGTGCCAAAGCGCTGGGCCTGCATTTCATTCATCTGTCTTCATTTTGTTTCAAATTGTGTTCTCAGTGGATGTGAAGTGGAAAACGGGGTGCAGGTAGCATGTTGCTGATCCAGCAGTTTTATTTCTGCTCCCTAACTTTTGAAAGGGCGCAAATGATATATGATTTTTCCCTTTCCCTCATCCTCCCACTTACATTTTAGTCTTTCTTCCGATACTCCTTTACTTCTTTCCTCCTGTCACTAAATCTCAAGTGGCAAAAGGACAGAATAAGGGTCAGGAAAGAGAAAAAAAAAAACACTATGCTGATCTTTTTTCTATTCTCCACTGTTTCGCTCCTGTTGATTATGATGGTGATAGTTCCTAACCATGCAGCCCCTTTCCTGAAACCCTTATATGGCATCATTATATGACTTTGCTACTGTCATAAAATCCTGTCACTGAAGACCCCCCCCCCAGTATTGTGGTTCTGCCTCCTGTGTGGGTCACATTTTATGAATAGCATTCCTGGGATGTAAGGTACACAATATGAGGTTATGGGCTCAGAAGTAGCTATCTGAATTTACATGATTTGAAATTATTTTTAAATATTTGTTATTTATTTTTAATTTTTTAAGAGAGAGAGAGAGATGAAGAGGCAGATAGAGAGAGAGAGAGAGAGAGAGAGAGAGAGAGAGAGAGAGAATGGGTGCTTCAGGGCTTCTAGCCACTGCAAATGAACTCCAGATGCATGTGCCACCTTGTGCAACTGGTTTACATGGGTACTAGGGAATTGAGCCTGGGTCCTTAGGCTTTATAGGCAAGTGCCTTAACTGCTAAGCCATCTCTCCAGCCCACAAGATTTTTATTATATTTTTATTTGAATATAAAGTATTGGGTTTCATTATGTTGTATTTCAAATTTTGTTCTTTTTTTCATTAGCATGCATTTTTTTAAACAAAACCTAAGACCACTGTCAAATTCTTCACACGGTAGTAACTGTGCTTCAGAAATCATACTGAAAAACCTTATTAACAAAGAAGACAAAACTACAAATTAAAATCAATAAAAATTAGGGCTTGGAGAGATTGTTCAGTGATTAAAGGCATTTGCTTGCAAAGTCTGATGGGCCAGGTTCAATTTCCCAGTAACTACATAAAGCCAGAAGCACAAAGGGGCACCTGTATTGAGTTCATTTACAGTGACAAGAGGCCCTGGGATACCCATTCCCTCTCTCATTCTCTCTCTTCTTGCAAATAAATAAATAAATAATATTTTTAAGGTCAATAAAGCCAGGCATGGTGGCACATACCTTTAATCCCAGCACTCACTCAGGAGGCAGAGGTAGGTGGGTCACCATGAGTTCAAGGCCACCCTGAGATTACGTGAATTCCAGGTCAGCCTGAGCTAAAGTGAGACCCTACCTCAAAAAACATCAATAAAAATTAGGTAGATGGATTGATTGATTGATTGATTGATAGTTCACACGTATTTTGAAAAGGCTATTTGGCAAATTTCAGCATTAACTCCCAACTCCATAGATATTGTTAACGAAAAAAATGGTATTTACTGTTGGCCCCCTTTTAAATTTTTTATTCATTTGCAAGGAGAGAGAGTGGCTGCACCAAGGCCGCTAGCCACTGCAAATAAACTTCAGAGGTATGCACTGTTAGTACAGGCATGTCCTAATAATGTTAATTTAGGAGTGTCCTATTGCATGACAGGGGTAGAGATGTAGTGACATGGACAGGGTAGTGTTCAAGGAGTAAGATGTTTTCTTCCAACTACCATCAGTTGACAAATAACATTACATACACATACATGAATGGTGTCACAACCACCAGTGGGTTCTAAAATAAAGCCCTTCAGTCTATCTGCTTAGAAGGCTAGAGACAGTAAAACAGAATCAAATTGTTTTTAACTGTAAATGAGCCACATACATTCCTTGGATCCAAGATTTATAGACTGTCCTGGAGAGTTAGGGAAGGGGACAAGGGGACTGGCAGTGCGAGCTGAGTGAGAGCAGGGACAGAGGCAAATTTTGTCCTTTTGTTTTTCTTCCTCCTCTGTTCCCAGCCCCCATCCCTCACATCTAGCCTCCTTACCTTGTCATAGTACATGCTTCTTTTTGTTTTCCCACACCTCTCATCACCTTTCGTCCCTCTCATGGCATATCTTATTCATAGTCTGTAGTCACTTTCACACTCTTACTTACTTATATATAGGCATGAAAAGTTAGACTCTGCACGCCCTTAATCCCAGCATTTGGGAGTTCAAGGCCACCCTGAGAATACATAGTGAATTCCAGGTCAGCCTGGGCTAGAGTGAGACCCTACCTTGGAAAAAAAAAAAAAAAAGTTATATTCTGCATATGAGAGAGAACATGTGAATTGTGTCTTTCTGGGCCTAGGTGACCTCATTTAGCACAATCTTTTCCAATTCCACTTATTTTCCTGAAAATTTCATCCTCTTTTTTTATTTTACAGCTGAATAAAATGTCATTGTGTATATGTATTACATTTTTATTACCCAGACATCAGTGGATGGACATCTAGGTTAATTCTATTTCTTTTTTTTATAACAATATTATATGTACTTATTTATTTACTTGAGAGTGAGAAAGAAAGAGCCAGATAGAGAGAGAGAATGGCCTCTATCTATTGCAAATAAACTCCAGATGCATGTACCACTTTGTGCATCTATCTTTACATGGGTACTGGGGACTAGAACCCTGATCCTTAGGCTTTGCAGGCAAGTGCCTTAACCACCGAACCATCTCTCCAGTCCCTGATTCCATTTCTTAACTCTTGTGACTAGAGCAGCAATGACATTGGATGTGCAAGCATCTCTGTGGTTGCATATAGAGTCCTTTGGGAATATGCCCAGCTGGGTCATATGCCACTTCAAGTTTTAGCTTTTTGAGAAATCTCCACCCTGATTTCCATAGTAGCTGCACCTGGTTACCCTGCCACCAAGAGTGAGCATGAGTTTCTTTTCCCCCAAACCTCGACATCATTTGTGGTCAGGAGTTTTCTTGATGCTAGGCATTCTGACCAGGGCGAGATAAAATCTCAACATGGTTTTAATTTGCATTTCCCTTATGGATGAAGCATGTTGAATTATTTTAAATATATATTTTTGCCACTTGTGTTTCTTCTTTTGAAAAATGTTTGCTTCGTTAACTCATTTATTGATTGGCAGTTTTAGGTTTCTGGTGTTTAGTTTGAGCAGGCTTTTAAAAATATTTTTATTTATTTGCAAGCAGGGGGAGAAAAGAAAAAGAGAGAGCGAGAGAGAGAGAATGAGAGAGAGAGAATGAGCACACTTGCCACTGTAAATGAACTGCAGATGCATAGGCCACATTGTGCATCTGGCTTTATGTGTATACTGGGGAATCGAACCCAGGATGGCAGGATTTGCAAGCAAGTGCATTTAATTTCAGAGCCATCTCCCCAGCCTGCAGTGTGTGTGTGTGTGTGTGTGTGTGTGCGCGCGCGCGACCTTTTTTTTCCTAGGTATCAAGCCCCTATCACAAGCATAGCTGGCAAAGGTCTCCCATTCTGTGGGCTTTCCATCCACCCTTCTGATAGTTTCTGAGTTAGACTTTGGATCAAATATGTCACTTTGAAAGCATCTTCACTGTTACTTAAGATATGATATTTTTCATTTTACAGTGATGAACAACAGCGAGATTATTTAATGGAGAGACGGGACCTCGCCATTGATTTCATTTTTTCTTTAGTGTTAATAGAAGTTTTGAAACAGGTGAGTGATTGCCATTTCTTTTGGTTAGCATGTGCTCATCTAAAACAACTTAGGTTTTGAAAATCTAAGGTGATGATCTATAAATTCCCAATACTGGGCAAAGTGAATCGTGTGTGTTGATTGCTGTGGGCCGTATGTAGTTATTGGAAATAAATATTAGTGATGTGCTGTTTAATGGTCCCTTCGAAACTCCATGTCATCTTTTTTGTTTCAGATTCCACTTCATCCTGTGATAGACAGTTTAATACATGATGTTATTAACTTGGCTTTCAAGCACTTTAAGTACAAAGAAGGGTAAGGTGATTTCCAGTCTGAGAACATTGAAGTTGGAAGCTTAAAACTGCCTCGCTAGTTGGCTCTTTTCTGACCCATCAGATCCACTTTTCCTTTATGTCTTACTTAGGTACCTCGGTCCTAACACTGGCAATATGCATATTGTGGCCGACCTCTACGCGGAAGTCATCGGGGTGTTAGCCCAAGCTAAGTAAGTGAACGTCAGAGTACGTGGCTGGGAGACCAGAGTGCCTCTAATTAAGGAAGGGGGTGGGTGTAAGTTCATTGAACCTGGGGTTGATTTTGGCATCTCTGCCCATCTCTGAAATCCGCTCGAGGTTCCTTCAAGACAGGTACTAAATTACCTTCAGCACTTGGGCCAAATCCCACTAAAACCCTGGATTTCCAATGACTGTTTCTAAGAAATGGACTAACGCAGTTACTTGTCTCTTTGCCCAGATATTCCAAAGAAGTTTATTAGTTCTTCGAGTTTGAGTTTCTGTATTTCATGAGGGATTTACAATCTATCATTTGTGAGTGGGAAAAATTCCATTCTACAATGTCCCTTTTACTATAGACCTTACTTAATTCAACTGTGCTAAAAATGTCCCAGACACTGTCATGGAAACAAGTCAGAGGGAAAATTCTCATTGCTAAATTTATCTGGCCCGGTAATGCTACTTAGCAGGCTAGAACAAAGTTATGTTAGACTATTAGCAATAATATACTTCTTCCAAAAATGATGTCACACGTGACTTGCCCGTCTTCATTTTATCCAACCCAGAGGCAAATAAGCCAAGATCCCGACTGTGCAGATTAGGTAAAATGAGCTAAAGACATAATATGAACTCAGGCCAAGAGACTAGCTACAGCAAGTGATGTCTCGATCCTTTTGAAACACGGTCCTTAAAAAAGATCTTTATCTTCAAGGGATGGAATTTCTTCACTTAGTAACATGCAGATGCACAACTTATCCAAAAAAAAAAAAAATTAAGTACTCAGTAACATTACCAAGCCAAAACAGACCACAGAAAATAGACCCCTCCTAAAACTCTTTGCTGTGATTAAATTTTTTACTCTAATCTGTTTAATCTGCTCATCTTGACAGCCTGTTGTTTTTTAATGCGTGATGCGTCAAGGTTAGAAAATGGAGGAGGAATGTGCAGAGGTCAGAACACTGACTCCAGTGAGAAATATCAAGATCAAAGGCCGACAGCCACAGGGGAAGGAACTAGAGAAAGTGTGTATGAGAGTGAAATGAGGGGCTGGAGAGATTGCTCAGTGGTTAAGGCACTTGTCTATAAAACCTAATGACCCGGGGTTCAATTCCCCAGTACCTACATAAAGCCAGATGCACAAAGTGGCATATGCATCTAGAGTTTGTTTGCAGCAGTTGGAGGCCCTGGCCCATACTATTTCCCTATCTGTCTGTCTTCTCTCTGTCTCTATGTGCTTGCAAATAAATAAATAAAAACTTTTTTAAAAATTTAAAGAATTAAATGATACATCAGTACACAGAAATTTTGTTAAATTTAGCAATAAAAAAAATAATAAAGGGGCTGGAGAGATGGCTTAGCAGTTAAGGCATTTGCCTGCAAAGCCAAAGGATCCCTGTTTGATTCTCCAGGACCCACATAAGCCAGATGCACAAGGGGGTGCATACATCTGGAGTTCACTTGCAGTGGCTGGAGGCCCTGGCACGCCCATTCTCTCTCTCTCTCTCTCTCTCTTTCTCTCTCTCTCTCTATCAAATAAATAAATAAAAGAAATGTTTAAAAATAAAATAATGTTTCCCCCTAAAAAGGGATTAAAGGATAGAGTTATGGACCAGTGAGTGAGACTGGGTGTACTTTATTGTACTCTGTTATAATTGTGGTTCCTGAGTCATTAAGGAGAAAAGGAATAGTGCCCATTGTAGCTGAGCTATAAATGAATCGTCATCTACCTGAGTAAGCTGTAATTGCCTGACAGTTAACTCATGTGTGTGATCTCATTCTTAAAATGATTTGAAAATGAAGGCATTAACACATCTATTTGCTGATTTATTAGGCTCTGGAAAAATCTCAACATATTCCTTTGCAATAATCACACGTGATTCCCTCATGCTATCATTTGGAAAGTTTAATATGCTCACATGGCTTTTTGTGTTCCTCTTAGTGCTGGGTACTGTCCAGCACAATCATCCCGCACACTGTCAGTCAAGTGGCCTTCCTTAGCTACATAGACAACGAACGGATTGAGAAATCACGGCATTCTAAGCCTGCCTTAGTCAGGATTCTTGAGAAAAACAAAGCCAATCGATTGAGTATTTATACAGAAAGGAGATCTATTAGATTGGCTCACGCGATACAGGCTGGGTGGTCCAACTATGACTGTCTGTAGGCTGGAGAGTCTGAGAACCCAGTATCTGTCCAGCCCACGAGGCTGCTTGCCTCAGCAGTCCTATTCTGACACTGTAGGCCTAGAGGAGATCTGGAGAGCCACTGGTCTGCAGTCCATGCTGAAAGGCCAAAGAAGCTCCGTTCTGACGTTAGAACGGAAGAATGGTAGCTACGGGGTAGATGCACACACCGGTGAGAGGCACTGTCAGGTGTGGGGGGAGTGCTAGTTTGTTCTGGAACCTCTTTATACATTGGCCACCACCACCACTAGAATGGCTGTCCATTCTAGGACATTCTTTCCCCTTGCTCATCATTCCTAGAAAGTTCTCACAGACCTGCCCAAGAGGTATAATTCATTTGATGATAACTAATCGATTCGAATTGACAGTAGAAATTAATCATCACTTGGCTTAAGCTTATAACCCCAAAGCTCAGGAGACTGGGGCAGGAGGATAACTACAAGTTTGGGGCCAGCCTGGGCTACATCATGAGTTTCAGGACAACTTGGATAACACTGAAACCCTATCTCAAAAAAAAAAAAAGTTGGGCATGATGGCACACATAAAGGATCGAAGAACCTGGGAGGCAGAGGTAGGAGGATTGCTGAGAGTTCAAGGCCACCCTGAGACTACATAGTGAATTCCAGGACAGCCTGAACTAGAGTGAGATTCTACCTCAGAACCCCCCCCCCAAAAAAAAGTAAAAAAATAAAAAGGAATGTTTTGTGTCTCTCCAGTGATATTTATACACGGTGTTGACACTTGCAAATTCAATTAAGTTAAACTCCATTATAGAAGGTACTTTTGCCAGTCTCTTCCTGAAGTACTCCTAATCTAACAGCCCATGATGTTTTCAGCCAGGCTACATGGAATTCACCTTTTTTAATAGATAGTGCCATCTTAAATAAGTGTCACACCATGAAGTATGTCATTACTTCTTTCTCAGAAGCCCACCAGGACCTTGACTTTATCACTGCATTAAAAAAAGGAGTATTTCCATTATTAAGGGACAGGGAGGGACCCATGCATATCTGGTAAAGTGTGATTAACTATTTCTCTCCTTGTTATAGAATTGAATAGTGGCATCATTATTAGAATAGAATAATGAGTCATGCTAATTTTATATTATATATCTAATTCCCAATGCTAATGCATATGAAATATTTTCCTCATTGTGACTATACTTATTAAAGCTTACTTTGGTCTTTGACTTTTAGAGGAATCATGGTTTTTATTCTTACTATTAATAATTAATATATTATATATAATTAATATTAATATATTATATGTATTAATAATAAAATCCCAGTCTTTTTAAAAATTTTATTTATTTGAGAGAGTCAGAGAGAGAGAAAGAGAGAGAGAGAAAGAATGGGCACGCCAGAGCCTCCAGCCACTGCAAACAAACTCAAGACGCATGTGCCACCTTATGCATCTGGCTTACGTGGGTCCTGGGGAATCAAATCAGGGTCCTTTGGCTTTGCAGACAAACACCTTAAACACTAAGCCATCTCTCCAGCCCCAATCCCAGTCTCTAAGGAATCTCTTGACATTAATAAGATAGAACTGTAACCAAAGTGAATATGAGGAGATAATGTGCTGGTGGGGTTGGGGTGGGTGGAAAGGGTCAAAAGGATACATGCAGCATGTAAACAAGAGAGAGAATTCAGGGAAGAGAGAAACTGGAAGGAGAGGGAGGTGGGAGGGAAATAGAAATCAGCAAAACTTGTATTTGAAAATGCCAAAAATAAAGTAAAAAGTACTCATATGTAGTATTGATGTTTTCAAAGTCAAGTAAGCTTAAATTAGATTTTCTTAGTAGTTAAAGTTTGGTATATATATAATTTGTTTAGATAGTGATTGCTTCTTGGGTGTCCATGAACTTGAGTTCAGGTCATCCCTTCTAGGCCCATCCTAGAGAACTCATCTGACCTTAATTACCTCTTTACAGACCCTGTTTCCAAATAGAGTCACACTCTGCTGTACTGGAAATTAAGACTTCAACATGTGATTTGGGCAGGGGGGATAGAGTGGGCGAGGGGGAATCCAGCCCATTGTATTGTGGGGGCCAGAGAATATACATTTCAAGTAAGTTTTCAGATGCTGCCCACGTGGGTTAACACACTGTAAGAATCACAGGCTCAGACATGCCACATGGTGCTGAGAGTAAGCAGGATTCTGAAGCCAGACATGACCTTCAAATGCCTGCTCTATAACTACATTAACTTATGAAATCTCTGCTGTGGAGCTGGGCATTGTGGCGCATGCCCTTTCATCCAAGAACCCTGAAGGGATGAGGCAGGAGGATCTCTGTGAGTTTAAAGACAGCCTAGATTACAGAATAAGTTCCAGGTAAGTCTGGGTGAGAGTGAGACCCTGCCTCTAAAAACAAAATAAAACAAAACAAAAATAAAAGACAAGAAATCTCTGCTGTGTGACAGTAGTAATACCAGGCAGATCAGGTGAGTTGCTGTGTGTGATAAACCATGGCTGGCATAGACTACTGTGTGTGGGGATCTGTCATTGTTATCATCTTAATCAGCCATTTATTTCTGTGAGAACTAGGAAGGAATGGTGACATTGGAGGTTGGAATTTATATATGTAAAAGTATAGTTTTAAGTTTTCACCCTAATGTTATCTGATACCAAATCTATTTTTGTACATTTAATGAAATATATATTTAATTTTTTTCTAGTTTCCTCGCCTAAAAAACTAAGACATAATTTTATAGTCTGTAAATTTGTTTTTCTTTTTTTTTTTTTTTTTTTGGTTTTCTTTTTAAAGCAAATGCAATTGGTATTTTGTACTGTTTCCATAGTATTTAAGAAATTTCAGAAATGTTAAAAGGGCCCAGTTAATAATGTGGTCTAGAAAGTGGATGTTTCATAGGAATCTTCAAAATGCCACACAGATCAGGAATAAAGCCTGAAATATCCTTAACTATGCCCACAACCCCTCAGAGAATACTTTATCCAAGTATTTAGATCTCTTGGGGCTATTTATATTTTTTTGTTTATTGACTTTTTGAAACCTTTGTTAAGAAATACATGTATAAATATAAAGAAAAATCCGTAAAGCATAAAATTTAATAAAGTGGCAGAATAAGCACCGTGTGACCTGCCACCTTGCACTCCTGCTTGTAACAGGGCGTGTATATGCCTACTTCCTTCAGTGTGTGCTCTGTGATTTCTGCTTTGAAGCAAGGTGTTCCAAACTTCTGAGATTTTATGAGTTTAACTTTTATAATCACAGTTGCCCTTCCTAAATTAGATAATTGACCTATTTAACCTTCGTAGGAACCTCAGGCGAACAGACTCAGGAAGCCAAAAAACAATGACTCCTAGAATGTTTTGTTTCTTTTCTTAATAGTCAAACCAGCCATAAGGCAGAAGTAGTTTGGATAGTTTCCATGTTTGCATTCTTTGCTCTTAGGTACTTTGAAGATCTGTACTACTTTACATCCCCTTTGCCTTAGATCTATTCTTTTAAAAAACACAAATGGCATTATAGTTGCTATAAGCAGTATTAGTCTGCTTTCAAACAAGACAAATACTTTAAGTTCCTTTGAAAATGGGACTGTGCTTTTTGTCTGTTTTGCATTCATCAGATCCAATTGTAAAATTCCAGGCATGTGGCAGACAGCTAATTCATCTCTGTCTTCTGTTGTTACAGTGCTGGGGAACAGACGCACGCCCTTGCATATGCTAGGCAAGTCTGTACCACTGAGCTATAGCTCCAGAGTCATTGGTTCTCTGAGCCAAGGTCTTGCCATGTAGCACAGGCTGACATCAGACTCATAATCCTCCTGTCTCTGCCTCCTGAATACAAGGATTATAGGCATGCACCACCACATCCAGCTTTATCTTTGCCTTTTAAAAGTGATTTGAAGGCTGGAAAGATGGTTTAGCGGTTAAGGTGCTTGCTTGTGAAGCCTAAGGACCCAGGTTCAATTCCCCAGTACCTACATAAAACCAGATGCTCCAAGTGGCGCATGCATCCGGGGTTCATTTGCAGTAGCTGGAGGCCCTGGCATGCCCATTTTCTCTGTGTATCTCTCTTCTCTCTGTCTCTCTCTCTGCTTGCAAATAAATAAATAAATTTATTTTTTTTAAATGATTTGAATTTTCCCATGACTAGATTTTCCTTCAACAAAAATATATTTGTCTATCGTCATTAACCTAAAATTATACACGAACAACAACAGAAAACTTTGGCAGTGGAAATTAGAGTATTTGGGGCACTGTTTAGAAAACAAGTACAATGATTATTTTCTGTCACTGTCAGAAATAACCAAGCTTCTGTATGCCATTATATACATACTCACCATTGAATATACAGGCTTGTCCAATCTATGCCTGGTGGGCTGCTTCCAGTCCAGGATAGCTATGAATATGTCCCCCACCCCCAAAAATACACATAACTAACAAAAAACATTATATATTTTTTCTTCAGTTTATTTATTGTAACTCAATCACACAGTTTTCCAGTGTGAATTTGTAGAGAGAAATGATACTGTTGTGTCACAGTGTCAGAAGGCTGGACTCTCCTAGTAGGCCTTGGTTTCTACAAGTATTTTATTTCATTTTTTTATTCATTTATTTGACAGAGGAAGAGGGGAGAGGGGGGGAGGAAGGGAGAGAATGGGTGCACCAGGGCCTCCAGCCACCACAAATGAACTCCAGACACATGTGCCCCATTGTGCATTTGGCTAACGTGGGTCCTGGAGAATCAAACTGGGGTCCTTTGGCTTTGCAGGCAAACACCTTAACCATTAGGCCATTCCTGCAGCCCTCTGCAAGTAGCTAAGGGTGAAGAACTGGAGGGGTCATTTGTTTTTTGGTCTGCTAAGCCAGTGGGAAATGGGGGTGCATGCCTTTAATGCCATTACTAGGGAGGCTGAGGTAGGAGGATCTCATGTGTTCAAGGCCAGCTTGAGTCTACATAATGAATTCCAGGTCAGCCTGGGCTAGAACAAGACCCTACCTCGGGAAAATTAAAAAAAAAAAAAAAAGAGCTAAGCCCCAGTGAGAGAGTTCAAAGCCATACGTGAGCTGCTCACTGTTGTGAAGATGTGTAGCACATTGATGGACAACAGGGCACAGGAGATAGCAGGACTCTTCCAAATCCGAGTCCTGGTGATAGGACAGTCATTGCATCTCGCCTTGTTCTGGGAAACTGAGTCACACACAAATAGCACCAGAGAGGGAGAGTGGAGAATCGGAAAATTTATTCACATCAACATGGACTCGGGAGTCATTTCCTAGTTATTACTGAGCTCCGATGGCTCAGAGGTTTTATAGACAGTGTGGCAGGCAGTCTGGCATCATCTTGAGTTCTTCACACTATGGGTGGGTTACAAGTTTCTAAGGTTACATGATTTGGGGGCACAAACAGAAAATTCCTTAGCAACCAGCCAGTGATAAGAAAGTACAAATGCAGAACAGAAAGTTCTTGGTTCAGGAGTGTTTGTGCCTGTGGCTACACTAAGAAGATAACATATAGGCTGGAGGGATGGCTTAGTGGTTAAGGCATTTGCCTGCAAGCCAAAGGACCCAGGTTCAATTCCCCACGTTAGCCAGATGCACAAGGTGGCGCATGGGTCTGGAGTTCATTTGCAGTGGCTGGAGGCCCTGGAACGCCCATTCTCTCTCTCTCTCTTTCTCTCTCTCTCTTTCTCTCTGTCAAATAAATAAATAAATAAATAAATAAATAAATAAATAAATAAATAAATAAAATGGCCTCCAGCCATTGCAAATGAACTCCAGATACATTCACCCCCTTTTGCATCTGGCTTACGTGGGTCCTGGAGAATTGAACCAGGACCCTTTGGCTTTGCAGGCAAACACCTTAACCGCTAAGCCACCTCTCCAGCCCAATAAAAAATATTTTTTTAAAAAAAGAAGATAACATATAAGCAGGGTGCAACTGCATAGAGAGGAGACTTAGCACCATGCGATCTCCCCGGTAAAGATTTGCGCAATAGAAACGGTATTCGAGAGTATCATCTGGGCCTGGTTTCTTTGTTAAATTTCTTCTAACACAACCTGAGTTGAGGGGCCCTATCACTGGGCCAAGGTCTTGCAAGATGCCTTCCTGCCTGAGGCTGGGCCAATCATTTCTGTTCTCTTCTTAGGTTCCCTGCCGTCAAGAAGAAATTCCTGGCAGAGCTGAAAGAATTGCGGCACAAAGAGCAGAACCCATATGTGGTGCAGAGCATTATCAGCTTGATCATGGGGATGAAATTCTTCCGGATTAAGATGTACCCCGTGGAGGATTTTGAGGCATCCCTTCAGTTTATGCAGGTAAAGCCCCTACCAAAGAGCCCAAGCTGGGCATCAGGCAGTGGAGTTTGGAAACCCTTGCAGGCAGTCCCCAAGTTAGGAAGGTGCAACCTTCAATATTTCACCTCACAATGCTGTGAGTGGTATACATGGAGTAGCAACCATATTTCACATTGCTTGTTACAAAGTGTTTGCAGTACAGAGAATTGAACCCAGAGCCTTGTTCGTGCTAAGCAAGCACCCTGCCACTGAGCTAAATCCCGAGCCTTTTATTTTGAGTGCTAGAGAGATGGCCTGGGTTCAATACCACAGGACCTGCTGTCATCAGAAGAGTCTAGACACCCCACCGTGGACCCTTGCTGCTGAGCGGGGGTGATCGGCAGGTCATGCAGATGAAGAGTGTTGTAGCTACCTGCACATTACTGGGACAAAACACCCAAACAGAAACAGCCAGTGGGAGGAAAGGCCTTATTCCAGTTTATAGGCTCGAGGGGAAGCGTCGTGATGGCAGGCGAAGCATGGTGGCGATCACTGCTTGCCAGGGCGGAGGAAAGAAAGCAGCAGGTGTGAGCTGAACTTGGGCCAAGCTGGAGGCTGATGACCCTCAGGGCCCCCACCAGTGACACACCTCCTCCAGCAAGATACCTCCTCCCAAACTGCCGCCAGCTGGGCACCGAGCATTCAAAACACAAGTTTATGGGGGACATTGGATTCAACCCACCACAAAATACGATTTCCATTTATAACTACTTTCAACTTGTGATTTATTGTGACACAACACAGTCAAGGGCCATTTGCACTTGACAATATATTTTTTTTTTAAAATCTTACCTTCACAGTAATTCATAAAGTGCCTCCAGATAACAAAGTCACCAAAATATAACTTCATGTTTTAAACTTCCATGCCATCTTTGCCGTGGAGGGTACAACGTAAGTTCCTGGGTTTGACCTGTTCTTCCATCTCTTTCACCCATTGATACACGTTGATCTGTGAATAAGGAACTGACTCCTTTACTGCTGAGAGTCACTAGCCCTGGGCTGGCTGCATCAGCCTTCACAGGCATAAAAATTTTAATGAAGAAAGAAATCGTTTTGTTTATACTTAATTTTCAAAAGATCATCCAGGAGCTGCTAATGAGGCCTTAGCAGAAAGTGACACTCCACTGAAAGTTGACAAATTTTTTATTAAAGGATTTTTTTAATGCTTCTATGAATTAGATTTGGCAATGATCTTACTGAAGAGTTATGAGCATAAGCTATACAACTTCACAATAAAAAGTGCTCCAATTAAAAAGACAGAAGGGGCTAAAGAGATGGCTTAGCAGTTAAGGCTCATGTCTGCGAAGCCTAAGGACCCAGGTTCAATTCTCCACTCCCACATAAGCCAGATGCAAATGGTGGCGTATGCATCTGGAGTTCCTTTGCAGTAGCTAGAGGCCCTGGCATGCCCATTCTCTCTCTCTCTCTCTCTCTCTCGCTCTCTCTCTCTCTCTTTAATTGATAAATAAAAATAAATCTTAAAAAAAAAAAAAAGACTGGAAGCCGGGCGTGGTGGCGCACGCTTTTAATCCCAGCACTCAGGAGGCAGAGGTAGGAGGATCGCCGTGAGTTCGAGGCCACCCTGAGACTAGAGTGAATTCCAGGTCAGCCTGAACCAGAGTGAGACCCTACCTCAAAAAAAAAAAGACTGGAGAGATGGCTGAGCCGTTAAGGCTCCTGCCTGCAAAGCCTAATGACCCAGGTTCAGTTCCCCAGCACCCACATAGAACATGTTTAATAAATAAATAAATAAATAAATAAATATTTCTTTTAAAAAGACAGATACTAAGCATAGGTGAGGATGCAGAGAAACAAAAAAAAACCCTTTCACTGATAACATGAACATAAAACAGCACAGCCATGCTGGAAAATAGTCCAGCTGCTCCTCAGATGGGTAAGCCTAGAAAACCAGATGAGGCAGCCTTTCCACTCCTAGGTATGTTCACAAGAGAAATAAAAACGTATGTCCTTGCAAATATTTGAGCACAAATGTTCATAGCATTATCTCTCATGGTAACCAAACATGGAAACACTCTAAATTCTCTGAACAAAGCCTGGCTGTCCATCCAGTGGAACAGTATGTGGCCCCACTAGCTAATGAGGTGCTGAGACGCCCTGTAACATGGTGACTTGTGAAAACACCACGCTAAGTAAAAGACGCCAGACACAAAATGCCACATGCTTCATGGATCCAGGCATGGAAAATGTCCACAATAGGCAAATCCACAGACAAAGGAAGTAGGTTAATCATTGTCTCAGGTTGAGGACCATAGGTGGATAGAGAAGTTGACAGTGACCACCAAAGAGGTGGGGGTCATTAAAAGGTTATAAATTTGGGGGCTGGAGAGATGACTTTTAAGGCATTTGCCTATGTAGCCTAAGGACCCAGGTTGAATTCCTCAGGATCCACGTAAGCCAGATGCAAAAGGTGGTGCATGCACCTGTAGTTCCTTTTAGTGGATAGAGGCCCTGACACAACATTCTCTCTGTCTATTTGGCTCTTTTTCTTTCTCTCTAGTAAAAAAAGAATACTATGTTTTCTTTAAAATAAAGGTTGCAAATTTGATTATGTTAATGGCTGCACAGCTATGTAATATAGAATCAGCCCGTGAGTTAAACACCTTAAATGAGTGAAGCGCATGATGTGTATACAAGGTTGGGGAGAAAGGGGCGGCCACCGTGGGTGATCTTATTTGGGTTTAACTCAAGCACCAGTGTTTGTCAGCTCTGTGATGTAGGCTCCCTTAGCCCCTCTCCAACTCCTAGTCTCATTCACCTTATCTGCAAGGTGACAGACAACAGTGGCACTAACTTTAAGGGAGTGGCCCCTAAGGATTCTCAGCACATGGTAAGTGTTTACACTCGGTGACTGCTAGCTGTGGCTTTAGCCCACTCTCATATTAATAATTCATGTCTCTAAGTGCCAGGATTCTCGCTTGAGGGAGTATTTACATACATTTGCAAAACAATGCAGAAAAGGGGCAGTCAGAAAGTTCTATGTGGCAGAAAGTCTGTAACTTCCTAAGGTAGGACCAGCCTAGGCTGAGTTTGTGGCAGACAGAAGACCTTGGTGCCTCCTCGCTAGTCTTCCCAATGGTAGGTCTCAGTGAAGGGCCAGAGCTAATAAACGTGTCATCAGCACATGCAGTGTTGATCTCCTAATGAAAGCAGGACCTCACAGAGCCACAGGGAGTTACTGACAGAAGGCCTGGAAGGGGATGGAGAGAGAGCTCAGTGGTTAAAGGTGCTTGCTTGTAAAGCCTCATGGCCCCAGTTAGAGTCCTCATGACCCACATAAAGCCAGACACTCAAAGTGGCATGTAGTATGGGGTTTGTTTGCAGTTGGAGGAGGCCCTAGTGCCCGCCCTTCTTTTTTTCCTTCCTTCCTTCCTTCCTTCCTTCCTTCCTTCCTTCCTTCCTTCCTTCTCTATCTATCTCTCTCCCTCTCTTTCTCCCTCTCCCTCTCAAATAAATAAATAAATAAATATATTAATTTTATTTTAGAAAAGAAAAGAAAAGAAGGCCTGGAAGGAGAGAGGGACCAATTTTCCTATAGAGCAAGTCCCTAGCAACCAAAATATATCCCCTCATTAGGCAGTAGCTTTATAGGCAAAGACATCCTGCCTGAACAAACGGTTCTGGAGGTTTCCTTGTCTGGGCTGAAGGGAAGCCTCCCAGACTTGCTCAAGAAATGATCCGAACAGTAAACAAGCCTAAAATGTCAGGCTGAGTAAGTAAACAGCTCTGTGCCCAAGGCTGTCAGGCGCGGGGCCTCGTGTAAGTCCCTTGCCTCCCTTCCCATGCTTGCTTTCCCCGGGGACCTGTGTTTGTGCACTCATCAAGGGCCTAGGGCCCCACACAGGGTTAGTGACCAGTAGAAATTCATCGGGAATGAATCGTTGAATGAACCTGCCAGAAGTTTAGAGGATGACTGTGTACGTACAGTTTATAGATGATTTGACCTTTCAGAAGAATGAGTTGAAATAAAAGTGGGAGAAGGGCTGGAGAAGATGGCTTAGTGGTTAAGGCATTTGCCTGCAAATCCAAAGGTCCCTGGTTCAATTCCCCAGGACCCACGTAAGCCAGATGCACAAGATGGTGCATGTGTCTGGAGTTTGTTTGCAGTGGCTAGAGGCCCTGGCTTGCCCATCCTCCCTCCTCCTCTCTCTCTCTCTCTCTCTCTCTATAGTAAATAAATAAATAAAATATATCTTTTCTTTAAAAAGTCAGAGAAGAAAAAAAAACCAGCCTTGTGAAATGTCCTTAGGCCCCTGGCAAACATTTAAACCCTGTCAAAATATTTGAATCCAGGGCTGGAGAGATGGCTTAGCAGTTAAAGCGCCTGCCTGCTACCCCTAAGAACCTAGTTCCAATCTCCAGGTCCCATGTTTGGCAGATGCAAAGTGCTGCACTTGCCCACAAGGGGGCTCATGCATCTGGAGTTCGTTCACAGCAGCTGAGAGGTTGCTGGCATGCCCATTCTCTATCTGTCTCCCTCTCCCTCTCTGTCTCTCTCTGTCTCTCTCCAAAATAATTTTTAAAAAATTTTTAATTAAAAAAAATTTTGAATCCAGTGATTTTGTTTTAATAATGATGACAGAATGTGTTATGTTGGTGCATAGGACTGAATTAAGAGCTGTTATTTATTTAAATATATTTCACTTGACATTTCAATGTATGTTCCCTCCCTGTGTTCTTTTTCTACTTCCTAGGAATGTGCACATTATTTCTTGGAGGTCAAAGACAAAGATATCAAACACGCTTTGGCTGGGCTTTTTGTTGAAATCCTTGTCCCGGTGGCTGCTGTGAGATACATTTTCATTTCTAAGTACTTCAAGTTGGGTCACTGGCTCAACTGCATAGTAGAATATTCACATGTGTCTCTGTTCCAGGCTGTTAAAAATGAAGTCAATGTACCCTGCCTTCGAAACTTCGTGGAAAGCCTCTATGACACCACACTGGAACTTTCTTCTCGAAAGAAGCATTCCTTGGTTAGTAAACATGAGATCACCCAAAATCCAGTCAGAGTTGCAGAGACTCAAATTCCTAGGTAGAAATTTACTTGAAAGATATAAGGATCTCCCAGCTGGGAGATGACGTGAAATTCTCTTGAAAAGTCTCGCCACTTCAAACCCCAGAGCTTGCATCTAGCCCCGATACATGAACTGTAGTCATATGAGGCAATTCGAGGGCAGGACCTCAGACAACCCTTCTCGTCCTATGGACTCAGCTGTTTATTTCTAAGATGAGCTTAACTTGATTATTGTTTCATTTTTCTGAGTTTCCCAATCAGTAGGCTAAAGATTATAATAGCAATTTCTCTTCTTAATCCCAGGAGTCTACATTAGCTAATATCTAACCAGACACCCTGAATAAACCTTGAACATAACAGGAAAGGGAGATGGGAAATAGTCGCCTACGGGCAAGAGTCTCTGAAAGCTAGAGAGTAATTTTGGGGGAAACTACACAGGTCTTTTTCGAGGTTGCCATCTGATGCCCAGTGTGGTGAAGGGAGCAGTGGCTTATAACCCAGCAAGTGGTGTAGCTCTGCTTGTGGTCATCTGAAGGAAGCGGATAGCGGATTGCAGGCCTGGTCCATACCAGACTCCAAATCACGAGTGCCGCCCTCTTGATCCGAACAGACACTCAGAGTTCTTTGGTCAGCTGTGGGGGTTAGATTACTCATTTGCCTACATCCTATGTTCGTTGTGACTAACTGCACGCATTGAGGAACTGGTGTTAGAATTGCATCTTAAGCCCCCTTAGAGTAAGTTCATACTGTAAAGAAAAATTATGAATTACAGAGCACCCAATCTCAACCACTGGCAATTGTCACTTTAAAAAAAAAAAAGAGGGCTGGAGAGATGGCTTGGTGGTTAAAGGCGCCCATCTGCCAAGCCTAAGAACACCAGTTCGCACGTTTAGCCAGATGCAAAAGTGACACAGGGCGCAGTGCTACACTTGCCCACAAGGGGGTGCACACGTCCGGAGTTCGTTCACAGTGGCTGAGAGGCCTCTGGTGTGCCCATCTCCCTCCCTCTCTCTCTCTCTCTCTCTGACTCTCTCTCAAAAAAAAAAGATTCATAGATGGGACAGCTGTGTCTCTTTTTAAATCTTCTGCAGCCTTTAAGGTGCAGGCCACCTGAGCAAAGTGGTCTGCATGATCTTTGTGGGGGCTGCCCATTGGTTTTGCTGTCTTCTCCAGTTGCTGTGGGAAAGTGGCCCAGTTAAGCAGGAAAAACACAGTAGCACCTCTGTTTATTTGGTCGTAAGCAAATTCCTCCTGCGGTCAAATTTGTCTTGGTAGGGTTTACCAATGAAATAACATTTCTTTCAGGAATCTCCCTTAATTACAGGAAAATTACTTGCATAAATAAATATATATACCTACCTCTAAGACCAGGACAAACCAAGAGATATTTATGAGTGAAAAAGCCAATTATATTTTCAAAAGTATTATAGCTTCATGTGTGTGCGTGTGTGTGCACGCACTTTTTTCCCCTGGAGGTTGAGACAGTGATCTAGCAAGATGAGTTTGTTTCTAAAGTTCATAAGTGAAAACAAAGTTAGTGAATCAGCTTGCCTTCAGACTGTATATAAAACACACATATGACTATCCATTAGCCACAGTTCTAGATGGTTCCATCAAGCATTACCAGGAAGCAGTTACAAAACACTTGTCTGTTGGACCCCCCCGGGGGACCTTGCTGTGTTGCATGGCACTGTGTTTATTCTGGCCAGCAGGACCACAAGGGGGAGGGCAGTGGGTGCAGAGAATGGGTGTTTCCTGCTTTGTTGAACTGTCATTGATCCTGTGCCTGGCTCCTTTCTTCCCAGGCCTTGTACCCCCTGGTGACCTGTCTGCTCTGTGTCAGTCAGAAGCAGCTGTTCCTGAACAGGTGGCATGTTTTCCTCAACAACTGTCTGTCCAACCTTAAGGTCAGTATTTGTCAGATCGACAAAAAATATTTTATAAGGGCTGGAAAGATGGCTTAGTGGTTAAGGAGCATGCCTGCGAAGCCTAAGGATCCAGGTTAGATCCTCCAGGTCCCATGTAAGCCAGAAGCATAAGGTGGCGCATGCATCTGGAGTTCGTTTGCAGTGGCTGAAAGCCCTGGCATGCCCATTCTCATTCTCTATCTCTCTCTCCCTTCCTCTCTTTCTGTCTCTAATAAATAAATAAAAATAAATCTTAAAAATAAATATTTTATAAAAATTTAACAATTAGCGCTTTTTTTTTAGACAAAGTGTTGCCCCAGGCTGACGTATAACTCACACCATGCCTACCTCAGGTTCCCGAGTGCTAGGATTACAGGTGTGTACTGCTTACAGTAAAAGTCAGGCAGATATATGTGTTTCTGGCTAGAGAGCAAAGAAATTTCTACAGATTTGGGAAAAATAACTCTGTTCCAATAAAGATCACTTTAAAGATAGAATGAAGGGGCTGGAGAGATGGCTTAGTGGTTAAGCGCTTGCCTGTGAAGCCCAAGGACCCTGGTTCGAGGCTCAATTCCCCAGTACCTACGTAAGCCAGATGCACAAGGTGGCACATGCATCTGGAGTTCATTTGCAGTGGCTGGAGGCCCTAGTATGCCCATTCTCTCTCTCTCTCTCTCTCTCTCTCTCTCTCTCTCTCTCTCTCTTTCTCTCTCTCTGTCTGCCACTCTGAAATAAATAAATAAAAATAAAATAAACAAAAAAGATAGAATGAAAATCACTAAAGATCTATATACACATGGAGATATGTGAATATAGAAATATATATCTATTGTCACATATTAATAAGTGATTATATAAATAAAACAATGACCACATTTGGCTGACCTAAGCATGCCAGTAGATTTCAAACACCATTTTTCCATTATCCCTTTCAGATTAAGCAAATATTTTGGAAGCAAAAGCTCCATTCTGTGGAAGGATTGACATAGCAGAAAACACTTAGCTCCTGTCACTCTTGTCTTTGATTATTTGAGGGGGTTTTAACCACATGACAGTAACTATATTACTGCTGTCCAGGTGGGCAGGAAGGTGCCAAATTGTGTGAGGAATAAAGTCATGGTCCCTGAGACCATGGAGCCTGTAGTTAAGATACCTGCTTGCCTGTGAAACCTACGGACCCAGGTTCAAGTCCCAAGTGCCCATGTAAGCCAAAGGCACAAGGCAGTATATGTGTCTGGAGTTTGTGTGTGGTGGCTAGAGGCCCTGACATGTCCATTCTTTCTCTTTCTCTCTCCCTCTCTTGCTCTCTCTCTCTCTCTCTCTCTCTCTCTCTCTCTGCCTCTTTCTCTCAAATAAATAAAAATTTTAAAAAATATTTTTAAGAAAAAATAGCTTTGGGCCAGGTGTGGTGGTGCACTCCTTTAATCCCAGCACTTGGGAGGCAGAGGTAGGAGGATTGCTCTGAGTTCAAGGCCACCCTGAGACTACAGAGTGAATTCCAGGTCAACCTGAGCTAGAGCAAGACCCTACCTCAGAAAACCAAAAAAAAAAAAAAAAAAAAAAAAAAAAAAATTGTAATTTGAAGTGAAAACATGTTAACGTGCTTTCAGTTTTAGTAACAGATAAGACAACTGAACAAAACCCCTCTCTATATAAGAGAAAATAGTGTGGTGATGGGTGATGCACACCAGCAATCCAGCACTGGGGAAACCGAGGCAAGAGGATCACAAGTTTGAAGCCACCCTGAGCTACATAGCAAGACTTTGTTTCAAAAAGCAGAACAGAGACTTCATAGTGAATTCCAGGTCAACCTGAGCTTGAGCAAGATCCTACCTTAACAAACCAAACCAAAACACAACAGCAAATTGAACAGTAGCGTGGGGTGCAGTCCTCACATCTGATCCTACTTTAACGAACCAAAACAAAACACAACAGCAGAAATGAACAGTAGCGTGGGGTGCAGTCCTCACATCTGATCCTACCTTAACAAACCAAAACAAAACACAACAGCAGAATTGAACAGTAGCGTGGGGTGCAGTCCTCACATCTGATCCTACCTTAACAAACCAAAACAAAACACAACAGCAGAATTGAACAGTAGCGTGGGGTGCAGTCCTCACACCTGTTCCTATTTGTGTCCAAAGCTGTGGTTTGCATTCTTCCACAAGTTTGATATTTGTTACTTTTGACTTTTTTAAAAAAGACTTACTTATGAAATCCTGTATGTGCTTCTACTTGTGTGCCTTGTTTTGTGTTTTTCTGAAGACATTTTAATTTGAAATAGTTAAGATTAATTATATTATTTTGTCATTTACGATAATTATATGATAATCTCCAGTGAGCTGTTTTAAGTACCAACTGTGTCCTGGCTCTGAAAGCTGATTGTGAAATCCAAGATTAGAATCATTCATTTTCTTCAAATTGGCAGTGAAATATAATCATGGTGGATAGAGAAGGAAGCTTTTAAGTGTTCTGAAAAATGAAATGTCTTCCAGAGCGATCAGCTGTTATGTAATGGCCACGTTAAGGTATTTTGTTTGAGAACAGCTCCATCTGTCCTATATTCTGAAGTGCAGCCCAATGCCACCCCTTGTTATTTGGCCCCCTTGTTATCCAGTTATTAACTCCAGTAATTTTTAAACATTTTATGGAAAGAAAGTGGTCATTTTGTTCAAAACAAAAAGAAAAATCATTGAAAATGCTTATGATGCAGCTTTCTGAATATATTATGTTTAACGTATCTGGAATTAAAATAGTATGTACAATTTACGGCTTTTGTCAAAAGGACCAAAAAAATTTTTTTGTCCAAATTGGTTTTGAAACACAGCAAAGCATCTTACTTTGGAACTTAATTATTTCAAAATTATAAAACTTTTTGTGCTCTTAATAAAACCCACCAGAAGAAATGAGTTATAAACTGCCCCGAAAGAAGCAGATGTGGACAGACAACATTTCCTTACACAAGCATTGCACACATTAGCATTTTTAAAAATTTTAATTTATTCATTTGCAATCACACAGAGCTAGAGAGGAGAGACACAGAGAGAGAGAAAGAATGGGCACACCAGTGCCTCCATCCACTGCAAATGAACTCCAGATGCATGCACCAGTTTGTGCATCTGGTTTATGTGGGTACTGAGGAATCAAACATGGGTTGTTAGGCTTTGCAGACAAGTGCCTTAACCACTGAGAAACCTCTCCAGATCCTCATTAGAATTTTTTTTTTTTTTTTTTTTTTTTTGGTTTTGCAAGGTAGGGTCTCACTCTGGTCCAGGCTGACCTGGAATTAACTATGTAGTCTCAGGGTGGCCTCGAACTCTCGGCGATCCTCCTACCTCTGCCTCCCGAGTGCTGGGATTAAAGGCGTGCGCCACCACGCCCAGCCTCGTTAGAATTTTTTTTTTGAGGTAGGGTCTCACTCTAGCTCAGGCTGACCTGGAATTTACTATGTAGTCTCAGGGTGACCTCAAACTCACTGTGATCCTCCTACCTCTGCCTCCCGAGTGCTGGGATTAAAGGCATGTGCCACCACGCCAGGCACACATTAGAATTCTTTTAAAGAAGACACAGTAAAGTGTGATACAATATTAGAATCAGTGCTACCGGGACTGCACCACATTCTACACTTCAGTTCAGTTCATCAAGGGTTTGTGTGTGAAGTGCTGGGCATGATGCTGGCCATGGGAAGGATAGAGAAGGCAACTGTATTAAAAGTAGATTCAGAACAGAGTCTCTGTCCTTGAAAAGCTTAGCCATTTATTTTGTGCAAGCCTTGTACACATGAAGCATGGAAGAGGTGTTTATTAAGCAACACAAAGGCAAGAAAATCCAAGCATGGTGGTACGCTCCTGTAATCCCAACACTCTGGAGGTGGAGGCAGTGAGGTTGCCAGTTCAAGGCCAGTCTGTGTTACATAGAGAGTTCCAAACCAGACCAGAATACACAGCAAGACCATAAATAGATAGATGATTGATAGATAGATAGATGATAGATAGATAGATAGATAGATAGATAGATAGATAGATAGATAGATAGACCGATCAATAGATGATAAATAGATAACAGACAGATCGATAGATGATAGATAGATAGATAGATAGATAGATAGATAGATAGATAGATAGATAGATAGATAGATAGATGATTGATAGATAGATGATAGATAAATAGATGCTAGATTGATAGAGAGATAGATGATTAGATAGATAGATGATAGATAGATAGATAGATAGATAGATAGATAGATTAGATAATAGATAGACAGATAGATGATAGATAGATAAATAGATGATAGATAGATAAATAGATGCTAGATTGATAGAGATAGATGATAGATAGATGATAGATAGATAGATAGATAGACAGATAGATGATAGATGATAGATAAATAGATGATAGATAGATAAATAGATGCTAGATTGATAGAGATAGATGATAGATAGATGATAGATAGATAGATAGATAGTAGGCAGACAGATGATGCAAGGATATTTTACTTTATGAGCAGTAAACTGTTAGAATCCACTACCCTTACCCCAAGGTTGAAGGATATAAAATGATCTTTGATGGTTATAAGCAAAATAAAATTATATATGTTTAGAACTTAACCTAGCAGGAATTTGAATTTTTAAATGCCATTAATATATAGAACATGGGCTGGAGAGATGGCTTATCAGTTAAGGCGCTTGCCTGTGAAGCCAAAGGACCCTGGTTCGATTCCCCAGTACCCACGTAAGCCAGATGCACAAGGGGGCACATGGGTTTGAAGTTCGTTTGCAGTGGCTAGAGGCCCTGGAGCACCCATTCTCCCTCTTTCTCTCCTCTCTATCTCTCTCTCTGTCTGCTTGCAAATAAAATAAAGTAAATTTAACAAAGAAAAACAAAATAAACAAATAAATAAATTTTTTAAAATAAAATATATAGAACATGTTCCAGACCCCATCACATGTGTTCCAGACTCCTTCACACATATTCCACCTCCGCCCCCCCCACACACACACACTCACTAGGGAGGAAAATCCCAAGGGAAAACCAACATGTCTCCAAAAGTACATTTGACCTTGAATAGCTTCAGGATCTTATACCTCTTAGAACCAGCCATATTATTTGAAAGGGTCCACCTGCCCAGCACTGACCCATATTCCTCTTTCATCAAATCCACTGCCTTCCTTCCCTGTCCCCCGGATGCTTTGGGATGTAGTGTCTGCATCATCTCATCAATGTGGTACCCATCGTTGATGTGCTGTGCAGAGCTGAGCTGGCAAAGGGGCAGCGTGACACGAGCGGAGTAGAGGGGTTGTGAGCGGTCACTTTCAAAGTAAACACTCTTAATGCAATGCCTTGGTTTGTCCTTGGCACCTGCAAAAGGCTTGGGGAACACAGACTTAAATTCTTTAATATTTATACTTAACTTAGTCCACCGTATTCAGAAATATGCCACTCTGGCATATTTCTGGCACTGTCTCCTCAAGACATTTACATTTTGCAGAAACTCTTGGTCAGTGATGACCAATTATTTTTTTTTCTTTGATGCATTTTATATCAGAATCTGAGCATATTGAGCTGTGTTAAAAAAATGACTCATCACTTCATGTCTGCCATATCAACAGCTAACTCTGAAAAAAAGGAAACACATTTGAGAATTTAATAACACTTTCAAAATATGTTCTTTGCATTCATGATAACTATGCCTCCTTTCTTATTCTTGTAAACTAAATGTAATTGGGAGAATTTGGAATTTTCTTTTGTTGTACAAAAAAAAATTCTAGTTACTCTCAGATTGTTTAAAAAATAAAAAAGGAAGGGCAGGAGAGATGGCTTAGCAATTAAGTGCTTGCCTGAAAGCCAAAAGACCTCAGTTCAATTCCCCAGTACCCGTGTAAGCCAGATGCACATCGGCCCATGCATCTGGAGTTTGCTTGTAGTGGCTGGAGGCCCTGATATGCTCATTCTCTATCTGCCTGTTTCCTCTCTCTCTCTCTCTCTCTCTCTCTCTCTCTCATAAATACATTAATATAATATAATAAAAAAGGAAAGAAAGGAACCTTGAAAGTCAATAAATGCATTTATTATATAATTAGTATTAATGAATCTTAGAATTGGGGAGTTAGTAGCAAGTGTGTAGTACAGGCTGTACACTCTGTCACGGGGCCACAGTGATGCCACAGGTGACACTGAGCTCAGCCAGTGTTTTACAGATCTTAGACATTAGAAAATTAGACATTGGGATGGAGAGATGGCTTGGCGGTTAAGTGCTTGCCTGTGAAGCCTAAGGACCCCCGTTCAAGGCTCAGTTGCCCAGGACCCACATAAGCCAGATGCACAAGGTGGCACATGCATCTGGTTTTTCAGGTAGGGTTTATTGGTCCAGGCTGGCCTGGAATTAACTATGTAGTCTCAGGGTGGCCTTGAACTCTCTCTCCCCCCTACCTCCTACCTCTCCTCCCGAGTGCTTGCCCCACCACGCCCGGCTTTCTCTCTCAGTCTGTTGCTCTCAAATAAATAAAAATAAACAAAAATATCTTTTTTAAAAAAGAAAATTAGACGTTAACCTACATTCATAGTTAAAGAAACCAGAATGCAGAGTAAATAACAATTCTTGGGCTGGAAAGATGGCTTAGTGGATAAAGGGCTTGCTGTGCTAGTGTGAGCACTAGAGCTGAGACCCGCCCCCCCAGCGCCCACATAAATGCTCGGTGACCATGGGAGCCTGCCCGAAATCCTGGCACCCAGGAAGCAGAGACAGGACATCCCTAAGGCAAGCTGTCAGTGAGCAGCCTTACCTCACAAATAAAGTGGAGGGTGATTGCAGGAGACTCAGACTTCAACCTCTGGCTTCCATGCACACCCCCACACACATACTGACATGTATGCACAGCACATACACACACACATGGGGGCGGAGACAATTCTCCTTTGGACTCAGTCACCACATACTATAGGACTTGAATTCCTTATTTATTAAGTCAGTCTGTTGGTCAGAAGTTCTTCACAAGTCTTCCCCACACGCCATCTTAGGTGCTGGATGGTGAATAAGACAGTATAACTCCCTGGTCTCTTACACTTGCGGTTTAGTGGAGGAGATAGACAATGAACAAGTAAATAAATATATCAGAATAAGTGCTCGCTTTGGCAGCACATATACTAAAATTGGGACGCTACAGAGAAGATTAGCTTGGCCCTTGCACAAGGATGACACGCAAATTCGTGAAGTGTCTATATATATATAGATATAGATATAGATATAGATATAGATATATAGATATAGATATATAGATATAGATATATAGATATAGATATATGAAAATTCAAGAAGGGATAACTACTCTGAAGAAAATTAATTACTATGATAGAAAATGCTCTTTGGGGGGCACAGGAAAGAGAAGTTCTACCAATGTTCTTTGACTTCCAGTAAAATTCCCAAACCAAGTGATTTTACAACATATATAGTTGATGATAATGCTCATCTTCTTTCTTACCAATGTGTAATAATTACAGTGCTGTTTAAAAAATGCTTTTTCAAAAACTTTTCAAATATTTTAATAATGTTACTAATAAGATCTTTGCTTTGTGAATTGAGACAATGAGTAGTATATTAAGAATTTCACAATTATTGCTTGAATATATTATTTATTTTTAAATGACCTTTGTCAATACGAATTTGAAATAATATGTTAACTATTTTAATTGTTGATTTTCAAGACTTATTTAGTCTGCTTGATACTAGCCTCAGTTCTATCATTTTGAGAAAATTCTATTTTTATATATATTTTTAATTTTTAAAGTTTTTTTTTTTTTTTTGGTTTTTTTTCAAGGTAGGGTCTTGCTCTAGCCCAGGCTGACCTGGAATTCACTCTGTAGTCTCAGGGTGGCCTTGAATTCATGGCAATCCTCCTACCTCTGCCTCCTGAGTGCTGGGATTAAAGGCATGTGCCACCATGCCCAGCTGAAGATTTTTTTAATTTATTTATTAGAGACAGAAAGAGAGGGAGGGAGAGAGAGGGAGAATGGGCATGCCAGGTCCTCTAGCCACTGCAAACGAACTCCAGATGCATGTGCCACCATGTGCATCTGGCTTATGTGAGGCTTGGAGAATCAAACCTGGACCCTTAGGCTTCAAAGGCATGCACTTTACCACTAAGCCATCTCTCCTGCCCTGAAAAATTTTTTATGAGAGAGAGAATTGGCACACTAGGGCCTCTAGGCACTGCAGTCGAACTCAAGACGCATGTGCCATGTTGTGTGCATGCATGCGTCACCTTGCATGTCTGGCTTTTGTGGGTTTTGGGGAGTCAAACCTGAGTCCTTAGACTTCACAGGCAAGAGTCTTAACTGCTAAACAACCTCTCTAGCCCTTTTTCTTTTCTTTTTTTTTTTTTTTTATAAGAGAGAAAGACAGAGAGAATCCATTCTTTTTTTCTTTTTTTTTTTTTTTTTTTTTCAGTTCGGTTTTTCAAGGTAGGGTCTCACTCTGGCCCAGACTGACTTGGAATAAACTATGTATTCTCACGGTGGCCTTGAACTGACCACAATTCTCCTACCTCTGCCTCCCAAGTGCTGGGATTAAAGGCGTGCGCCAGCACGGCTGGCTTAGAATCCATTCCTAAATCAGTCTTTCTTATCAAGCCCTGAATACAAAACTAATCTTCATAAATTATTCTTTAGCACTATGGTAATTGGATATCATGAAGTTATCAAAAGTAAATCAAATTAAATCGATTCAAGTACCCTAAAGGAATGCCCAAGAGGTGGAAAAATGGTGAGACTATGAAATAAACATAACAGAAAGCAATGGGTTTACTTGAAATGGAAAGTAAAAACTAGAAGGTATTTAAGTAGAGCCAGATCAAAACATAACTAAAAATGCTTATCCAAAGCTGCACAGGAATCTCTAAGGCAGCATTTCTCTCAGAGTACTTCCTCTCGTTCAGAGCGTCTGGGACGCCAACCAGTATACGTAACCAGGTAACGTGGTCCAAATGATCGGCTGGTGTGCCTGTCACAGCGACCCCGCCACTGGTGAATTCAGCTGCCCCTAGTCGTTATTATCAAATCCAAAGAGCTTTAACCACATTGAAAGCAAAATGCAGCCAGGTGTGGTTAGTACATGCCTTTAATCCCAGCACTTGGGAGGCACAGACAGGAGGATCACTGTGAGTTCAAGGCCAGTTTGGGACTAGTGAGTTCCAGATCTGCTAAGCTAGAGCAAGACCCTACCTCACATGTAAATGCAAAATGTAAAAAAGGTGGGCATGCCATTGGGCAGGCTGGCATGTCATATGAAGACACTGAGGGGCATCTAGGTGAGATCCATTGGGTCTAGGGGAGATCTGCCCTACAGCCCCCTCCCTGGTCTTTTGAAATAACTTTATCAGCAAGCCTCCTAGCCATTGTAAATACATCCATGTTAATTAGTAGGTAATTTATGGAGACTGAGTCCAACACTTAAACTTGAACCTGAACCTTTGACCCAAATATCAGTGATCTGAGCATATGCTAAACATGTTTTCGCCCTGCAGATGTACATTGAGTGCCAAGGGTTTTAGCTAATGAGGGAATACAAAAACTTATGAGGAAGAGGTCCAGCTAGAGACCATCTAGTAGGTTCCAGTAGCATATGTGAGCAGCCTCTTTTTAGTTTTAGGCTGGAGTAGACAGTTTTAAATTTTTATTTGTGTGTGTGTGTGTGTGTGTGTGTGCATGCACAAGTGTGCCTCTGCCCACAAGTGGCAGTCAGATGACAGCCTCAGGATGTCTATGCTCTTCCCCCACCTTCTTTGAGATAGTCTCTTGACACCAAATGAACACCAGCCTAGCTGGCCTGTGACCTTTGGATTCTCCTAGCTCTGCCTCCCCTTGTCATAGGTGCTTTGGGATCACAGACACAAGGAAGCTCTTTGCATCTGGCTTTTTATATGGGTACTGTGGAGGGTCAAACTCAGGTTACCAGGTTTGGCAAGCAAGTTCCTTTAACCAGCCCAACCCCCCCGGAGTAAAAGTTTTAATGCTGTGAATATTCTGGGGCAAGATTACTCAGGTCAAATTCTGGCCCTACCTTTTATTAGCTACGTGACCTTGTGTAATTGACTTCTCTGGGTCTTGATTCACTAATCTGTAAAATGAGAAAAATAGACTCTACTCCATATATATTTCGATGAAAATCGAGTTACTCTGCATAACAGCATTGTCAGTCAGTGTTTCATCCCCATGACAAAATATCTGAGTCAAAGAAGATACAAAGTGTATAGGTTTGCTTTGACTTATAGCTTTGGAGATTCCAACGGGTGAGCAAGTGGCCCCTTTGCTGTGACTCTGCGGCCAGGCAGTATATCACGATGGGAGCCCATGGCAAGAAAAAACTGTTCACCTCACAGCGAACAGCCAGAAGGATCCAGCTTCCACCATCCCGTATGAGGGCCCCTCTCCCAGTGAATAAAGACCTCCCACTATGCTCCACCTGATAAATGGCCTGGATATCCATGACCTGACAGTGCCTGGCACTACCTACACAAGACCATCAGAATAGGAGGAAAAGATGATGACATCAAAATAAAAGAGAGACTGAGGGGGGGGGATATGATGGAGAGTGGAGTTGCAAAGGGGAAAGTAGGAGGAGGGAAGGAATTATCATGGGTTAGTGTCTATAATTATGAAAGTTGTCAATAAAAAAAATTTTTTTAAGACTATCTCCCAGTAGCACCACAGTGAGGACTGAGCCTTTAATTCATGAGCTTTGGGGTAACATTTACCCAAACCTCAGCAAACATTGACAGCAATGCCTGATGTCACAAGCACATGCATTCTGATTTCCCAGAAAATGGTTCTTATGAAAGCAGAAGTCCCAGCTGTCACTTATTAGCCTGAAGACTGAGCAATTCATTACATGTCTCTCAATTATAAAATTCTTCAACTGATGTGCTATTTGAAAGAGCTTTTGAAATACCCAAATGTCACGTAAGTGCAAGACGGTATTGTCATCATATCACGGAGACTAGCTTCAGCACTGCACTGAACTGCTTTTACCCGAGTTCTGTATAAAGCAGTCTTGTTTGTACGTCTAGGTGTGCTGCTGGTTTTTGTTGTTGTTGTTGTTTGTTTGTTTGTTTGTTTGTTTAGGGAGAGAGAGAATTGGCACACTGGGGCCTCAGCCACTGCAGTAGAACTCCAGATGCTTGTGCCACCCAGTGGGCATGTGCAACCTTGCACTTGCCTCATCTTTATGTGTCTGGCTTACATGGGATCTGGAGAGTAGAGGATGGGTCCTTGGGTTTCACGGGCAAGCACCTTAATCGCTAAGTCATCTCTCCAGCTTGGTTTTTGTTTTGAAATGTATTTTATTTATTTATTTATTTATTTATTTATTTGAGAGAGAGAAAGAGGCAGACAGAAAGCGAGAGGGAAAGAATGGGTGCACCAGGGCCTCCAACCACTGCAAACGAACTCCAGATACATGTGCCTTCTTGTGCATCTGGCTTACGTCGGCTCTGGAGAATTGAATTAGGATCCTTTGGCTTTGCAGGCAGATGCCTTAACTGCTAAGCCATCTCTCCAGCCCCAGTTTTTGTTTTTAATAAAGACTAAACCAGGTGTGTAGCAGTCATGAGGGTGCCCAGATGAACCAGCCAAATTGCCTGCTGACAGGAAGCTTCAAGGAGAACAACAGCATTGTAGGAGACAGAAAAGGGTCACAGGGCAGCCTCCCCAAGGGAGGAAGGAAGGAGTGGAGGGTATGTAACAAGAAGGCTGATACTGGGGTCTTTTCTGGCTAGTGAAAATGTTCCTAGAATAACAACTTATCTCATTAACTTAGAAAAAAATCAAAACTTTGTCTATAAATATGTACTTCAAAGGGGCTGAATTCTTTTTTTCCTGCAGCTAGACAGTTAGTTTTAAAGTTTATGTAAAGAGATAAATATGTGAAAATGTTTGGGAAAAACCCTAAAAATTCAAAGATACTAAAATACATTATAAGACCTTAATAATTAAGCTAATGTAGTATTAGCACTTACTAGACCAACAGAAAAAAAAAATAACTAAAGACAGACTTAAATGCACATGGAAATTCAGACATTTAGAATAATTATCACAATAAAAAGTTGATTTTAGACTGTATAGACATAAAAAGCTACTCTTCCCTTAATCTAAAAACTACTGCTATAATTGTTCCTGTAGAATTCATTTCAGTGGCCCATCTTTCTTCAGTAAATAATTTAGAGATAAAACTTATCCAACAGTATTTTGAATCAATTATAAATTTGCCCCAAATGATCTACAGTAAGTAGAAAATGGGAAGAACTATTATGATAAGGTTGAGAAATAAAAAAAAAAAGTAGTAAAGGCAAAACTCCTACAAGAAGGGTAAGACTGACATCTAAATACTATTTCATAAACATTTATCTCCTGCAGAATGATAAGTTCTAATAGAGACCAGGAGTTGATACTGTCCTTTCCATTCAGAAGACCCACTACCTAAGTGGGAGCTGACTTAAACCAGAATTTAAAGAGGTGAGGGGCTAAGCTAGAGGTCTTTATGGATCTGAGAGCCCCCAGGAGCACATGATTAATCTCATAGTTTATTTGCTGCAAGCAAAGAGAGAGAGAGAGAATGGGTGCGCCACAGCTTTCTGCCACTGCTAGCAAACTCCAGGTACATCTGCCACTTTGTGCATTTGGCTTACATGAGTAGTGGGGAACTGAACCCTGGTCATTAGGCTTTGCAGGCAAGTGCCTTAACTGCTCACTAAGCCATCTCTCCAGCCCCAATTTTATTTAATTTTTGCAGTTCTAGGGGTAGAATTCAAGACCGTTGCACATGTTAAACAGGTGCTCTACCACTGAGCTACATGCTAGGCAGATTTTAATGGGATAGGATTTGGAGATGAACAGAATAGGCTTAAAGGAAGAGAAGACATTCAACTGAGCTCTGGAGGAGTAGCTGTTGACCTAGGAGAAAACGATGTAGGGAGGGAAGGGGGCTTTCCCAACATAGGAATGGAAGGAGCATGGCCAGCTAGAGTATGCCATGCCCAGAGATTTTACTTTGCTCCTGCAGACATTGAGAGGCCGGCCATTGGATCTGTTCTAAATAGAGAGACTAGTATTCAGTATAAGACAGGACACTAAGCTGGAGAGATGGCTTAGCGGTTAAGGCGCATGCCTACAAACCTAAGGACCCAGGTTCAATTCTCCAGGTCCCATGTAAACCAGATGCACAAGGTGGCACATGCGTCTGGAGTTCGTTTGCAGTGGCTAGAAGCCCTGGCACACCCATTCTCACTTTCTCTCTCTGTCTCTCTCTCCCCCTCTCTCTCCGTCTCTAATAAATAAATAAAAAGTAAATAAATTTTTAAAAAAGAAGAAGAAAGGACAGTAGTGAGGGACTCCACTCAAGGAGCTGATGAGGTTCCTGAGGTCTGGGCATGAGCAGTGAAGGCTGAGTGGCAGTCAAGAAGATAACAAGGTAACCAGATGTGTGTGGGTAAAATCCACAAAATCAGTTGAAAGGATGGAGCGAGAGCACAAGTGAGAAAAGAGGGCGATATTCATCACAGAGGAACCTATAGCCTCCTCTCTGTCTGGTTACCTGTCACCTGGATGTCACAGCTGTGACCCAGTGGGTCTCGTTGCCTCTGCTCCATTCCCATGCTGGACATGGAATGCCTGTGTTTGACTAATCTCAGTGACTCTCTGTCACCATAATGAGAAGACTGATACATTCACAGAAGGGCCATGTGACCCCGCCAGCCTCTGCTCCTTCCCTTGGCCCCTGCACTGGCCAGTCCCAGCTTACTAGCCATCCTCCAAGTTCATGAGCGTGAGCCTCCTTCTCCACCCCTCTTAGCTTCCATGGATTCATGTCCCTGACAGAAACATTCCCTCCCACCATCATTTACAGCTTTCATTTAAAAAGAAAGAAAGAAATGTTTGGTTAAGTGAGAGGCAGATAGAGAGAATGGGTGTGCCAGGGCATCCAGCCACTGCAAACGAACTCCAGATGCGTGTGCCACCTTGTGCATCTGGCTTACATGGGTCCTGGGGAATTGAACCTGGGTCCTTTGGTTTTGCAGGCTACTGCCTTAACCACTAAGCCATCACTCCAGCCCCTCATTTACACCTTTCAAAGTTTCTCATGCCCAATGTGGCCACTCACATATTTGTTAGATGAATGCATACATAAATACATTTACACTGTATCTGGGTTTTCAGCTACTCCTGGAGACCTTTCCTGACTATTGAATTTGCCCTTCTTCTATACCCCAGTGCCCATCTCTGCCAGCTTTTCTCCCTTCTACAGCTGACTGCTGCCTCCTCCACCCCATCTTAGGGAACAGCATCCACTTTCTCTCTATCTAGATTCTAACATGGTCCCTAGCACTTACTACTCTTAGTAAACCCTGGAGGGAGACCACATGGGATAAGGGCAGCGGTTAGGAGATTAAAACATAACCACGTTTAAAAAGATGTAACTGAGAGATAGCTTAGAGGTTAAGGTGCTTGCCTGTGAAGCCTAAGAACCCAGGTTCAATCCCCCAGTACTCATGTTAGCCTGATGGACAAGGTGGCACACACATCTGGAGTTCATTTGCTGTGGCTAGAGGGCCTAGTGTGCCCATTCTCTCTCTCTCTCTCCCTTTCTCTCTGTCTCCTTCTCTCTAATAATAAATAAATTAAATTAAAAGATATAATCAATGGGAAGACCAAGTTGATTTTCTGTTGATGTGTTATTCTCCTGTTGGTGTCTTCGTTAGCCTCTTCAGTTCCCACCCTGACAGATAAAGAGGATACCATGATCCCTTCCCCTAGCCCCACCCCGATTACTCTTTCCCACCATCATGGCCATATCCTTGTGGTCTATTTATCTAGTGAGCACTTATGACGCAAACACACCGTGAGTTTGAGACACAGTTGATGCTGTGTCTTAAATGTACCTGCCTCCTACCCAGCCTGCCTTTCCCAGCCACTCAGATGTTCACTGTCATGGGCTGCTGCTATTGAATCAGCTATCTTACATTTGGGGTTCTGTTACAGAACAAAGACCCTAAGATGGCTCGAGTTGCACTGGAATCTCTCTACAGATTACTGTGGGTTTACATGATTCGGATCAAATGTGAAAGCAACACGGCGACTCAGAGGTAAGGAGTTGGCATGTACTGAGGGTGAGATCCCCTCATCCAGCTAATTCTCCGGGACCCTGTTACCAGCCGCCGCGGAAGGTGTTGCTCTTTATTGCTCCTACCCTGACCCCGTGAAGAGCTGACAGTTCCTGCAAGAGCAACATACGCAACCTTTCCTTCACCATTGGCCTGGGAGTTTTTATTACTGAAAGTCCAGCCTCCTCCAAGACGGGCGGGTTCTGCTTCCAGGACTGCACTTGCCACCTTCCCAAAGGAAGCAACCTTAATTTGTTAGGTCATTCTCCTTGGTTTCCAGAAACCAAGCTTTTTGTGGAGTTATTGTGCTAGTGGGAAGGGATGAGGTGGTTTGTTTTCTTTCTCTGAATCCTTTCTGATACTCAGCTAAGATGAAATGGTGGGCCATTTCTCCCTTACAGAACTGGAGCTCAGCCAATCTTGCTTGTTCTCTCTCTCTCTCTTTTTTTTTTTCTCTTATCTTTCAGCCGACTTATAACCATCATCACAACACTTTTCCCCAAAGGGTCCCGTGGTGTGGTGCCAAGGGATATGCCTCTGAACATCTTTGTGAAAATCATCCAATTCATTGCCCAGGTAATACAGAAGTTTCTGGCAATAAGCATCTTCTAATTGATTTTACGTAGCCAGCTTCCAGAAGAAGTATTAAGAGATTTTAAAAAAAAAGCTGAAATAATATCTTTTTAAGTGTTTAGACTTGTCAGAAAGGATCTGAGCATTTTCACACACAGGCAATTCTTTTGCTTCAAAGCTAATTGTCATATGAATGCATCGAGTGTCTTTGGCATCTAATGAATACATTGAAAGTTCAAGTGACTCATCTGAGGTTCCCAAACCCACCACTAAAGAGCTTCCAGCACTGGCCCAGCATAGGCAAGATTCCTGGTTTGAGCCACACATTAAAAGAAAACAGAAAACGTCTTGTAAGAGTCCCTTGACCATCCTCCCCACTTTTCCAGTCCTCTGTTCTTGATTCTACTAGGAAAGAAGGAGCAGAGTCTGGTATTCTGTAGAAATTTAAATTTTGTAATGAGCCAATATAGTGACATTTGAAAAGAAAATTTTCCAATGTGAAAAAGAATTCCTGGGCTGGAAAGATTGGCTTAGGTGTTAAGGCACTTGCCTGCAAAGCCTAAGGACCCAAGTTTGATTCCCCAGTACCCATGTAAGCCAGATGCACAAGGTGGCTCATGCGTCTGAGTTCGTTTGCAATGGCTGGAGGCCCTGGCATACCTATTCTCTCTTTCGCTCTCCCTCGCTCTCTCCCTCTTTCATAAATAAATAAATATTAAAAGCAAAAATAAGAATTTCCTATGGAGAGTAGCATTTATCAAGTTAACTTTATTCTTTGCCAAAAACTAAGTACAGTTCACATATATTAATTTAATTACTGGGTCCAATAATATTAAAGCCAATTTGGGCTGTAGCATACTATTCAAACACAAGATTTTTGCTTTGCAGAGGGCAAGTTGGGGAAGTGCTGGCCCCAGCCCAGAGCCTAGTGCATGCTGAGCACACACTTCATCACCAATTATACCTTCAGTCCCCACTTCTACTTTTTAAAACACTTTAAGAGGGCAGGCAAGGTGGTGGCATATGCCTTTAATCCCAGCACGCAGGAGACTGAGATAGGAGGATCACTGTGAGTTTGAGGCCAGCCTGAGACTACATAGTGAATTCCAGGTCAGCCTGGGCTAGAGGGAGACCCTGCCTTGAAAAACAAACAACAACAAAAAACAAACACTTGATGAGTAAGTGATTTTTACCCTTTCTCTCTCTTCTCTCCCTCTCCCTCTCCCTCTCTCTCTCTCTTTTCAAGGTAAGGTCTTGCTCTAAACCAAGCTGACCTATAATTAGTCTGAGGCTGGCTTCGAACTCATAGCAAGACTCCTACCTCAGCCGCCTGAGTGCTGGGTCTAAAGGCATGCGCCACCACACCCAGCAGCTTTACCCTCTTTTTGACCTCTGATTTTTCAGAAGAGCAAGGAGGGTATTTATTTTTATTTTGAGGCAGGGTCTCACCCTGTTCAAGATGGCCTAGAACTCATTCTGTACCCCAGGCTGGCCTTGAACTCTCAGTGATCCTCCTGCCTCACCCCTGAATACTGGGGTTAAAGAAATGAGCCACCACACCCAGCTTAGGGAGACTCTTTTATTCTTCTTCTCTGAGCAGCTCTCTCTCCTCTAACAAGCCAGAGAACATCTTTTGTCTCCATTTCTTTATCTGTAATAATGAGTATAGACCTGCTTTTCTCGTATGTCTTAGAATAATGTGTGGCCAAAAGAAAATAATAGGCACACAAATACTGTTGAAGTACAATTAATATAAAGATCCAATGTACCTCACAGACTATTTAATATTTGTTATCTCTGTGTTAGGTCCAGTGAAAGATTTCTGTAACATGTATACTAGAAAAAAGTACATTATTTGTTCTACAAGTGGAAATTTTTTTTTTGAAAATTTAATGTGATTTTTCTCCATGTTAAGGATATACAGTGACTATTCTGGAATATAGTATATAATATGAACATGTCATATCTTAGTAGCTTTTAATTTGTACTACTAGAATCTGCCTTAAATGTTGCCATTTCAGTAATCATTTTTAATATTTTATGTTTATTTATTTTTGAGAGAGAGAAAATAGGCATGCCAGGGCCTCTAGCCACTATAAATGAACTTAAGATGCATGTGCCACCTGGCTTGCATGGATCTTGAGTCCTTTGACTTCCCAGCCAAGCACCTTAACTGCTAAGCCATCTATTCAGCCCTTAAGTAATCTCAATATCTCTTACTTTGTTGACTATTCTTCCTACTTGCAGAATTGTGTTTTATAATACAAGCCAGAGGATGTTTTAACATTATATGGATAAAAGAAAATGCTCATTTTGCATTGATGGCATTAAAAATATTTTGTAAACTGAATTTGAAAAGGTTACCAGCATTCACATTGCAAATAGGCTGTTTCAAGGCAGTGTTATGTTTTTTTTTTTTTAATATTTGTTTTTGTGCACATGTCGCTGTGTGCCTGGGAGCTAACTCTGAATGCAATGCCACGTGGCCATCTCTGCACAATGCAGACACAGAGCTGGCTCTGCCAGCAGCTCACGTGGGCCTGGATCTTTCCCTGGAGGTTCTCTGTGACCCACAAAGCTGAGCAGAACCCCTCTCCCTTTAGCAGCCACCTGCTTGGTACATATGTTTAAAAAAAAACTTAATTGTATTTCACCATTTTTGTTTTGTTTGTTTTCTTGTTTTACCTCCAGGAACGCCTAGATTTTGCAATGAAAGAAATCATTTTTGATTTTCTTTGTGTGGGAAAACCAGCCAAAGCCTTCAGTCTCAACCCAGAGGTATGAATGAGCCTTCTATGCCCTTCTGACAGAACACATATTCACAGAGCCATACCTTTGCTTGGAAACTTTGGAGACTAGGGTTAGGGACAGAGTCTCTCAGTGGTCTTCTGTTCTTTCTATTCATGTCAAAACTCAGATGATGAAATTTCAGAAGTAAAATTTTGGGATGGGTCTGGAGAGATGGCTTAGCAGTTAAGGCACTTGCCTACAAAGCCTAAAGACCCATGTTTGAGTCTCCAGATCCCACATAAGCCAGACGCACAAAAGGTTAGGCAAGTGCAAAGTTGCACATGCTCACTAGGTGGTGATGCAAGCATCTGGAGTTCGATTGCAGTGGCTGAGGCCCTGGCATGTCAATTCTCTCTCTCTCTCTCTAAAAAAAAAAAAAAAAGTTGAGGAGTGAATAGATTTAGGATAACAAAATGCTGGTATTTACCATATTCCACTCATGCTAAATGGAGTAATTCTTGCCCACAAAAGATCATCTATTGCTACAAGTTAGCCATTTTATTTTAGAAAAGGATGTGGGTGGGGACTGAGAAGATGGCACATTTGGTAAAATGCTTGTGACACAAGCATGAGGACCTGAGTTCAGTCCCCAGTGCCCACATACGGGAGTGAACCTGCAATTCCAGTGCTAGGAAGGCAGAGGTACGAGGTCCTTGGGGCTTGTTGGCCAGTCATTTTAGCCTAATTGGCAAACTGCATGTGCATCTGCACACATGCATGCACCCCACCACACAAATGTGCGCGCACACACACAGACATGCATGAAAAAGAAAGGTGAGTGTTTTTAGTTATAACTATGTTGATACAAAACTTGAGTTTCATATTGGGAAGTAATGCAACAGATAAGAATAAGCACATGTGGGCTGGAGAGATGGCTTGGCAGTTAAGGCACTTGCATACAAAGCCAGGGGACCCAAGTTTGATTCCCTACCACCCGCTTAAGCCAGATGCACATGGTGGTGCATGCGTCTAGAGTTCATTTGCAGTAGCTAGAGGCCCTGGTGCACCCATTCTCTCTGTATATATATCTGCCTCTCTCTTTCACTCAAATAAATAAATAAAACTAAAATATTTTTTGAAAAGGAGAAAGAAATTGTTTACTATTTAAATATGTTGTAAAGATTATTTATGGGCTGGAGAGATGGCTTAGTGGTTAAAGGCATTTGCTTGCAAAGCCTAATGGCCTGGGGTTGATTCCCCAGCTGCTCACATAAGTCAGATACACAAAATGGTGCATGTGTCTGGAGTTTGTTTGCAGTGGTGGTAAGCCCTGGCACACCCATACTTACTTTCTTTCTGTCTGATTCATTCTTTCTTACTCTCTCTCTCTCTCAAATAAATAAATGAAAAAAAATTAAGATGGGCTGTCTGGAGAGATGGCTTAAGCGTTAAGGCGCTTGTCTGCAAAGCCAAAGGACCCAGGTTTGATTCCCCAGGACCCACGTAAGCCAGATGCATGAAGTGGCACAGACATCTAGAATTCATTTCCAGCAGCTGGAAACTCTGCCACATATATATTCTCTCTCTGTCTTTTTCTCTGAGGAAAAAAATATTATTTCTTTTTTTGTTTTTATTTTTTATTTATTTATTTTGAGAGCAACAGAGAAAGAGGCAGACACAGAGAGAGAGAATGGGTGCACCAGAGCCTCCAGCCACTGCAAACAAACTCCAGATGTATGTGCCACCTTGTGCATCTGGCTTAACATGGGTCCTGGGGAATCGAGCCTCAAACCAGGGTCCTTAGCCTTCACAGGCAAGTGTTTGACCACTAAACCATCTCTCCAGCCCCTCTTTTTTTTGATTAATTTATTTATTTGCAAACAGAGAGAGAGAGAAAATGGACACACCAGGACCTCTAGCCACTGCAAATGAATTTCAGATGCATGTGCCACTTTGTGCATCTGGCTTTCCGTGGGTACTGGGGAATCGAACCTGGGTCCTTAGTCTTCCTAGGCAATTGCCTTAACTACTGAGCCATCTCTCCAGACCCTAAAAGGATTATTTCTATCATCACAGTGGTATCATCTGGTTTGTTCACCCTTCATGAAGTAAAGCAATTGGGAGCACAGAGACCCAGCATGTTAGTTGCAGAAGCAACCCAGGATCCCTACTCCCTCCGTCATGGCCTGTATTTTCTTATTGGCGGTAGGCTTGCACATGCCTGCCAAGGGAACAAGAAATCAAAATATGGGACAAACCAAAATAATCTCCCAGGCCTCTACAGCCAGGGCCAGCAGGTCAGGGCAGGGCGGGAGGGAGTCAAAGCCATGATCTTTTGGCTGGAAGAAGGCCAGAGACTGGATTGTCGTAGGACTTCTGTCATTTGCTGAAGTTCTCAGCATAGTTTTCATTTCTCAGTAGTCGCAGGTCTACTATGTTAGCAACTATTTCTTAGGATTGCTGGGTTACTTGTCCAGACGAATATCTAAAGTTACTACCTACCATGCCAGATGTTGTGGGGCTTGTCTGTACCTCCAGGACTCGGGAGACTGGGGCAGAAGGATCATGAGTTCAAGACCATCTCTCCAGTCCTGTTCACATTTAGACCTCGATGTTTTCACCTTTTCTTTGTGAATTGAAACGTACGATATCTCCTCATATAAGGCATCAGAACTTGATGTGTAAGTCAGTTTACCCTAGTCGCATCTGCCCCACTGGGCGCTGTCCATGTTTAATGAGCGTCTTCACAGTTGTCCTGGTGAGACGCAAACAGTGAGAGATTACTTTCGCAGATCTGGCGTGCAATCTTGGGCCTTTGAAATTCTTTTCCCTTACTGATTTAGACCATAAGCCATGCCTAACTTCTCTAAGGATTTGTGATTTCATTTCACGACCATACCTGGGCGCTTGCCCTTTCTCACGAGCACATTGCCTCTTACAGAGAATGAACATCGGTCTGCGTGCATTCTTGGTGATAGCTGACAGCTTACAACAGAAAGACGGGGAGCCGCCCATGCCAGTGACGGGAGCCGTGCTCCCTTCCGGAAACACGTTGAGAGTAAAGAAAACATATTTGAGTAAAACTCTAACTGAAGAGGAAGCTAAAATGATAGGTGGGTTCCCAATGTTTCAGAGGTGGGCGTGAAGCCTTCATAATCACCATTAGATTCTCACCCAAAGAGAGATGCCCTTTAAAAACCATCTTTGAGAAGCATCCGATGAGACATCCCAATGTAATTACGTTGATTGATTCATGCTGTGCTCTGGTTTTGCTGCCCTTTAAACTTTTTAGAACTTCCTGGTAAATAGTTTGCCCTTTCAATGTTGGCATTTTATTTGGGTCCTTGTTAACCTCTAATATTGATTATTGGTTATCTTCAGTTTACAGTAAATTTCCAAGATATCTGTGCGCTTTGCTAAATAATCTTGTTTATAAGTCATTCATTTTTAGAAAATTTCCTGCATTTTTTCCAGTCTAATTTGTATTTCAAACACTCCAAATCCTACAAACACTAGGGTATGTTGCATAAATCTAATCTGCATGAGATTTTTCTAATTTATCTACATTAATCCAAAGAGGTAAATTTTCTTGTACTTGTTTATTTCTTAAGTACCCAAATTTAGAATCCTATTACAAACCTTGTTATGATAATTCCTAGATTTCAAAGATATGAAGTACATGCATAAACTTTTTGCTTTAATATATTAATTTGTTAAGTAAAGCTTAACTGAGTTCAAAAGACTTCCTGCATGAGAAATGATTATTATTTCATTAAAAGTTACTTTTCATTTGTTTCATGTGTATATATAGTACATATGCATTTATATTACTATACATATGATGTACAATTTTGTCTTCTACTGCGATAGGACACTTACGCTATATTTAATGAGAACAGCAAATATAATATAGCTAAAATACATTTTCCTCATTTACAAAAATTGCACATGTATGTGTACATGTGTCAGGGTCTCTTGCCCCTGCAAAAGAATGTCCACCCAGCTTTATGAGAGTGGCTGGAGAATTGAACCTGGCCTTGTAGGCTTTGCAATCAATCACCTTTAATCACTAACCCATCTCCCCAGCCCTCCATTTTAAAATTTATGTGAAGTCACTTTGTTTATTTTTCTCAAGAAGAATTTGCACACCTATTTCAGAGAACAATCTGAAATATAAAAACCCTTAACCCCAAACTTCAGATTTTCTTGTTTAACACACATCGAAAATACATCCCAGTGAAATATCAGAATTCCTATGAATTTGATTTAAATGGTTATTTGGTGAACACCTGCTAAGTACAGGGCACTATGCCAAGAGCCATGCAATGAAAGACTAAATCACACTCAGCCCTTCTGCCCAAGGAAATCTCTGACTCAGAGGATCTGCTGTTTAAAAAAAAAAGTTCTGGGCCTGGAGAGATGGCTTAGCAGTTAAGCAAGCGCTTGCCTGTGAAGCCTAAGGACCCTGGTTTGAGGTTCGATCCCCAGGACCCACATAAGCCAGATGCCAGGAGGCACATGCATTTGGAGTTTGTTTGCAGTGGCTGGAGGCCCTGGTGTGCCCAATCTCTATCTATCTGCCTCTTTCTCTCTCTGTCTGTCGCACTCAAATAAATAAAATTAAATTAAAAATAAAAAATAAATTTTAAAAAGTTCTAGAAGATACATAAACCAGGATATGATTGTTTGATTCAGACAAATGTGTAACTAATACGTGTTTTTCAGGCATGTCCTTATATTACTCTCAAGTACGGAAAGCCGTAGACAACATTTTGAGGCACTTGGATAAAGAAGTGGGCCGGTGTATGATGCTCACGAACGTGCAGATGCTGAACAAAGAACCTGAAGACATGATCACGTGAGTATAGGAGGCCTGTTGTCAGGAGGGATGGTCGAGAGCAAAGTGGGGATTCTTCTCATTTCTCTTGCCACATATTTCTGGTTTGTTCTTACCTCAGAATCAGAATTCTAAGAAGCATTAACAATAGGAAAAAAAATACTTAGTATTTGACTAACTATATAAACAAGTTCAAACCAGAGATTGACCTGTTTTGGTTCTATCTTGAGTAGCATTATGCCACTGTGTTAGAAAATGGGACCCAAACTCATTTACTAGTCTATGTTTTGCAGAAGTGACATTTTGTTCCCACTCAATCATGGCCCATGTGATACAGACAGCCCCAATTTACAGATGTTCCGTCTTTATAAATCTCAAGTTCGCCAAGTTTTAGTGGCAGTTCCTGCTGAATAGTTTCTATGACCCTGTGCCAGAGATCTTTCAGAAAACATCTGTAGCTTCAGCTGTAGAAGTGACAGGTTCTTAGCCAAAACTCTAAAAGGCTGGGTTTGTAACTAGAGCTCTATAGAGGAAACTTGTACAACCTATATTTCTATTTTTTTATTTTACTATGACAAGAAGCAAGGTTAGTTTTATTTTTCTACTTTAAGAAAGTTTAAACTTTGTTGTTGGTCTAGAAATATAAATTATATTTATCTGTGACATAGACTTCTGAAAATATAATTCAGATTTTCTTTCTCACCCCAAATATATTGCTCTAAATATCAGAATTATAATTTCTGAACTTGCTACCTATGTAGAGAAGTTCATTTTAGGGGTATGCACTAATACATGCTGGTGATTAAAACAGACATATGAATTATTTAACATACACGTTTCGTATCTGTAATTAAAATAAAAGGCTTGGGGCTGGAGAGATGGCTCAGCAATTAAGGCACTTGCCTAACAACTGCCAGGGTTCGATTCCCCAGTACCCACATAAAGCCAGATGCACAATGTGGCACATGCATCTGGAATTCACTGGCAGTGGCTGGAGGCCCTGGAGTACCCATTATCTCCCCTATCTTTCTTTCTCTCACTCTCTCTCTCTCCTCTGTCTCTCTCTGATTTAAAATAAATAAAAAAAATATATTTTTTTAAAATACAGTCTCCAGGCATGGTGGCCACACCTTTAATCCCAGCACTTGGGAGTTAGAAGTAAGAGGATTGCCATGAGTTTGAGGCCAGCCTGAGACTACAAAGTGAATTCCAGGTCAGCCTGGGCTAGAGCGAGAACCTGCCTCAAAAAAAAAAAAAAAAAAAAAAAAACAGAAAATAATTTATTAAATAAGATGAATTCAGCATCTAAGTGGTATAGTCAAAGCCATTAAAAAGGCTCAGGTTTGGGCTGGAGAGATGGTACAGTGGTTAAGGCGCTTGCCTGTAGACCCTAAGACCCCAGTACTCACATAAAGCCAAATGCACAAAGTGGCACACGCATCTGGAGTTTGTGGTGGCTAGAGGCCCTGGTGCAATCATTCTCTCCTCTCTCTCTCTCTCTCTCTCTCTCTCTCTCTCTCTTTCTCATCTTACAAATAATTAAATAAAATATTTTTTAAGGCACAGGTTTGGAGCTGGGGAGATGGCTCAACAGTTAAGAGCACTTGTCACTTCCACATGAAGGAAGGTCTGGAGGGAATGGCTGAGATAGCCCAAGTTCTACTCCTCAGAACCGACATCATAACAGACGTTCAAAGTCTACATAGAACTCGACACTAGAAACCAACTGCTAACACGCCCACCAAGGCTTGGGGACTATGGCAGAAGAGGGGGCATCAGGATTGTAAGAGCCACACAGGGAGTAGGAATATCCTGAGGCACCACAGAACACCCCCCCCCCGAGACTGACAGAATGAATAATCACAGTGACCACCAAGAACTCTGCTGAGGGAGGCTCCTCGGGGAAATAGAGACTGGGGGTGAGAGGACAGAAGGCTATAACCTGTGTAGAACATATACATGTGTATAAACTGGAAGAAAAAGTTAGGCATGGCCTCACGCATCTGTAACTTCAGTCCATGGGGAATGCTTGGGGTAGAGATCAGAGAATCATCTGGGCTCCCTGGCTGAGTAGATGGCACTCCAGGCAGAGGGAGCAACCCCATCTCAAGGAAGTGCGTGGATGAGCGATAGAGAAGGGCACCTGAAGTTCTCTGCATGTGCCCACGTGAACACATCTGCACACCCACATGTATACAACACACATAGCACAGCACACCGCACCACACAAACCCACAAAAAAAAAAAAAAAGAGGCACATGTTTGGATGTAAATATTCTACACGTGTTCCAGTGTTTCAGGCTTCTTCTAAGATTGCTCTCTGCTTTTACTTTTTTTTTAAATGTTTTACTTATTTGTTTTCAAGCAGAGAACAGAGACAGAGAGAGAGGGAGAATAAGAGAGAATGGGCATGCCAGGGCCTCCAGCTGTTGCAAATGAACCCCAGATGCATGCACCACTTTGTGCATCTGGCTTTATGTGGGTACTGGGAGAACAAACCCGGGTTGTTAGGCTTTGCAGGCAAGAACCTTGATCACTGAGCCATCTCTCCAGCCCCTGTACTGTTTTTATACAGCTATCTTAAGAATCACCAAGAGCTGAAGGGATGGCTTAGCAGGTAAGGCGCTTGCCTGCAAAGCCAAAGGGCCAGATTTAATTTCCCAGAACCCATGTAAGCCAGAAGCACAAGGGGGCACATGTTTCTGGAGTTCATTGGCAGTGTCTGAATGCCCCGATGTGCCCATTCTCTCACACATTCTCTCTTTCTATCTCTATTTGTCAAATAAATAAAATAAAAATTAAATTTAAAAATTTTTAAAAAGAATCCACAAATAAGCCTAAGAATATTTTTCACGATGGAATTAGCCTGATTCCTAAGTGGAAAATAACTCATTGCTTCATTTAAAAAAAATAAAAGGAGAAATGTCAGGGAATCATACAAACATTTAGGACAAGAGGGTGGAGGCCACATAATGGGAACAGTCATAGGAGTTGGTATTTGAGGCTGGTCCACCTCTTTCCCAGGCTCAGCTTAGGGTATTAACTTGAACATTGAGTATTCTGTGTTGCCCAATCTCCAATCCTCATTTCTTTTGTGGCTAGCTAAAAAAAAAAAAAAAAAAAGAATAAAAAAGAATATAAAGAAAAGAACAAATAAAAATTACTTTTAACATTTTTAAATGAATTGTCTTAATTGTGTTTTTGGAAGAATTTACATGCTTCCTATTAAAACCCAGAGACCAAAGGCCACGGCAATAAGAGGAAATCATGCATCAAGTAGTTTCCAATCTAGGATTCTTTATCAGCTTAGAAGTCTGGATGTTTGCCCTACCCTTTAGGCCAGACAGGGTCATCTATTTTCCGACAGATAGGAAAATAATCCCAGCTGTTTAAAACATCTGGTGAGTGAGCTAGGAGTACGGCTTTAACCCCTCACTGGTGCAGATGAGCAGTTAGGAACCATCCCTGGCCTGCAACACTGCACAGCCACTGAGAGGGTCATGTGAAGGCGTTGCTCACCTTCAGCTGATTGGAAGCCACCATGTAATCTTTTCCTCTTGGGAATCTTTATATTGTTGAGACAAAAAGTCCATGGAAAATGAAAGAAAATTGTCTCATGGCTTTCCACAAAAGCAGAGCACTGTAGAAGTCATGCATGTCTTAGTTCTCATTTTAGGATGTCCAAACTTAAGCTTGCTGGATTCCTTTTGATTTTTTAAAAAATATTTTTATTTATTTATTTGTAAGCAGAGAGAGAGTGCCACTGCAAACTAACTCTAGATGCATGTGCTGCTTTGTGCATCTTGCTTTACATGGGTCCTAGGGAATTAAACCTGGGTCCTTAGGCTTTGCAGGCAACCACTTTAACCACTGAGCCATCTCTGCAGCCCTTTATGAACATTTCTTTTTTTTTTTTTTTTTTTTTTTTTTTTTGAGGTAGGGTCATATTCTAGCCCAGGATGACCTCCTTTTGAACTTTTTTTTTTTTTTTTTTTTTTTTTGGTTTTTCGAGGTAGGGTCTCTCTCTGTCCCAGGCTGACCTGGAATTAACTATGTAGTCTCAGGGTGGCCTCAAACTCTCGGCGATCCTCCTACCTCTGCCTCCCGAGTGCTGGGATTAAAGGCGTGCGCCACCACGCCCGGCTTTTTTGAACATTTTTAATACATGGTTGGTTGAATTCATGGATGGAGAACCCACAGATGTCACACATTTTTTCCTTTACATCTTCTAATGATATAGAAAGTGTTATTACATTAAATATTCTTGGGATAATAAGAAAAGGGAGATTCTCCATAGAAATAAAAATAATATTTTTAAATTTTTTAAAGTTTTAATTTTATTTATTTATTAGAGACAGAGAGAAAGAGGGAGAGAGAGAAATTGAGAGAGAAAAAAGATGGGCATGCCAGGGCCTCCAGCCACTGCAAATGAACTCCAGATGCATGCACCCCCTTGTGCATCTGGCTTACATGGGACCTGGAGAATTGAATCTGGGTCCTTAGACTTTGCAGGCAAGCTCCTTAACTGCTGAGCCATCTCTCCATCCTATTAAGTATAATCTTAAAAGTCACAAATGAGGGCTGGGGAGATGGCTCAGCAGTTAAGGAGCTTGCCTGCAAAGTCTAAGGACCCAGCTTTGACTCCCCAATACCCACATAAAGCCATATGCACAAGGTGTCCCTGCATCTGGAGTTTGTTTGCAGTGGCTACAGGCCGCATACCCATTCTCTCTCTTTCTCTTCTCTTCTCTCTCTTCTCTCTCCCTCTTTCTCCTTCCTTCTTGTAAAATAAAATATTTTTTAAAAAGTGGCAAATGAGCTGAGCATGGTGGCGCACGCCTTTAATCCCAGCACACAGGAGGCAGAGGTAGGAGGATCGCAGTGAGTTCCAGGTCAGCCTGGGCTAGAGCAAGACACTACCTCAAAAAACCAAAAAAAGAGCTGGGCGTGGTGGCGCATGCCTTTAATCCCAGCACTCGGGAGGCAGAGGTAGGAGGATCGCCGAGAGTTCGAGGCCACCCTGGGACTACATAGTTAATTCCAGGTCAGCCTGGACCAGTATGAAACCCTACCTCGCAAAACCAAAAAAAAAAAAGAAAAGAAAAGAAATCACAAATGACACGACTATATGGACTTTAGGATTTTGCTTATCCTTATAAAGGTCTGTTTAGAAGTTTCCAGCTATCCCTTTAGGTAAAGGCACCATTGCTTGTAACTATTCAAATCTTCTTTCAAATGCTCCATGTAGGAATGTTGGTGACATACTTACATTTAGGCTTTTCTGTGATTCTGGTGTCTTGCTAAGCCCACAGGGACTGTTTCCCATGGGACTCACCTGGATGGCGATCCTGTAGTGCAGGGCTGTTAAGATCAGCATCTTCAGAGACGGGTGCCTTGTCTTAGTCTAAACTGTTTAACGTCCTTTAGAAGTAGGGATGCTATCCGTCCTGTACGTACACACTTGAGAACAGTGTGGAAGCTACACCAGGCTGTGATTTCAAAGGCATGCTTTAAGTTCACATCTTACTAGACATGTTTATTTAACCAATTGGGTTTTTGCTTTTCATTTCTGTGGCCCTTTGACCTGTTGAACGTTTGTCTTCAAACTCCAGGGGTGAGAGAAAGCCAAAAATAGACCTTTTCCGAACCTGTGTGGCTGCTATTCCTCGACTGCTTCCTGATGGGATGTCAAAACTTGAACTCATTGACCTGCTGGCCAGGTGAGTGAGAACTGCTGTGGATGTTATGCGACCAAACTTAATTTTAACCCTTGGTCATGCTTAAAAAAAAACAGGAGAATGATCATTTTTTATTAATACATGTTACTGAATGGGGTACTATTCTAGGTTTTGCAGTACTTAAACACAGGGCCTCACACATGCTAACCGTGTGGTCTGCCTCTTAGCTGTATTCCCTACCTCTCTTTTGATTTTCTATTTTAAGGACATCTCAGTAAGTTGCCCGGGCTGGCCTTAAACTTGGGATCTTCCTTCTTTAGCTTCCCAGCTTCTTGTGCCACAAGGCCTAGCTTAAAACATTTTAAATCTTTTGGGCTAGAGAGATGGCTTAGCGGTTAAGGGGTTTGCCTGCAAAGGCAAAGGATACTGGTTCGATTCTCCAGAACCCATGTAAGCCAGATGCACAAGAAGCACACGCATCTGGAGTTCACTTGCAGTGGCTAGAGGCCCTGGCACACCCATTCTCTCTCTCTCTTTCTCTCTCTTTCTCTCTCTGCCTCTTTCTCTTTCTCTCAAATAAATAAGTAAACTACATTTTAAAAAACATATTTTAAATCTTTTTATTATTTTATCATGCTTAAGGTGTTATCAAAGTGCATGGGATAACTAATAACCCAAAGCAAGTGACTATCAGAGTGGATGTCTGAGTCCCGTGGGTAATGGGATCATTATGTAAGTAACTATATGGGGTGGATGTCTGAGTCCCATGGGTAATGGGATCATTATGTAAGTAACTATAAGGTGGATAGATGTCTGAGTCTATCACGTGTCTGGTCCAAATAGGATCATTATGTAAGTAACTATATGGAGTGGATGTCTGAGTCTCGTGGGTAATAGGATCATTATGTAAGTAACTATACAGGAGTGGATGTCTGAGTTCCGTGGGTAATGGGATCATTATGTAAGTAACTATCAGAGTGGATGTCTGAGTTCCATGGGTAATGGGATCATTATGTAAGTAACTATACGGAGTGGATGTCTGAGTCCCATGGGTAATAGGATCATTATGTAAGTAACTATAAGGAGTAGATGTCTGAGTCTCGTGGGTAATAGGATCATTATGTAAGTAACTATCAGGAGTGGATGTCTGAGTTCCGTGGGTAATGGGATCATTATGTAAGTAACTATCAGAGTGGATGTCTGAGTTCCGTGGGTAATGGGATCATTATGTAAGTAACTATCAGAATGGATGTCTGAGTTCCGTGGGTAATAGGATCATTATGTAAGTAACTATCAGAGTGGATGTCTGAGTTCCGTGGGTAATGGGATCATTATGTAAGTAACTATCAGAGTGGATGTCTGAGTTCCGTGGGTAATAGGATCATTATGTAAGTAACTATCAGAGTGGATGTCTGAGTTCCGTGGGTAATGGGATCATTATGTAAGTAACTATACGGAGTGGATGTCTGAGTCCCGTGGGTAATAGGATCATCGTGTAAGTAACTATACGGAGTGGATGTCTGAGTTCCATGGGTAATGGGATCATCATGTAAGTAACTATACGGAGTGGATGTCTGAGTTCCATGGGTAATGGGATCATTATGTAAGTAACTATACGGAGTGGATGTCTGAGTCCCGTGGGTAATAGGATCATCGTGTAAGTAACTATATGGAGTGGATGTCTGAGTTCCATGGGTAATGGGATCATCATGTAAGTAACTATCAGAATGGATGTCTGAGTTCCGTGGGTAATAGGATCATTATGTAAGTAACTGTCAGAGTGGATGTCTGAGTCCCGTGGGTAATAGGATCATCGTGTAAGTAACTATAAGGAGTAGATGTCTGAGTTCCGTGGGTAATAGGATCATTATGTAAGTAACTATCAGAGTGGATGTCTGAGTCCCGTGGGTAATGGGATCATTATGTAAGTAACTATCAGAGTGGATGTCTGAGTTCCGTGGGTAATGGGATCATTATGTAAGTAACTATACGGACTGGATGTCTGAGTCCCGTGGGTAATAGGATCATTATGTAAGTAACTATAAGGAGTGGATGTCTGAGTTCCGTGGGTAATAGGATCATTATGTAAGTAACTATACGGACTGGATGTCTGAGTCCCGTGGGTAATAGGATCATTATGTAAGTAACTATAAGGAGTGGATGTCTGAGTTCCGTGGGTAATAGGATCATTATGTAAGTAACTATCAGAGTGGATGTCTGACTTCCGTGGGTAGTAGGATCATTATGTAAGTAACTATCAGAGTGGATGTCTGAGTTCCGTGGGTAATAGGATCATTATGTAAGTAACTATACGGAGTGGATGTCTGAGTTCCGTGGGTAATAGGATCATATATGTAAGTAACTATACGGAGTGGATGTCTGAGTTCCGTGGGTAATAGGATCATTATGTAAGTAACTATATGGACTGGATGTCTGAGTTCCGTGGGTAATAGGATCATTATGTAAGTAACTATACGGAGTGGATGTCTGAGTTCCGTGGGTAATGGGATCATTATGTAAGTAACTATCAGAGTGGATGTCTGAGTTCCGTGGGTAATAGGATCATTATGTAAGTAACTATACGGAGTGGATGTCTGAGTTCCATGTGTAATAGGATCATTATGGAGTGCAGAAGTAATTCTGGGCTAAGATGGACTTTCAACTATCCTTCGAGAAAGAGTCAAGGGTCAGAACTATAGGAGAAGGACTTAGTCTGGCTGGAGGGTTCATTCTGGGTCAGACTCTTGAGTTTCCGGTCCCCAGGCTCACGGGATGCCAAAAGAAGCTGGTGTTGTTCAACTAACTGCAGCACTTCAGAAAGCTACCAAACATCAGACCTATCACCTTTTCCATCCCCCATAGCAGTGCACAGCCCAGCCATGACCTAAATTGTATTTTCTTTGAATGAAATTATCTCCTTATGGTTTAGTAAGCTTAATTATCTCCTGTAACTGCACTTGACAGTTCCAGAGGCCTTTCACATCAAATCAAAAGTGGCGTGACCTAAAGGCAACATAGAAGGCAAAATTATTAGGCACGAGGGATGCAAGGACTGGCAGAAAATAGAAGTTCCATTGCATTAGAAAGGGAAAGGAAAGGAAAGGAAAAAAAAAAGAGTTTGGAAACCTAACAAGGAAAGGATTATAGAAAGAATCCTGGAGAGGTTAGACTTAATAGTGAGTCGTAAATATTTGTGGAGGCATTTGGATGAATGAAACTTTAAGCAGGGGAATACAATGATAAAAATGTCATTTTAGTCTGATTAACGTGATGATGGCATAAAGGAAAGCCGGGAGAAGTAAAAATACTGACAAGTTAGAGTCAGAGCAGCATAACCCGGTTACCCCATCCTTAGACTCACAGGTATCCCTGGCGTTCCACATGTCTGTGGTTACAGTCATGGACCACTCGGCCATGAGCATCTACTTTGATCCCCTCTGCCTCTCACAACAAAGCTTTGGTTGCCCTCGTCCTTCCCATCCTTTCTCCACACCACTAACCCATGGATGATGCTGGGTGTGAAACTTACCAAAGTCCCATTACCTTCAAAACCACTGTCCCAAGCCTTAGTGTTCTCTGACCAAGCCTTCTGCCCCTATAGCTGCCATTTGTCACCCGCTGTCAGTCACCAGAGCCCATTTTTCTCTCTCATCCTTCTCCTTCCCATTCATGCTTAAATCATACTTTGAGAAGGGCATCGTTCAGTGTAAAGAGCTTGCCTAACATGTGCCAGGCCCTAGATTCTAGCTGAGTACCACAGAAAGAAAGGGGGAAAAAATAGAAAAGGATCTCATGCTTTCAACAGCAGCCTAGGCCTTTGCTAAGGCCCAGCAACTGCACTGTGAGAACAGATTGCACTTGTCAGTAATCAGAGAGGCCAAAGAAAAGAGGGAGAAAAAGACTTGGAAGGAAGGGGTGCTCCAGTTCTGGTGAGGAGACCCAGGGGAACAGAAGGTAGAATTCCAAAGAATAGCACACAAAAAGTTGGGGAAGAGGAAACGAAAGACTGAGATGCTGTGGGATCATCCACTCTACTACTGAGTCTTCTGGGATGAGAACCAAGAAAAACTGTGAGACAAATTCCAGAATAATCCTAACACACAAAAGAGCCACCTGTCACTTTGCTGTGGAGATGGCTACCAACCGGAAGACCATGTTCCCCTGGGTGGGGAGATGAGGTTACTGAGTTAAAAGGCTGGATGTATCCATGAGAAATCAGTGGCTGGGACCCTTCTGCACAGCCATATGGACCACCAGAGAACAAGAGGGAGTACCGTGAGAGAATGAGAAGATGGCAGAATCTTCTAGAAAGCCCAAACTGTGTATCCCTGTTTGCTGTTTTACTACTAATCTCGACAAACAGTTTAAACCCTGAGCCTATCTTTTTTTCCCCATGATAAAATTTTGGTAAGATTGAAATGGCACTGCTTGACTCCCAGGACCTTTGAGTCACTAAAAAGACACAAGGTCTTTGCACCCAGTTGGGGGTGGGGAAGGTGTCTGTGGGAAAAAGCTGTTAGTTAGATGATGGTGGGAGGGAAGTTGGCTTTTATTTGGTAATCCAACTGGTGATTATGTCCACTGAGACATCCAGCTTTCTGGGAAAAAACCTGCTGCTTTGCTAGAGATGAGTGGGAAGGCGCTAACCTCTGAAATCACCTTGACAGCCTAATCCGGTGACGCCGGAATCTGCAGACGTGGTGCCAGACGCGTGGGGAGGGGATTCTGTTAGCCGTGGCTGGAATGTCAGTGCTATTTATAGCGTGTTTGTTATTGGGCGCATTCTTGTGAAGCCAAAGCCAGGCTACTGTTTTTTTATGAGGGAAAAAGAACAAATAAATGCTCTTGAGAGTTTGGGGACATGACTGCACTTTATCTGATGTTCGCGAAGAAGGCTTTTTCTTTTTTTCTTTTTTTTTTACAAACTTCAAAAGGAACCACAGGCTCTTCCCAGGGGAGGCGGGGAGGAGGGGCGGTCACGAGCATGTGACCCGTGCACTGAGTCCTGTTAACCCAGGAGACAGCGAGGCTCTTGGATGACCCTCTAGAGGTTCAGAGGACAAAAGCGAAGTCCTGCACTTGCAGTAAATGTGAGTTTCAAGTGCCGCATAGAAAATCTGTCATTGCCTTTTGCTCCTCGAACCCAGTCACGTTTGGATTAAATTGACCTGAGACAGTCTGTACAGTGTAGTGAGAAAGTCGTAAGACCTTTGAGTTCAGATGCTTCCCGCTGACCCCTGATGATACATTTTTACTTGAAATTTGATTTTCTTTCTAACTGGCAAAATAACACCACTGTTCACTGAGGCTCCCATTCCTTACCAATCAACTCTCTGAGGATTTCCAAAGGTGTTGTCCCCACGTAGCTGCCCCTGACCCCCAACCAAGCATTTAACAATGATAGCCGATTCTCATTGCCACAAACTCTCAAACCACAGACTGCTACTGGAAGGCTGAACAGGATAATGGTATATGGTATGACACTGTCAAGCCTCCTCCTCTCAGCCACTAAATTTCTGATGTTGAACTGGAGTGATGGCTTAGCAGTTAAGGCGCTTGCCTGCAAAACCTAAGGACTCATGCTTAACTCCCCAGAGCCCACATAAGCCAGACGCACAAGATGACACATGCGCACGAGGTGGTGCACACATCTAGAGTTCAATTGCAGTGGCTAGTGGCCCTGGTGTCCCAATTCTCTCTCTCTCTCATAAAAAATAATAATAATAAAATTCTGGGGGCTGGAGAGATGGCTTAGCAGTTAAGCCGTTTGCCTGTGAAGCCAAAGGATCCCCATTCGATGCTCCAGGACCCACATAAGCCAGATTTATGAGGGGGCACATGCATCTGGAGTTTGTTTGCAGTTGCTAGAGGCCCTGACATGCCCATTCTCTGTGTCCGCCTCTCTTCTGTCTTTCTCACTCTCTCTCTCTGCTTGCAAATAAATAAATAGAAATTAAATAAATAAATAAAAATAAATTTCTGGGCTAGAGAAATGACTTAGTGGTTAAGGCACTTAACTGCAAAACCTAAGGTCCCAGGTTCCATTCTCCAGGTCCCACATAAGCCAGATGCACATGGTGGCACATGTGTCTGGAGTTTGTTCACAATGGGGAGAGGCACTGGCACACCCATTGCCACCCTCTCGCTCTCTCTTTCTCTCCCTCTATCTCTAATAAATAAATAAAAGGAAATCTTTAAAGTAAAACAAAGTAAACCATATAAATTTCTGATGTTATATGTATTGTTTAACCACCTCATAATGGCTAAGCGTGAGCAGTCTCTCTTTGTGTGGGCTTCCTGGAGGCTGTGGAGGCTGACCTCATAGTAGAAGCCCTTCCTGCCCTCAGCACCTTCCTGAGCAAATCTGGCTTGGCTGTGTGGGTCCCCCCCAAGGAATGTCCACATCTAAGAGGGAGCTTACTTTGCTCCAAGTGGTTACCATCTCTTCCACTCTCCGCCCCTCCCCCCCAGATATGTCCCTGCTGCTTGCTTTGACCCCAAAGACCTCATCCCTGGTAGTTCAAGACTCCTGTCATCCGTGACATCCTCAGTACCCTTGTTTGATGGTCAGTATTTATCATGCCTTTCAAAAAGTCAACTTTGGAAGCCAGGGCATGGTGGTGCACGCCTTTAATCCCAGCACTCGGGAGGCAGAGGAAGGAGGATCGCCATTAGTTCGAGGCCACCCTGAGACTATATAGTTAATTCCAGGTCAGCCTGAGCCAGAGTGAGACCCTGCCTCGAAAAACAAAACAAAACAAAACTCGACTTTGGAACTTAAGAGCTGGCTTAAAGAGCAATTAAAGGCACTTGTATGCAAAGCCTAATGGCTCAGATTTGATTTCCCTAGTACCCGTATAAAGCCAGATGCACAAACTGGTGCATGCGTCTGGAATTTGTTTGTACTGGCTGTGGTGTGCCCATACTCCCTCTCTCTATGTCTGCCTCTTTCTCTCTGGCTCTATGTCTCTCTCAAATAAATAAAAATGTTTTAAAAAGTTAGACTTCATTAATATGATATTCATCTCATAGGGTTATGATAATTAGATAATGCATAGAAATAACTTAACAAAAAAAAGAAATCATTTAGCATAGTGTCTAGCCCACAGTAAGTTTTCAGCCAGTGTTATTATGTTTAGATATCTTCAAATTTGTAAAATATGTACTATGTTATATGGTGTGTTTCATATACACTATTAGGTAGGCTGGGTATAGATATACCCATCCTTACTGTCAGACAGGAGACTGAACTCCAGAAACCTAAAACTGGGTGCTCAAATTTTCAGAACTTTTCTGAAATCAAATACCATTGCTTTTATGCCAAATTTTAAAATGCCTTTTATATAGTGCTTATTTGTGGAGTAACACATGATTAATTTGTGGAAACATCTGAGTTAATGCGTGAATACTTCCATGATCTTTGGTGGTCTCTGACGTATATTAACCATTTATTCTACTTTCATCTTTAGGCATGTCTGTGTTGTGAAAAGTGGTTCATGGTTGTGTGTTTTTGAGAGGGAGCTAGTTTCAGTTGCATGCGTTGCTTTTAATAATTCAGTTAATCTTATTTCTTTGTTTGAACTGGACCATGGTCCACAGCACTTGGAAAAGATGGAAGTCCTCTTTCAATGGCCCTGGGACAAGAATCCCACCAATATTGATGAACTGATGTCATGACCAACAGTCTGCCCTCAGCATCCTAGGTTTCCCTTTGAAGTCCTTGCTTCCTCCGCTGTCCCCTGTGTGTCAGGGTGTGTTTTGTCCTCCTTTCCGTAAGTGAACACCCAGATTATTGAGAGCCACACGGCTGAGTCACAGGAACAGGAAGTTCACCTTCACGCGTTGAAAGTCACTGATTTGTCTACTCTGACGAAGCCAGAGGGTGGCTTTGCTCTGGATGTAGTTTTTTTCCCCATTTTTAGCATGTGCTTCGTTTTTTGGCCACAGCCTTGTTCACCAAGCATGTGTCTTCGGCTCTTTTCCCTCCGTTTTCTCTAGGTTGCTGCAGATGGGGCCCTGGGACCTTTAGCCCCAGCAACACGGCCAGTTGCCTCCAATGGCAGCCTCTTGGGGGCACAGCAGCACAGATGTCACAGTGCAGGTTTCCTGTGGTAGCTGTCCTGCTGGGTCACTGTGGAGACTTCCCAAGCCCCCTCCGTGGTTTTATTTGTGTTGTAGTCATGTGCCTGAGAGTCTGATCAAGACCTTGGAGAGCCGGATGGCATCTTAGAAATTGTACGTGAATCCCCAAGGCCAGATTTCTTCCCAAGTCACTTCTCTTAAGGGTCCCGTTCCCTCTCCCTCTCTCTCTCCTACTGCCACCAACCCCTCTTGGATAAAAGTGGAGTTTGTTTGTTTGTTTGTTTGTTTGTTTGTTTGTTTGTTTGTTTATAATTGTACTAATCTGTTTTACAATTTTAAGATCTATCTCTTTTACAAGATATTTGGCACATACCTCTCATCCCAGTATTCAGGAGGCTGGAGCAGGAAGATCATGGGTTCAAATTCAGACTGGGCTACATAGGATGGCCACATCTCTCTCTCTCTCTCCCTCCCTCTCTTTCTCTCTCTCTCTCTCTCTCTCTCCATATATGTGTGTGTGTGTGTGTGTGTGTGTGTTTTTTTAATTTATTTATTTACAAGTAGAGAGGGAAGATAGAGAGAGAAGAATGGGCATGCCAAGGCCTCTAGTTGCTGCAAACAAACTCCAGATGCATGTGCCACTTTTGTGCACCTGGCTTTACATGGGTACTGGGGAAATAAACCCTGGTCATTAGACTTTGCAGGCAAATGCCTTAACTGCTAAGCCATCTCTTCATCCCTCTCTCAATCTCTAAATATATGTGTGTGTGTGTGAGTATGTGTGTGTGTGTGTGTGTGTGTGTGTGTGTGTGTGTATTTTAAATCCTTTCTTCCTTTTGTGGTGCAGTTTTCTAGTTTCTCTATGAAATGGTCCAAATGGGGTCTGGAGCTGTCCTTTCCATAGCTCCCTCCTGTCTTTGCTAGAGGCAAGGAGACCTAAGTGGTTCATTTTTGTTTTTATTTTTTGCATGAGTGCATGATGTACATATGTATGTTCATATGTGTTCCTAGCATTTCTATGTGTTCTGGGGGGGCGGTGTCAAACTCGGGTCCTCTTGCTGCTGAGGCAAGCACTTTACACGCACAGCTATCTCCTTGGCTCTCATGGCTTTGCAGTGATGTGAGGCAGCCCCACTCAGCTTTCACACAGGACTCAAGCATTCCGTGTGGCTGGGCATCTTTCTCACCCGCACTCAGTCTTGTCTTCCCGTTAGTTAGCCACTTCATTCCTGGTTCATGATTCACATCCATCTTCCGTGTTTCCCAAGATAGTCTTTGGATAGCTGATTTAGACGCATTGAGGTCAGAATGAAAACTATCCAGATACAAGAAGCAGCAAAAGTGTCTGACTGACTCAGTTGCTCTCCACTCACATGCTTCCAGCAACTCCTCTCTCCCTCACTTGTCCTGACTTGTCGTGATGGGTCTGTCTCCCTGTGACTGTCTCAGCCTTTTTCTTTTACAAGTATTATGTAGCTGGGCCTTCTGTCCCTCAGATCTCCCTCATGGTCCTGTGTCTTCATTCTCCAGAAATATTTTCATGTTCTTTCACTGGTGGAACATGGGAGAACAATCATTTCAAGAGACATAATCACCCAGACTCCAGCAAGGACTACACAGCCCTTGGGCTCCCTGAGTATTTTTTTTAAATTTATTTATTTATTTATTTATTTTTATTTATTTGAGAGAGAAAGAGGTGGGGCATGCCAGAGTCTCTTGCTGCTGCAAATGAATTCCAGCCATATGCACCAATTTTCAGCTGTCCGTTTATGGTTACGGAGGAATTGAACCTGGGGCCATCAGGCTTTGTAAGCTAGCACCTTTAACCACTGAGCCATCTCTCCAGCCCCCTCCTTGAGTCTTTAAAATGGTCCTGCATCGTGAGCTTGAAGTTAAGACAGCTTCGAGATTGTTCATGAGAGCACACTTAATAGGGGAACAGAATTACTGTCACTGGAAAAACTAAAAGTACTGGTTCTCTTTCCCCATTTTCGTCTATAACAACACGGCTTTGCTTTGTTCCTGATGTTTGCCCACTTTCAGGTCTGAATTACATTTCTAGGGCAGTGACCCAAACTAGAGGCTTAAGCAAGAGCGCTGTTTGTCTCTCAGTTCTGGAGGGTGTAAGTCTGAAGTCAAGGTATGGGCTGGGGGCTTCCCTCGAATCCCAGTAAGAGAATCTGCCCCAGTGAGAGAATCTGCCCCAGGGCTCACCTCACTCCTGTAGCTTGTAGATGCATCACCATGGTCACCAACTCTACTTTCTCATGGTACTGCCTGTGTGCTTGTCTGTGTTCAGAAGTCTTCTTACAAGGACACTGGTCGTAATGGATTTGGGTTCTAACTCTCTCTCTCTCTTTCTCTCTCTCTCTCTCTCTCATATGACCTTTCCCTTATGTAATGATTTGGAAATAAGTGGGCCTTATTTCCAAATAAAGTTACTGTATAAGGTAGGGGTGTAGCCAGGTGTGGTAGTGCACGCCTTTAATCCCAGCACTCAGGAGGCAGAGGTAGGAGGATCGCCATAAGTTCGAGGCCACCCTGAAAATACAGAGTGAATTCCAGGTCAGCCTGGGCTAGAGTGAGACCCTACCTCGAAAAACCAAAAAAAGAAAAAAAAAAAAGGGGGGGATGGACTTCAACATGAGTTTTATAGGGACACAGTTTAAACCAGTAACATTATCACTGGCTAACATTTATTCATTTCATTTCCTGTTTATCATACTATTAACTAAAAATGTAGCTTGAGGGCTAGAGAGATGGCTTAGCGGTTAAGATGCTTGCCTGCGAAGCCTGAGGTCCCATGTTCCACTCTCCAGAACCCACGCAAGCCAGACACATAAAGGTGAGGCAAGCACAAGGTTGCACATGCCCACTAGGTGGCACAAGCATCTGGAGTTCGATTGCAATGGCTGAGGCCCTGGCATGCCAATTCTCTCTCTCTCTCTTCCTCTCTCTCTCTCCAAAAAAAAATAAATAAATAAAAACTCTTAAAAATGTAGTTTGAGGGCTGGAGAGATTGCTCAGTGGTTAAGGCACTTGCCTTCATAGTCTAATCACCCTGGTCCGATTTCCCAATACCCACATAAAGCCAGATACACAAAGTGGGGGTATACATCTGGAGTTCATTTGCAGCATCTCTCTCTCTCTCTCTCTCTCTCCTTGTAGATAAATAAATAAAATATTTTTAAACAAAAAAATGTAGTTCAATGTCTGTGAAAGATTATTTCTAAGATCCTCAGGATCATAAACAGGTATAAATATAATAAGTTAGAATGATAAACTTTCAAAAAAAGAAAATGACTTCAAGTGCTTTTTAAAAATAAACTAGTAATTTCAAACCACAAATATGACTCAGAGCTGCTCACAAAGGAAAAGGGTATTTCTTCCCAAATGAGTAAGCTACCTCAGCTTTAACCAGAGCAGCTCAGACACTGGGTACTATGTACCAGACTGTGTTTTAGCCCCTGTTCTTGAGAAAAGAAAACAATAAGATAAGTAGATTGAAGGAAAATTCTCTTACAGGGAATTGGTTGACACGTGATGGAGGCAGGCAAGTTCAAAACCTGCAAGGCAAGCCAACAGTTTGGAGACCCAGGAAAGCCAAGATTCCAGCTTGTATCCAAAGGCCATCAGCTATTGATAAACCCAGGCAGAATTAATGCCGCAGATAAAGTCAAAAGGCCACCAGCTAGAGATCCCTTTGTTCTACTCCACCAATCCTTTGTTCTGTTCAGACCTACCCAAGTGATGGAGAGCAAGCTCTTTACTCAGTCTACCAACTTGACCGCTAATCTCACCCAGAAGAACCCTCACAGAAGCACCCAGAGCATGGCACATAAAAGTAGTTATTATCACGGAGCTTGACGTAAAATTTGAGACAAAAAACAAAAGTAGTGCTGCTGATTAAAATAAAGGAAAGGTTGGAAGCCCCTCCTGTAGACAGGCCTTAACTGGAAGTCCAGGTTAAAGGTCTGTTTTCTTTCAGCAGCATTATCTACTGAAGAAATGGAGATTTAATTGTGTAAGCTTCCTGAAGAATGGCCTTAGCTCTTCCTTCTCGGCATTTTTGAGGAAATGTATGTGCTTTTAAGATAGGAAATATATTCCCTAGCCCAGTGTAAATCACCGGACTACAGAGCTTTTGATCTGGCTTATATTGTCAGATTTGGACCAATTCATGCACTTTGTATTTTAGAGAATAAGAAAGGAGTTTGTTTATCTTGTCAACCTTTGAAATACCATCTACCCAGTAGTGCATAACTGGAACACCTATCAGACGTGCTTTGTGGGGAAAAAAAAAAAAAAAAAAAGAAGCAATTAGAAGTTTGGGATTGGAATCCTAGCTTTCTTTTATCCACGTGACTTTGGGCAACTTTCATAACCGCAGTCTGGGTCAGGGTGTTTTCTATTTTGTGGAGATCATATCTGCACGGTTTGAGGAAGCCACTGTGGTCTTGACCACATTGTTCTCTTATGCTGAACACCTCCACTCCAATAATTCCTAGAACCACTGACTTCACAACATCTTTAATCTCTAGCTCTCGTCCTGAATACTCCTTAGCTTGGGTCAAGCCCTAACAACCATATGCTCTTGACCTTGGTCTTATTTCTTCTCCAAGGAACTCTCCCTATTCCTGCCTGCCTGACTTTTCTTTTTAGATGTGAATGGAATCACATTTCTTCCTCCATAACTTCCAGTATAATGCTAATGTTTCTCTTCTAATAGGAATTACATTACTGTGCTTGCTCATTACTGAGTGCTTACTTTGCTCTCCTTGTGGTGGTGAACAGAGTAGATCATTGTAATGAGTCTTCGCTACAAAGGCAGCTATGAGACGCAAGTGTGACTAGCTCCAGTTGACAAAGGAGGGCTCTGAGGCCTATGGAGATTAAGCAGGTAGCCGAGGTCATAAGGCCTGGGACACCCACTGATATCCATGGTGCACACTTGTAATTCCTTCCCTCCTATGATGCCCCCCTCAGTGCCCAATGACCCTTCAACAACCTATGCCTGCTTTCTCCACAGTGTTGCTCACACCTTCTAGTGTGTGGTCCCCACCCAGTAGATACGTCAGTACTGACCCACCCACCTCCACCTCCTAAGTGCTGTATCCAGTGGATATGGCACCTGAATCTTAACAGGCTCTCAAGTGTTCCGCTACAAAATGAATAAAATAAGGAATCTAGGGCTGAAGAGATGGCTTAGTGGTTAAGCGCTTGCCTGTGAAGCCTAAGGACCCAGGTTTGAGGCTTGATTCCCTAGTACCTACATAAGCCAGATGCTCAAGGTGGCACAGGCATCTGGAGTTCAACTGTAGTGGCTGGAGGCCCTGGCGTACCCATTGTCTGTCTCTCTCTCTCTCTCTCTCTCTCTCTCTCTCTCTCACTCTCAAATAAATAAATAAAATAAAATAAACAATTTTTTTTTAAATTAAGGAATCTGTAAGACATTTTGTTAATTATAACTCCATACCAATGTCAAGATTTAATAGGATGATGTGTTGGTTAAACCACAAAAACACTGTTCTCCAGTTAACCAAATTCAAGTATCTTGCAACTATCTGTATTTTTAAAATTTATTTACTGTTTTATTTGTGAGCAGGGAGAGAGAGAGAGAAAATGGGCATGTGAGGGCCTCCAGCTGCTGCAAATGAACTCTAGACGCATGTGCCACTTTGTGCATCTGGCTTTACTTGTGTACTAAGGAATTGAACCTGGATCCTTAGGCTTTGCAGACGAGCATCTTAACCGTTAAGTCATCTCTTTAGCCCCAATTATCATTGTTTTGACCCAGATAATTCTTCCTTATTGGGAGTTGTAGGACATCTAACAGCACCCTTAGCTCATACCCACTGCAGAGAAGCCAGGAGTTCAGCCCAAGTTATACAACCAAGAACATCTACAAACATTGTCACACGTCCCCTGAGGAGTAAAATCAACTGAGGATCGCTGACCTAACTTAATTGTTTATTTTTATTGACCTTGTCCATGAGTCCTTTAGCTCTTCCAGTATTCAGGTCTTACCCTTAAAAAGAGGGCTTGGAGGCTGGAATGATGGCTTAGCAGTAATAGCACTTGCTTGCCAAACCAAAAGACCTAGGTTTGATTCCCCAGGTGGCATATGCATCTGGAGTTCATTTGCAGAAACTAAAAGTCCTGCTGTGTCCATTCACTCTCTTCTCTCTCTCTCTCTCTCTCTCTCTCTCTCTCTCCCTCTCTCTCACTCTCTCTCTCGCTCTCACATAAAAATAAGTTAAATTTAAAAAACAACATAAAGGGCTGGAGAGATGGCTTAGTGGTTAAGGCATCTGCCTGCTAAGCCTAAAGAACACCTGTTCAATTCTCCAGGTCCCATGTTTAGCCAGATGCAAAGTGGTGCAAGGGCACAATGCCATACTTGCCCATAAGGTGGTGCACGTGTCTGGAGTTCTTTCACAGCAGCTGAGGGTGTGCTGGTGCACCCATTCTCTCTCTCTCTCTCTCTCTCTCTCTCTCCTCTCTCTCTCTCTCTCTCTGACTCTCTCAAAAAAAAAAAAAAAAATTAAAAACATAAAAATAAGGCTTTACATGAATTTATTTTGTACTCATTAGTGTATTCGAAAGTATTTGTGGGGCTGGATGGATGGCTTAGCATTAAGGTGTTTGCCTGCAAAGCCAAAGGACCCAGGTTTAATTCTCCAGGACCCACATAAGCCAGTTGCACAAGGGGGGACATGCATCTGGAATTCATTTGCAGTGACTGAAGGTCCTGGTGCACCCATTCACTCTCTCTCTCTCTCTCTCTCCCCCCTCTCTCTCTGACAAATGAATAAATAAAAATAATTTTTAAAAAAAAGTATTTGTGGGCTGAGGAGGTCACTAAGTCAGGTAAATCACTTGCCCCACAAACCTGAGGGTCTGAGCTTGATCCCCACTGCCCATGTAAAAATGCCAGGCATGTTGGCATGTTCCACTGAAGACAGAAGGATTCCTGGGACTCACTGGCCAGCCAGTCGAGCCTAGTTTCTGAGCTCCAGGCTAGAGACAGACCCTAACTCAAAACAGGTAAACAGTATTCCTAAGGACAAAACCAAGGTCCTCTGTCCTTCACACACATATGCACACAAATGAACATACCCTCAAATGCACACATATTATATTTTTAAAGTATATATACAGCTAAGTATACTGGGGGGTTTTGATTGGCATTCTGAAACATAAAAGAGGCAGTAATGGAAAACTAATGACATTTGAGTTAAGTCTGTAGTTGAGTTAGTAGCACTGAGCCAATATTAGTTTCTTAGTTTTGATTAATGTGCCATGGTTAAATATTCATTTGGGTCATTTCAGTAAATCGGGGAAAAATAAGAGAGAGACTCCTCTAGCCACTGTAAATGAACTCATGCTGTACATCTGGCACCAGTAGAAGTAGAGAATGATGTATTCTTAGCATTTGGGTCTAGGAGGAAAAAATGATCGACTGGTCATCGGCAGACACAAGTAGAAGTAGAGAATGATGTATTCTTAGCGCTAGGAGGAAAATGATCGAAGCCGACAATCTCACGGTCTTTCGTTCCCCAGGCTGTCCATTCACATGGATGATGAACTGCGGCACATTGCACAGAATTCTCTTCAGGGATTACTCGTTGACTTCTCAGACTGGAGAGAAGATGTCCTGTTCGGCTTTACCAACTTCCTGCTCCGAGAAGTCAATGACATGCATCACACACTCCTCGACTCCTCTCTGAAGTTACTTCTGCAGCTGCTCACCCAGTGGAGACTGGTCATGCAGACACACGGAAGAGTCTATGACCAAACAAACAGAATCAGAAATTCAGAGGTGATTCTCCCTGTCCTCTCACCAACGTGTGCTCTTTTATGTACGGCACAGTCTAGAGAACCTTTGGCGTTTGTCTTTCCTGCCATGTAGGAGTTGCTTGTAATGCTGCCTTAGTTCTTCCACTAGGCACACTGTGACAAAGAAACTCAGGGTGAGATATGCCATCAGGTTAAATCTGGTAATACCAACAAGGCAAAGGAAAGGCAGAAATTATTGTTTGTTTGAGTAAATTATGATTACAAATCTGTTTGATTCTCCAGGACCCATGTAAGCCAGATGCACAAGGGGGCGCATGTGTCTGGAGTTAGTTCACAGTGGCTGGAAGTCCTGGTGCGCCCATTCCCTCTCTCTCTCTCTCTCTCAAATAAATAAATAAATAAAATATATTTTAAGAAATTTAAAGTCTAACATATGAAAAAGTAGCTGGGCATGGTGCTGCCCACAAGTAATATCAGCACTCAGGAGGCTGAGGCTGGAAGATAGGCAGTTCCATGCCAACCTGGGCTACACAGCAGTGCCTTCATCTCAATAAAACAAATGGGAAAAACCCCTAAACTCTAAAGAACTCGTCATCCTGCAGTGTTGCTTGGTGTTAGAGCACTTGCCGAGCAGATGTGATGCTCAAAGTTCAAGTCCCAGCACCACAAATTATGTGCAAGTCTAAATAGAAAGTAAAGGTTTTCAAATTCAACTTATTAGTGTCTAAAATCTGTGGAGAAGTTAAGTGAAAACAAGTCATACTACTTTGATTTTTTATATATAATATTTATTATTATTATTATTTATACTTATTATTTATTTATATATAATACTACTTTTATTTTAGATAGATAGATAGACAGACAGACAGATAGATAGATAAAACACTATATGTGTATATAGTGTTTTCCCAAATAACATGCATGGAAGCAGTTTTGTTTTAATCACTATGAACAGTCTTTTTAAAAATTTTTTATATTTTATTTTGATTTTTTTATTTGATAGAGGGAGAGAGAGAAAGTATGGGCATGCCAGGGCCTCTAGCCACTGCAAACAAACTCCAGATGCATGTGCTACCTTGTGCATCTAGCTTTATGTCGAACTGGGGAGTCAAACACAGGTCCTTTGGCTTTGCAGGCAAGTGCCTTAACTGCTAAGCCATCTCTCCAGCCCTATGAGCAGTCTTTGAAAGGTTGTTTCCTCATCAGAGATAACAGGTGGTTGAAGTTATTCCAAAGCAACAGTTGATCTGAAAAGAAAAAAAAAAAAAAAAGGATCTAGGTTATTTAATGATTAATAGTCCATTCATAAACACTGTCTCTAAGCCATCACAACTCATTCCAGGGTCAAATATCAGCAAATTCACATCTTTTCCTTCCCTTGTTATTTTTCTGAACGTAGAATATTGTTTGTGTTTCATTGACAGCTCATTGCAAACAGCTCCAGCCACAGAATGCAGTCGGAACGAGGCCCTCACTGCAGTGTCCTCCATGCAGTCGAAGGCTTCGCTCTGGTTTTGCTCTGCAGCTCCCAAGTGGCCACACGCAAACTGTCAGTATTGATACTCAAGGAAATCCGAGCTCTGTTCGTTGCCCTGGGTCAGCCAGAGGTATGAAGTATCCCTATGAATACATATATATAACACTATATGTGTATATAGTGTTTTCTTTCTATTCATGTCTTCCAACAGTTTTGAAATTTGGGTTTATATAGATAGCATTACTACTGCAGGTATATTTGTGTCTCATGTGACATCAACACATGACATTCTAATCCTGGTAGGGGCAAAATCATGTGTTCTGACAGCAATAGAAGAGACCATTCCTGACAATAAAGATTCTACCTTGCTAAAAATTTTAAGATTAATTCCCTTATGGATTACTTCTTTTATAGTAGTCAGCATACAACTAGTTAAGATGTCACATTTATATTAGAGAATAAACTTGAAAAAGTAATGAATAAACTTGAAAAAGTAAACAGCCTGGCGCTAAATGAAGGTTGTTGAGTCTCAATGATGGTAGGAAAATGGGACCACAAGAAGCATGTCCCCACAGATACCACAAAGAGTGCATGGTCAATGCCAGCGTGTCTTCTCTGGGACCGAAATTAATCACATTGACATTCTAAGTCACTCTGGAAGGCCAGGAACATAAAATAAGTTGCGTTTCAGTGATACGGAAAGGCCTGTTCTTGTAGGGTTTCCATTCCTTATACTTAGCAAAAAGTCTGAACCCTTCTGTGACTAATGTATGGTATTGGTATTTAGAATCCTGTGTGCCTGCACGTCTTTGCAATGCGGGTAGATGTCTCTTGAGAACAGTGTGCAATTGAAGCTCTCGTTATCTTGTACTGGAACTTGAGAGACTAATCTCGCAACCACAGGGAGTTTTGTTTTACTAACTGGACAGCACCGTCTTGGCACTCACATATCTGTGAGAAAACCATTATCTCTGTCCAGCATACCATTCTGCTCCACGTCCTGGACGAAGGCGGTGGGCTGGGTGGGAAGGAGTCACTTTCCCATGGAGAATAATGGCCTCCCTCCGTACAGGACGATGACAGGCCAATGATTGACGTCATGGACCAGCTAAGTTCTTCCATTCTTGAAAGCTTCATTCACGTGGCCGTTTCGGATTCAGTGAGTACACATTTGATAGTGGTTTATATAATTCTTAGCTATAAGCTATGGACTTATCTATAAAAGAGAGTCAAATAAAAATTATGTGCAAAGACCTGGGCGTGGTGGCGCACACCTTTAATCCCAGCACTCAGGAGGCAAAGGTAGGAGGATCACCATGAGTTCAAGGCCACCTTGAGACTGCCTAGTGAATTCCAGGTCAGCCTGGGCTACAGAGAGACCCTACCTTAAAAAACCAAAATACAAAACAAATATATATATACATATATATACATATATATATATATATATACACACATATATGTATATATATACAGAAATTTCAGGGCTTCATGTTAGATAAATAAATTCATGCAAAGATACTGAGGAAAATAAGGTTAACTTTTCAAATGAAAGCTTAGAACACATTTTAGACAAAATTAGGGCCTTGGACATATAGGTAATATTTTTTTTTTTTTGCAAACTTCAATTTCAAGAATTCTTAAAGAAAATTAATTTACCTTAATTATATTTAACACACTTGGTACTTCATAACATAATGTTAATTCTTAATATCTAAATTCCCCACATTTGTTAGTTTCTAGTTTATAAGATGCCTTTTATTTATTGTTTCATTTGATTCTCACAGTCATTTAACTCAAAATTAAAGAGTGAGAAAGGGCTGGGACTTATTAGCTCAGTGGTAGAAGACTTGTTTATCATCCACAAGGGCTTGAGTTGCACACCAAACACCAAATAAAAAAGGAGCATTAGAAATGAAAGTCCCACCACCGCATGGAAGAAGAGTGTCAGAGTCCAGACTTGCCCGTTTGGACTGTGAATCTCGCGAGCTTTTATCTGCTGCAGAAACACTTTCTCCCTTTGAAAGAGAATATTGGCAACGTTCAATTTCCTGAGCAAGTAAAAGGGAAGACTAAATGGATTTTAGTTATCTGACTTTTAAAAATAGAAGTACAGTGAGCAAACCTGGATTCATTTCAGCCAACGGGCTGGAAGGAAGCAGGGGAGTCTGGGGCGATTACAGAGTCCACACTGCTGATACCTAAGGCACGAATGAATACAGACCCTGAAGGCGTTTGTGAGATTGCATAGCCTTTTCTCAGCTTGAACACAGAGGCCCATTCTTGGCAACAATAATCATGTCAGTTACTACAGCTCTCAGCCAGGCACTGCTGATATGATAGTGAAGTAGTACTGCTTCTTTTTAAAAGTCTTTTTTAAGTGTTTATTTATTGATTTTGAGGGAGGAGAGAAAATGGGCACACGGGGCCTCCTACAACTGCAAATGAACTCAAGTCACGTGCACCACTTTGTGCATGTGGTTTTACTTGAATACTGGGGAATCGAACCCAGGCCATCAGGATTGGCAAGCCAGTACCTTTAACCACTGAGCTGTCTCTCAAGCCCCTAGTGCTACTTCTTTTAGAAGTTCAGTTATTTTAACATGGAGTGGAATAGTCAGCTCTCATTGCCTTACATGCATATATTACTTTCCTGCAGATAATTATTACATTTATTCACTTGATTTTTATGCTGACTTTGCTAGAATCAAATGTTGAGCAGAGGGCTGGAGAGATGGCTTAGCGGTTAAGCACTTGCCTGTGAAGCCTAAGGACCCCCGGTTCAAGACTCGATTTCCTAGTACCCACGTAAGCCAGAGGTACATGGTGGCGCATGTGTCTGGAGTTTGTTTGCAGTAGCTAGAGACCCTGGCGTGCCCATTCTCTCCCCCCTGTCTCTAATAAGTAAATAAATAAAAATAAAAACTTTTAAAAACAGTTGAGCAAGTGTCTCCAGGTCAGCAGCAGTACACACAGAAAAAATGCACCTAAAGGGAAGGAGAGGAACAGGAAGGCAGTGCTAGCTTTATGTACAGATTCACAATGCTATGTGACATCAAAGCTTAAAACAGGACTGGAGAGATGGCTTAGCAGTTAAGGCATTTGCCTACAAAACCAAAGGATCCTGGTTCGATTCTCCAGGACCCACGTAAGCCAGATGCACAAATGGGCACATACATGTGGAGTTTATTTGCAGTGGCTGGATGCCCTGGCACACCCATTCTCCCCCTCCCTCTTTCTCTCTCTCAAATAAATAAATACTTTTTTTAAAAAAAAAAAAAAAAAGGACTACAGAGATGGCTTAGCAGTTAAGGCACTTGTCTGCAAAGCCTAAGGATCCATGTTCAACTCTCCAGATCCCACATAAACCAGACCCACAAGGTGATGCAATGCACAAGGTTGCATATGCGCACAAGGTGGAGTTTGATTGTAGTGGCTAGAGGTCCTGGTGCACCAGTTTTTTTCTCTCTCATAAAAAAAAAAAAAAAAAGAAGAAGAAGAAAACCTAAACTCTTGGCTGGGCATGTAGACACATACCTTTAATCCCCACACTGGGAAGGCAGAGGTAGGAGGGCAGCCTGGGACTACATAGTGACTTCCAGGTCAGCCTGAGCTAGAGTAAGACGCTACCTTGAACCCCACCCTCAAAAAAAAATATGCCCCTGATCCTTGAACTTCGCACTGAAGCTGCTTATCAGTTGACAGAGAAATGTAACTGAGTGGCATAGAGCAGACAATTCAGATTCAAAGCAGTCCATCACAGTGTTGGTAGTCAGGAAAGGCACTATGGAAAAGGAATATCAGACTGGGTCCCGGTGAGGACAGATCACCTCTGTCCAGCTTTCAGCTGCCACCTAGCTCTTTGCCTGCAGGCGACACTGCCACTGACCCACAATGTGGATCTTCAGTGGCTGGTGGAATGGAACGCGGTCCTGGTCAACAGCCATTATGATGTGAAGAGCCCCTCCCACGTGTGGATCTTCGCCCAGTCTGTCAAAGACCCCTGGGTCCTCTGCCTCTTCAGCTTCCTCCGGCAGGAGAACCTGCCCAAGCACTGCCCCACGGCCCTCAGCTACGCCTGGCCTTATGCCTTCACCCGACTGCAGTCCGTCATGCCACTGGTAGACCCGAAGTAAGGCGTTCACATGTTTTCCTTGTTTCGCTATGGGCGCTCTTAAATGTTCATTTTGTGCAAGCAATTGAATATCATAGTCCCCTCTGGTTTTTAATTTCCTGCTGCTACAGAATTCTCAACCTTGAATAAAGTTATAAAGTTTTTGCCTACAGGAAAGGGGTTTTGCCTTGCTAACCAACATGGCTATGTAAATCATAGAACCTCTGACTTGAGGCAGCTCAAATTTCTTCTGTTCAACTTCTCGTCCTCAGTAAACACCTATCTAATTCTTGATGTTCTTTATTGAACAGATGATATTTAAAGACGGGCATGGTAGTGCATATTGGGAATTTCAGCACTTAGGAGGTTGGGGCAGGAGGGTAGCCACAAGTTTGAAGCCATCCTGGGCCTCAAAATACCTTGGTCTCATCCTGGTCTCAAAAAATACCCAATAAATAATCTTTAAAATCAAGAACTTAGTTTTATTTTATTTTATTTTTGTCTGTATGTCTCTAGCAGCCCAATTAATGCCAAGAAAACCAGCACTGTGGGCAGTGGAGACAACTATGTCACCTTGTGGAGAAATTACCTCATTCTTTGTTTTGGAGTTGCTAAACCCAGTATTATGAGCCCTGGACACTTAAGAGCTTCCACTCCAGAAATAATGGCAACAACGCCTGATGGTACAGTGAGCTACGATAACAAGGTGACATGACATGCTTCAGAAGAATTATTCTGTAAGGTTTTTTTTTAGCTTGTTTGTCTAGAGTTCCCAGTGCAAATTGCACTGTGCCTGCCATCTGGAGTATTAGGGAAATCAGATTTTCATCCTATACATTTCTGAATTCCATTAAGCATCTGTGTAAATAATGTATATTTTTATTTTATTTATTTGGAAGCAGAGAGAGAGACAAAGAGAGTGTGTGTGTGTGTGTGTGAGAGAGAGAGAGAGAGAGAGAGATGGATGCACTAGGGCCTCCAGCCTCTGCAAACAAACTCCAGATGCATGTGTCACTATGCAACTGGCTTTACATGGGTACTGGGGAATCGAACCCATGTTTAACCATGTTTAATAGCGAAGCTTTCTGTCCAACCCTATGTGAATAATTTATTATTCCTCTAGCAAATGGGAAACTGAACATTAAAGAGATTAAGAAGCTTGTTCGAGTCTGGGGTGACTTGCATTTATCAGTGCTCAGAGATTGGGTGGGTCTCCTCCATGTCACATTATCTCTGTCTTCACCGTGTATTCCACTCTCAACCATGCCTTGATTAAATTATTTTGTCAATGATAGTTTTGTAGATTTACATGGTTTTTAAAAAAAAAAGAATACTGTTATGAATTTTTTTCTCTTTAGAATTTGTGTCCCACGTAAGAAATGCCTTCGTTGTTTTGCATTAAATTTGTACCTTTTTTTCCCCTGAAATGATGGCAGTGCCTTGGGATGTGACTCAGTCCTTTGAAACTGTTGTAATGGAATTATCATGTGATTAGAGGAAACTTCAGTTGCCGTGTTACCTTGTTTTCACTTTTAATCAACTTGTTTCAGGCCATAGGCACCCCATCGGTGGGAGTTCTTCTAAAGCAGTTGGTGCCTTTGATGAGACTAGAGAGCATTGAGATCACAGAGTCCTTAGTTTTAGGATTTGGAAGAACAAATTCCCTTGTTTTCAGGTACAGTAGTTTCGGTGAGTTTTTCTAAATCATCCACGCTGTCGCGTGTCTTACCCCCGGCTCGAGCGTGTGTGTCAGTGTGTGCCTGGGTTGCGTGCGATTTTTCTTTATGATGTACAGGTAACAAGCGTTTCTCACAACTGCTTCACATTTCACTTGCAACCATTGAGCTTTGATTTTGCCTCCCAGGTTGTATTTCACCTGCAAGTCTTGTCTTGTAACTATAAGTGAAAACAGTTCCCCATCATGCCTACTTAGCCAGACTCTTGAGAGGCTGTGACGTTAAGTGAGGATGGTGTGTGACGTGACTGTACATCACTCACACAGCAATCCCACTAGTGACATGAATCAAAGCCTCCCAAATGTGTTCATGGAGGCGGGTTATCTTTCTATAAAGCACATTTTGTGCCTCGGTAGAACTGGCTCTCTGGCTTCCTTTATCTTGTATCTACAATCAAATATCTTTTCCATCTGGGACAGTATCAGAGCCTTACAACAGAGATATCATAACGTATTAATTCAAACTGCTTCTGATGACTTTTGCTGAACCTCAAAAGCCTGTATGGTGAAAAAAATATTTTTAAACATTTTATTTATTTATTTATTTATTTATTTATTTATTTATTTATTTGACAGAGAAAGAGGGAGAGGGAGAGAGAGAGAGATGGGCGCACCAGGGCCTCCAGCCACTGCAAATGAACTCCAGATGCATGCACCCCCTTGTGCATCTGGCTAATGTGGGTCCTGGGGAATCCAACCTGAGTCCTTTGGCTTTGCAAGCAAACGCCTTAACCACTAAGCAATCCCTCCACCCCCAAATATTTTTAAACAAAACTTTTACACTGAAAAATATGGATTAATAAAACGATGTTGAAACAACTAAAAAGACATTCATTATATCATTCACTGATAGAGTCAGATTTTATCCTTAAAAAATGGTAAGAAGTAGGCTGGGAATATGGCCCAGTGATTAAAGGCACTTGCTTGTAAGCCTGCCCACCTGAGTTTAATCCTCAGTGCCCACATAAAGCCGGACAGACACAAGGTGGTGCGTGAGTCTGTAATGTCAATGCTCCTATAGCAATGAAGAGCAAAGGCAGGAGAATCCAGAAGTTGGCAAAGAAGAAGATAAAAACCCCAAGGAGGCTGGGCATGGCGGCACAGGCCTTTAGTCCCCACACTCAGGAGGCTGAGATAGGAGGATCTTGGTGAGTTCGAGGCCAGCTTGGGTTTGCAGAGTTCCTGGTCAGTCTGGGTAAAAGTGAGACCCTGCCTCACAAAAACAAAACAAAACAAAAACCAAAGGTTGTCCTCTGACCTCCACATGTGTGCCATGGCACAGGCACACCATACACACACACACACACACACACACACACACACTGGCACACTTATACACACATACATGCATACAAACAGGTGATAAAATTTGTTTAACAGTTGCAGGCTCATATTACTGGAATACTCAACTATTTTACCAGTGATTTGTTAATGACTTAAGAGTAAGAATCCTATAGACACAAGAAGACAACAACAACAATTCGTAAAATTACCCAACATTCTTTTCCAAAGGGCATAAGGCCCTTCTGTATATCTTGCTTTCTGTATTCCTGGAGGTGGGGGCCATTATTCAGCTGACCAGCCCCAGCAGTCTGGCAAAGGTAATATCTCTGAGCCTCGGTTTCTATAACTGCAACATTCATATGGCAAATAAGATGAAGTATATCTCTAGTAAGAATAAACTGATGTAATAGAATTCATCTCCTAGACTTGTTGAGAAAATACGTTAAATGTGTATATTCACGTGGAGGACATTTGGTAGATAGCTGTTAGGTGAAGGGAGTTATCCCTATTACTCCCATTTCTTTGATGAAAAAAAATTTACCACCCTTATTAGAGTAAACAGAACTAGAACCCAGATCTTCTGTCTGTCAGTGCAGAATGCCACAGTGTGTCGGCGACCTGTCTTTGGCTCTTCCTCGAGTGTGATGCTTAATAGCGTAAACGCAGTACCAGGAAGGACCCAGCTTTCAACCTGATAGCTGGTTCAGACGAAATATTGGGATGCTTATTTGGCAACAAGCTAAGGCTCATGATTTGTTCATTCTGACATAGCAATTTAGAAATTATTTCCCAAAGACAGTTCATTAGATTAGCAAGTATAAATGAGAGCTACAGATCTGGGGCAGATGAAATACATCTACAATATACATGTAGAGATACAAATAAGATATAGTAATGTGATCAGATCATTTTACTGCACATGAAAAAAAGGCTCCAATGAATACCTCACTGTTTTAGTCCCTGCCATAATTTGCATGTATCATGTAATTCAAATAAAAGTGTTTAGCTCTGAATTCCAAAGACTTTATCTTTGAATTAACTGTAAAATCAGTCTCCCAAGCAGCCAAGGGCAGTTTAATATTGTACCCATCTCTTTCCTTCAACTAGATTGAAGGTTTTGGGTGTATAGAGATTCAATTTTATTTTCAATTTCATAGCCTTTAGCAAAGAGCTCTGAATTTAGTAAGCACTTAGAAAATACTGTTTAATTGTTCAGATCGGGCACTTTGTCATGATGATGTCTAGACCATTAAATCAGAGTTAAGCTAACAAGTGTATTGGCTGTTGTTGTTTTGAGGTAGGGTCTAACTCTAGCCCAGGCTGACTTGGAATTCACTATGTAGTCACAGGCTGGCCTCACACTCACAGTGATCCTCTACCTCAGCCTCCAAAGTGCTGGAATTAAAGGCGTGTGCCACTACACCCAGCTGGCAAGTATATTTTGAGCCAGAAGTATATGTATAGCACTGGGGTGAAGGCCGATAATATTTGCACTGGGCAACACCTGTTGCCAGCTCACCCCACAACTTGGAAATGAAGGCATCAAGGGAAATTTTGATCAGAGGCAAAATGAAAAAAAAAAAAATCAAGTCATTTATGACCGAGTGGATGTGTTTGGAGGCAAGTTTTATGTAGATAAGAATGTCAACTGTGACCTTTCTCCTCCACAGAGAATTGGTAGAAGAACTTCACCCGCTAATGAAAGAAGCTTTAGAAAGAAGACCAGAGGTGAGACTGGGATTAACTCCTTATGCCTGACTTACTTGGACAATAATGTAAATTTAAATGAAGCTTTGTAGTTGGCCCTCAACAATACCAACACCCCAGTAATGACTGTGATTTTTTTTAATTTTTATTTTTATTACTTTTCAGTAAACTTTTCAGTTTTCAAATGTTTAGTGTAATATGGTTCCTGTTTTAAAGAATTTTCCTCCCTGAATATACAAATGCAAAACAACTTGAGGCATTGTTGCAGTCAGGTTCGCATTGCTGGCAGAAATCACCCGACTAAGAGCAGCTTGTGGGAAAAAAGAGGTTTATTTTGGCTTACAGGCTCGAGGGGGAAGCTCCATGATGGCAGGGAAAACGATGGCATGAGCAGAGGGTGGACATCACTCTCTGGTCAACATAAGGTGGACAACAGCAACAGGAGAGTGTGCCAAACACTGGCAAGGGAAAGCTGGCTATAATACCCATAAGCCCACCCCCAACAATATACCACCTCCAGGAGGCTTTAATTTACAATTGCCATCAGCTGGGGAGACTAGCATTCAGCACACTTGAAGTTTATGGGGGACACCTGAATCAAACCACCACAGGCATCATGTATATATTTACATTCTTTTGCAAAAGATTTGAGTTAAATGTTTTTATTTTGAAAATATTTTATTTTTATTTATTTATTTGAAAGACAGAGAGAGGAAGAGGCAGAGAGAGAAACAGAGTGGGCACACCAGGGCCTCCAGCCACTGCAAACAAACTCCAGATGCATGTGCCATCTTTTACATCTGGCTGTATGTGGATCCCTGGGGAATTGAACCTGGGTCCTTTGGCTTTGCAGGCAAGCTCCTTAACTGCTAAGCCGTCTCTCCAGTCCTGAGTTAACATGTAATATTGGTTTACAGGTTACTTGTTTTCCTACACCAGGAGTCAGTGGGCCAGAATAGCATTTGTCTCATTTAACATGTGATGACATTCCTCCATACTGCTTTCCCTGAAGTGAATTCACTTGCAACGTGCTAAGACTGAAAAACAAGGCTGAACAGGAAGCTTCCCATTTAGTGAATATGATGCCAGAAGTGGCCAAAAAATTAGCAGTTTGAAGAGGAGACGGTGTTCCCACATTGAGCAGACTTGGGGCTTTCAGTGCCCCCTGTTCCCATCCACTGGTCTCAGGTGCTCAGCCTGTCAGCAGACACTGGGAGTCACTGGGGAATGAGGCTTGCTACTCTTACTTAACATTCTCACCTTCTGTGTTTTTATTAACCCACTTACAGTCGGCTTTCTTCACTGCGTGTAATGGCAAGGATTATCTCCCCTGACTTAGGAAGACCGGAAAACACGTGTCTTTGTGTTTAGAAAACTGAAAGTACTGGATCTTGACTTTTTCCAGTTCAGTTTCCTAAAGCCGAGTTCCCCCTGTTTTGCCCATGGTGACAAGTAGTGTCACCTCTCTCTCCACAGAACAAGAAGCGCCGGGAACGGCGGGACTTGCTGAGGCTACAGCTCCTGCGGATATTTGAACTTCTGGCCGACGCTGGTGTAATAAGCGACAGGTAGCATCAAAAGTCAACTGAAGTGACCTCTCCCATGAAAGCAATCTCTGTTTCTTTTTCTATCTTTTTTTAAATTTCTTTTAAATACATTAACTCAAAATATTTAAGTTTGCTCTTGTTTTATTACTATTTATTTATTTATTTATTTATTTATTTATTTATTTATTTATTTGCAAGCAGAGAGAGATAGAAGAGAGATAGACAGAGTGATAGTGGGCATGCCAGGACCTCCAGCCACTGCAAATGAACGCCAGGTGCATGCACCACCTGTACATCTGGCTTTACCTGGGTACTGGGGAATCAAACCCGGGTGCTTAGGCTTTGCAGGCAAGTGCCTTAACTATAGAGCTATATATTATAAGCTATATAGAGAGCTTGCTCTTTTCATATCCTACTTATAATGCCTATAAGGACCAAATGTACCATATGGACTCTGACAGTGAATGCTATTTTTTGTGAAACATTTACCTTGGCATAGAGACTTATGTCTAAAAGCTCATTTTTCCTTTATTCCAGCACAAATGGAGCCTTAGAACGGGACACTTTAGCCCTTGGGGCTTTGTTCTTAGAATACGTGGACTTAACCCGCATGCTCTTGGAAGCTGAAAATGACAAAGAAGTTGAAATTCTTAAAGATATCCGAGCTCATTTCAGTGCCATGGTTGCCAACTTGATTCAGTGTGTCCCAGGTGTGGTGATACATCATTCCTAATCATCTTTTGGGCTTGGAAAGCCATTTTTATTCCTCCTGACTCTTCTTTCCTCTTGAATCCTAGTGGGCCGCACACAGGTCTGGGTGGGATCCTTTATCTCGAGATGTTTGGAAATCCCCATGTGAACAGGTTCACCCTAACTTAGCAGCAGCACAAAGGAAATGATAGGAATCAAAGTTGGTTTTGTGCCTATTGTTTCTGTCTTTGTTTTGGTTCATTCTAAGATGAATTTACATGATTTCAACAGGAAGAAAGGAATGCCCAGGGAACATTCACACAGCTTCCTTTGTCCCCTTTACCTAGGTGCTAACCTGCAAACACAGAATTTCGTCCATATTCCGGCTCTCTTATTCCACTCAGTCAACACACTAACTTACTACATTTCCCATTTGATTAACTATTCTGTTATTGAGAGAACTGTCTTTCCTGGGGAAAAATAAGCATAAAATGTTTTCATTCTGAGTAGAAGAATAAGAAACAAAATAGATGGTTTGTTAAAAAGTTATTCAAAAGCCAAGTGTGGTGGTGCATGCCTTTAATCCCAGCACTCGGGAGGCAGAGGTAGGAGGACTGCTGTGAGTTCGAGGCCACCCTGAGACTATATAGTGAATTCCAAGTCAGCCTGAGTTAGAGTGAAACCCTACCACAAAAGAAAAAAAAAAAAAGTTATTCAAATTATACATTTTGGGTATAATTATAAAAAGCATCTTTTTCATTGTTTTTCTGCTGATAACCTCACCATTCTTCCTCATCTGTAATGACCCCAAACTAAGATTTGAGTTGATTTCCTCAGTTAAAGTACATCTGTTTGAGTGAGCACTGCAGTCTGCCAGTATATTCCACAGTTCTCTCACCATCAGGAAAATCTGTCCTGTGTATGCAGAAGCTATAAGGAGTTGCAGATCTCCTTAGGATCAGTTAGAAAAGAATGTCTGATGGTGCCCATGGAAATTCTTCTCTGAGTCAAAGGTGACTTTGGCTGGCACATGGAGTGAGGAAGGAGTCCCACACAGAAAGTAAAAACTATGTTGAAATACGGTCGAAAAGTCAGGTCCCCATGCCTAAAGAAAATCTGAGTTAGGGAAGAAAGCTGTATCTTTGTGAACAACTTGAGACCATGGGTTAGGATTGGGCTCAGTCTAACTGGCTCTGTGGTTCACCCTAGTTCACCATCGAAGATTTCTCTTCCCTCAACAAAGCCTGAGGCACCACCTCTTCATCCTGTTCAGCCAGTGGGCAGGACCCTTCAGCATCATGTTTACTCCTCTGGATCGGTACAGTGACAGAAACCATCAGATTACAAGATACCAGTATTGTGCATTGAAGGTTGGTATTGTTTACCTCACTGCTTTATGAGGCCTGGGTCTTCATCCTTCAACCAACAACCATGCCTTGAAAAATAAGATCAAAATCGGTAACAGGATATGAAATAGAAGTGCAGACGCAAAAGTTCGAGGGAATAAGTGGATGCTCACACATATAAGTGCATAAATTCTAAAATTCTAAACACAAAAGCATATACTGATAGACATGTATAAATATGTAAGCACCCCAGTTGGACTCATGATTTAAAATGCAAAACTTGGCTAAGCTCCCACTTTGATCGGATGCATCTCCTACATGAAAGCCATATCAAATACTTGTTTGCCTCTTATGTTTCTGTCTTGGGCAATTAACTTCTAATGCAAGAGGGTAAAAAAAAAAAAAAAAGGCTGTCACTTCAAGTTCAAAATTAATCAAGAACTACAGTCACTTGTACTGTTTTCCTTGCCCAGAAAACTTCCACACTGAGAAACCCATTTCAAAATCTTCAGCAGCACTGTCTTACAGCCTAATGTCCCTCAGAGAAGTAACGATATTCACTATCATAACTCCATAAGTTGGTCATTCAGGTTCACATACTCCTCAGCTGGGTCCATTTCAATGCCAGCCCTCACAGTCAGACCAGCCAAGTACAAGTTAGTCAAAATCTCCCCTCTCTTACCCTCTCTCCATTGTTCCCCCAGCTTAAAGGAACTAAAGTCTATATTCTTAATTTTCTTTACCAAGATCAAGGATTATAATTATTTACTTCCACACTTCATGATTTAGTACATTAGCCAAACAGTGTTCATAAAACAAAAATCTAAAAAGCTGAATTCCTTATAAGTAGAATTCACTTCACTTGAAATAATTAAAAGAAACTTTATCTGAAATATTATAAAATATTCACTTATACTAAAGGCTGTTTCTTCATGAATATTTGTTATAATCATAAAAGTATCCACAAAGCTAGTTCTGTAGGTATTTTTTGTTGTTGTTGTTTACTTATTTATTTGAGAGCTACAAGACAGAGAGAGAAAGAGGCAGATAGATAGAGAGAGAAGGGGCACACCAGGACCTCCAGCCACTGCAAACAAACTCCAGATGCATGCTGGCTTACATGGGTCCTGGGGAATCAAGCCTCGAACTAGGGTCCTTAGACTTCACAGGCAAGCACTTAACTGCTAAGCCATCTCTCCAGGCCCTCTATAGATATTTTTAACATTGATTTTAAAATTTGAGTCTGCTGGGATTTTTACTTATTTAATGGAAGAGAGGGATTTATTTTTGGCTTGCAGTCTCCAGGGGAAGTTTCATCATGGTGGAGAAAGCATGACAAGAACAAAATAGCAGTGTGTCACATCTTGTCACATCAGCTGGGAGCAAACAGCCTGCTGGGGTTTTTTATATTGAATCTACTGGAGAGATGGCCTAGCAATTAAGGCACTTGCCTGTGAAGCCTAAGGACTCATATTCAACTCACCAGGTCCCACATAAGCCAGACACAGTGATGCAAGCACTCAGTGTTGCACATGAGCACAAGGGGCACATGTGTACAGAGTTTGATTGCAGTGGCTAGAGACCCTGTCATGCCAATTCTCTCCCCTTCCCCACACTCACACACACACACATAAAAAAAAAAAAATAAAAAGCTAATCTGTTGGGCTTGCCTCAAAAAAAAAAAAACTTGGATGAGCAACTGCTTTTAAAGGATTACCATCAAGCCAGACAGAGTGGTATAACCCTGTAATTCCTGCTAAGGGAGGCTAAGGCAAGAGGCTTGTGAGTTCAGGGTTAGCTGGGGCTACATAGTTGAGACCCAATCTCAACAATAAAATCAATAAGGCAATTGTCACCTATGAGCATAGTATTTGGGTTTTATGAAGTCAGTTAGAAACCATGACGTCACTCCAGGGTTTCTCGCCAAGTTTTGTCTCCGTAACTCATTTTTATTTCCAGGCGATGTCAGCAGTATTGTGTTGTGGCCCTGTCTTCGACAACGTAGGCCTTTCCCCGGATGGCTACCTGTATAAGTGGCTTGATAATATTCTGGCTTGCCAAGATTTACGGGTAAGTAGTAAGCAAGAACATACTGTTTTTAACTGTTTGGGGGTTCCTTCATTGGTTGAGTTTCCAAAGGGCATAAGCATTTCACAACACAATCTTTCCCCACTTCAGCCACACAGGTACAGGTTATATGGTGGGCATATTACACCATGATGTGCTAGGCTCAATATACAATAACTTTTTTCCTCATTGATCACAAACTGAGTCATAAAATAATTCTCAAAGTAGTTAACATGATTTAAATACAGGCTATATTCTCTATTCTCAGTAGCATCAAGCTACTAATGAACACTTAAAATATAGCTTAAAATGCACTTGCAGATAACCAGTAAATCAAAGAAGTAACAATAGAAACCAGAGATTTTTTTAACTGAAACATAATGAAAATACAAAACCTGTAGACTACAGCTTACTTAAAAATATAGGCTTAGGGCTGGAGAAATGGCTTAACGATTAAGGTGCCTGCCTCCTGAGCCTAAGAACTGGGTTCCAATCTCCAGGTCCCACATTTAGCCAGATGCAAAGATGCAAAGTGACACAAGGGCGCAATGCTGCACTTGACCACAAGGGGGCGCACATATCTGGATTTCATTCGCAGCAGCTGAGAGCCTGCTGGCATGCCCATCTCTATCTGTCTTCCTCTCCATCTCTCTCTGTCTCTCTCTGTCTCTCTCCAAAAAAATATATATATATATGCCTAGGTGTTTGTATTGGAAAAAAAAAAAAAGAATGAAAATGGCCTATATGTCCATCATAAAAAGTTAGAAGAATAGCATATCAAAGTCAGAAAAGTAGCTGGTGCTGTACGCCTTTAATCCCAGCATTCAAGAGGCAGAGGTGGGAGAACTTCTGTGAGTTCGAGGCTACCCTGAGACCCTGAGACTACATAGTGAATTCTAGGTCAGCCCAGGCTAGAGCAAGACCTTACCTTGAAAAAAAAATCAGAAAAGTACAATGAAGGAATTAGCATTTAAGAGCAGAAATTAACCAAGGGGGATTAATGATAATGAGCATTGTATTAGTTACTTTCACGTTATTGTGACAGAATACCTAATAGAACAAGTTAAGGGAAAAATTACTTTGGCTTATGATTTCAGAGCACTGTAGTCCATTGTGGTGGGAAAGGCATGGCCATGGTGTGGCTCTGACAGGGGTGGTGAGAGGGAGACAGGAACTGTTCACATGGAACAACTAGACCGAAACCAGGGGCAGGCACAACCTTCAAAAGCCCACCCTGAGTGACCTACTTCTGCCAGCCAAGCTCCACCTCCTTAGGCTCCACACCCTTTCAAATAGTGCCAAACCTGGAAACCAAGCCCTCAAATATGGTCCTGTGAGGGACCTTTGAGATTTCAGATTCAAGTTGTAACAAACACTAAAGCCAAAAGTTGAATATTTTAAGCCTAATAAACTTTAGTAAATCCATGGCAAGCCAGAGAGAAAATATAAAGGGTGCATCACTACTGATTCTATACCCATTAAAAATTGAAAAAGAACACATGTTTGTCTTTGTGCCAATGAACAGGAAGTGTTGGCTAAAATAGACAAAGTTCTAGAAAAGCAAACCAGAAGAAGAAAAGGAAAATATTACTGGTCATATGTGTAATTAAGAAACCGAGTCAGCACTGGGATCACCCAAAAGGCAACATAGTGCTGAGAAGAAGGGATGGAGGAGTGCCCAGCACTGAAACACCTCTGTCACACCCTACAAGGCTCAGGGAACATTGCGGAAGAGGGGGCAGATAGAATGGAAGAGCCAAAGGAAGGGTATAACCTCTTACAATGCAACTGCCCAGACAGAAACTGGCCTCGATATCCATGACCTTGCAATGCCTAGCAATACCTTTGCAAAACCCTCATAATAGAAGGAAAAGATGATGACATCAAATTAAAAGAGAGACTAATGGAGAGAGGGAGGGGATATGATGGAGACTTGAGTTCTAAAGTGGAATGTGGGGAGGGAAGGGAAATATCAGGTGGGGTTTTTTTGTATGTAAGTATAAAAGTCAATAAAAAACAATAATTAAAAAAAAAAGAAAGAAACCGAGTCAGGAAACTGAAAGTCTTAAAGAAAGAAAGCTTTAAGGTCAAATGGCTTTCCTGATAAATGCCACCTAGCATTTAAGAAACAAAATAAATAGATAAATAAATAAATTTTTTTTTTTTTTTTTTTTTTCGAGATAGAGTCTCACTGTGGTCCAGACTGACCTGGAATTAACTATGTAGTCTCAGGATGGCCTCGAACTCTCGGCGATCCTCCTACCTCTGCCTCCTGAGTGCTGGGATTAAAGGCGTGCGCCGCCACACCCGGCTAATAATATTTTTTAAAGAAGCACATAAAGTATTAATAAGAAAAATTTAAGGACCCAATAGATAGAAAAACATGCCGTGTGTGTGAAAAGTCCATATTGTAAAGATGTCACGGGCTGAGATGTAGCTCACTTGGTAGAATGCTTGCATAGCGTGCCCAAAGGACTGAGTTCATAAAACCAGATATGATCCAGCAGTTGGGAGGTGGAGTCAGAGGAACCAGAAGTCAAGGCCATCCTCCATTCCATAGAGAGTTTGGGGCCAGCCTAGGCTACATAAGACCCTATCTAAAAGAGAGAAGGAGGGAGGGAGGGAGGGAGGGATGGATGGAAGAAGGAAGAAGGAAGAAAGAAGGAAAGAAGGAGGAGAGAGGGAGGAAGGAAAGCTATAAAAGGACATGAACAGACTAACCATGGAGTGAACAGTATTTTTTAATTTTTTTCTATTTTTATTTATTTATTTGAGAGAGAGAGGAAGAGGGATGAAGGAGAGAGAGAGAGAGAATGGCATGCCAGGGCCTTCAGCCACTACAGATGAACTCCAGACACATGTGCCCCTTTGTGCATCTGGCTTATGTGGGTTCTGGGGAATTGAACCTGGGTCCTTTGGCTTTGTAGACAAGTGCCTTACCCGCTAAGCCATCCCTCCAGCCCGTGAACAATATTTTTAATGCATAACTAGCAAAGGCTTCTCATCTATGATATATAAAGGGCCCAAAATAGCTAACAGCAGATTCATTAGAAAAGTGAACAAGAAAATTAAGCGATTCATAATAGAGGTTATCTAACTGGCCTCTCACTTAAGGAAAGGTTCTCAAACTGAGCAACAGCCAGATACCTTAGTCTCTCAGGAAACTATCACAAAACACCAGACTAAGTGGCTCATCAACAACAGGAATTTATTTCTCACAGACTAGGAGAGCAGGGTGCCCAAGACAGGTACTGGTAGGTTTGGAACTTCTTGGTTCACGGCATCGTTTTGCTGTGTCCTCACTTGTGTAATGGACAGGAAGCTCTCTGGGGACCTTTTATAAACGCATTTATAACATTCATAGGGGCGCCTCTTGGCTCCACACCTCTCAAAGAACTCATTTCCGGGCTGGAGAGATGGCTTAGCGGTTAAGGCGCCTGCCTCCTAAGCCTAAGAACACTGGTTCCAATCTCCAGTGGTTCCAATCTCCAGGTCCCACATTTAGCCAGATGCAAAGTGACGCAAGGGCGCAATGCCGCACTTGACCACAAGGGGGTGCACGCATCTGGATTTCATTCATAGCAGCTGAGAGACTGCTGGCACGCCCATCTCTGTCTTCCTCTCTCTCTCTGTCTCTCTCTGTCTCTCTCTTTGTGTCTCTCTCCAAAAAAATAATAAAAAATAAAAAGTTTAAAAAAAAAGAACTCATCTCCATCTATCCCATGAGACAGAAGAAGGGGTTCAGTGGAGGGGGAACAGGGAGGCGGATTAAGAAGCTAATAGGAGGGAATTTGATAAAAATACATTAAATATAACAATTCTCAGCTGGGCGTGGTGGCGCACCCTTTAATCCCAGCACTAGGGAGGCAGAGGTAGGAGTATCCTCGTGAGTTCAAGGCCACTCTGAGACTACATAGTGTATTCCAGGTCAGCCTGGGCTAGCGAGAGACCCTACCTTTAAAAAAAAAGTCAAAAAATTGAAGCTGGACATGGTGGCACACGCCTTTAATCCCAGCACTCGGGAGGCAGAGGTAGAAGGATCACTAAGAGTTCGAGGCCACCCTGAGACTACATAGTTAATTCCAGGTCAGCCTGGACCAGAGTGAGACCTTACCTCGGAAAAAAAAAAAAAAAAAGAATAATAAAAACCTGATTTTTGCAAAGCAAACGAATATTTGTATTTTAAAATATGTTGTTTATTTATTTGTTTGGGGGGGGGAATGGCCACTCCAGGGCCTCCAGCTGCTGCAAAAAATACTCCAGACTCATGTGCTACTTTGTGCCTCTGGCTTTATGTGGATGCTGGAGAATTGAATCTGGGTCCTTTGGTTTTACAGGCAAGCGCCTTGAACACTAAGCCATCTCTCCAGCCCACAAACTAATTTTTAACGAAATACTGTTTTCACAGTCACCATCTGCTTTTATCTGCTGCTGGTTACATCTAGAGGGGACTAGATTGAAGATCCTTAGCTAGACAATAATATTATACACCCCACTTGGGCCCATACCATGTAAGTAAACAAACAAGCTAGATCCTTCCTTCCCCACCTGATTGCAACTGCCAAAAAGAGTGGACTACTTCAGGAGGTGGCAGGGGGATGCTTTCTAAGAGAAATATCATCTCCATCCAGGCGTGTTCTGGACAGATGGGCATGTTTACGGACCATCTAGCATTTGATAATAGCTTCTGGAATCTTGACTGACTGTCCTGTGAACTCTATCCAGAATGATTTTTTTTTTCTTGTGATTTAGAAGAATCCACTGAGACTGAATTTCTGTCTTTCAAATTTTTTTGTTTTTGTTTTTGTTTTTTGAGGTAGCCCAGGCTGATCTGGAATTCACTATGTTGTCTAAGGGTGGCCTCAAACTCATAGCAATCCTCCTACCTCTGCCCCCCAAGCCCTGGGATTAAAGGCATGTGCCACCACATCCCGCTCCATATAAACTATATATTTGTCATATACACTGTGATACTCATGGTGGGACACAAATAAATACTCAATCGCCACTTAAATTTTACTCAATTTATATTAGCTAAGTTTGATCTTATGGCGTCCTTTAAAATATTCCTACACTAAATACAAGTAATGGATTTGCTCCATGCATTCATTCAGGTTCACCAACTTGGCTGTGAAGTTGTTGTCTTGCTATTGGAACTTAATCCTGACCAAATAAACCTTTTTAATTGGGCCATTGACCGATGCTACACAGGTTCCTACCAGCTTGCATCTGGCTGCTTCAAAGCCATCGCCACTGTGTGCGGAAGCAGGTAAGAGTTTCCATCATTACTGGTCAGTGGCACGTGTAACAGCCCTTGTTCTTCATGCAAGGAGTGACTGAGAGCGGTGTGGGGTTTTTTTGTTTTGTTTTGTTTTGGTTTTGGTTTTGGTTTTTGCAATAATCCTAGCGGAATAAATCCTGTGTGAATCCGGAATGACCTCTTTCTCTCACAAACCAATGACTCCCTTTAGGTTTGCATGACCCTAATGCTTCTTACTGGATCAGAAGATATCTGGGGTTATCTTTCCTTTGAACTGTCCAGATACTTACAGTGAAGAATGAGAGCAGAATTTGGAACTGCTAACAGATATGCTAATGGAATTAAAGGAATGTGGATGCATGTTCTTGACAGGTGTTCATTGTAAGCGTTTCAGCTCCATGCAGACCAAATCAAACCCAGGAAAAAGCCTAAACTACCGAAATCCCCTTTGTACCATAACTTCAGAAAAGGGGAAAAATAAGGAAATGTGGTGCCTTAGACTCCATAGATTACATTTTTTTGGAAATGTGCTGAGGATTGAACCCAGGAGCTCATATGTGCTAAGCATATGCTCTACCACTGAGCTATACCCCAGCCTCAAAGTTACACTTTCGAAAATATTGTCCTCGTTATAAAGTTAACAAGTGAAGCCATTCAACACTATAGTTTACTTGATGAAATAATTTCGTAGCTAAGATGAAAAGGTTGATGAAGATTCCTCAAATTCCACAGAATGTCCATAAGAAAGAGCTTATAACAATTGGGAGAATGCAAGTTGAAGGTTTATTTTTGAAAAGACTCATGTAGACCATCAGTTTTCCTTTTAAAATTAAATTCATGTTAAAGTTGGATCAGGGGAATAAAAGGGAATTGGTTTGTAAGCTCCAACTTATTATGGGCTTAAATTAATAAGAGCAGTATTTTTGAAGACATCTATTTTCAATAAATCCAACTGAGCATACTATTTAGAGACACAGTTTCTCTTTAACTTTTTTATATTTTTATAATGATAGTAGATTATTTTCCATGTCTAAAGCTTTTACCATCCATAATAGTAGCCATGGAATTTTTATTACATGCTTTAATCTCCATAAAGGTTATAGCAGATGACAGCAACCCTAAATGATTTTTCCATCAAGTTTTATTCCTTGATGTAAGAACATTGCTAAAAATTATGCAGAACTATGGGGCATTATTCCAGTGAGATTCTTACCAAAAAAAAAAAAAAATTTTCTCCAGATTGCTTTTTGTCCATTTATTTCAATACTCCAAAAATAAGGTTCTGTTCACATGACCCTTGAGTTTAAACAGAAATGTACACATACTCTATAACTTGAAATCTCTTTCTTTGATCAATATAAGAATGATAAAAGTGGGCTGGAGAGATGGCTTAGCGGTTAAACGCTTGCCTGTGGAGCCTAAGGACCCCGGTTTGAGGCTCGATTCTCCAGGACCCACGTCAGCCAGATGCACAAGGGGGTGCACGCATCTGGAGTTCATTTGCAGTGGCTGAAGGCCCTGGCGCACCCATATTCATTCTCTCTCCCTCTCTCTCTCTCTCTCTCTACCTGCCTATTTCTGTATCTCCCTCTCTCTCAAATAAATAAATAAAATAAAATATACTTAAAAAAACCAACCTTCCTTTAAAAAAAAAAAAGAATGATAAAAGTGTCCTCTTTATTGCCTTTCTCCCAGTGAATTTGGTTTGAACTAATATAAATTTATTTCATTGCATGCCTATCTCCTAAGATATCACAATACATTCCTGTGACTTAAGTCTAAGTAATTCTCCTTAGGGACACAGATAAGTGTTTCATGAACTTAGCGGTATAGCCTCAGCTTCAGGAGTAATGTGAGTCATGAAACTACCAGGTCATAAACCCCTTTGTGTTCCATGTAGATGTCCTAAGGTATTGTAAAGGGGTGCTAGGGGTTCAGGAAAGTCCTTGAACCCTAAACCCTAGGTCCGTGTCTACTTTCAATCAAAGAATTGAATAAAATAAGACAGAACAGGACAATTATTAAATTATCATATTTATTTAGGGAAGTACAGAACCAAGGAAAGATAACCATGTGGCTTGAGAGCCCAGGTGCAGGGCCTGGAAAAACTGTGAAAAGAACAAAAAAAAAAAAAAAAAAAAAAGTCCAAAGCACTCCTGCCATGTGGGGAGCTGGAGTGGGTAAAAAGCCCAAGTGAAGAGTAAGGGCCCCAAGGGCTCTCCCCTTGGCTCAGCTCGGCTGGTCCTGGGCCGAGCAGAGGGACAACTCACCGGCAGCTGGAAATTCCCAAGTGATCAGGCATCTCAGAGGGTACCCTTTCCTCACAAACATATTTATAACCTTGTAGTGGTGGGCCCTACCTTCTGGCTCAGGTGAACCAGAGGGACAGCTGGTTGGTTAGGGCTTGGGGCTTCTTAGAAAGAGGCTAACCATGACACCAAGTTCCGGGGGCTGAACTTGACCAACCACAATATTTAAATCCTAGGAAAGACCTCCCTCCCAGGAGGCCCAGGTTGTTTGTGGAAAAACAGATCTGGTGAAGAGATAAGAAGTCAGATCCCACTTTGAGCTCTCTGCAAGGATAGGCCCAAAGACATTTTCCTTTTAGGGGCCCAATCACCCGAACTGCCTAAAAGAGCTACCTGACTGCCTCTCAGTCTTCTCCTGAATTATTTTGGTCTCTAAGACCATGTCTCACCTTGGGGTTGGCTTCAGAATTTAAGGTTAAGCATAGCTCAGCCGGTAGAGTGGAGGACCATAGACTGAACAGAATTTAAAGGTTTCAGCTATTGCCTCAATGTGGTCTTTCTGGTCTCTCAGGCAGTCTTAAAGTGTGACATGACGTTGTCATCTACTAAGTGCACACTCAAAATTTGCACAGTCAAGTTCCAATGATGTTTTAAGTACGTGTAAGATTTTGTGAGGGCAGGGGACTACAATCATCGCTGTCCTTGGCTACATGCAGCCACTTGAGCTTTGTGGTCACAGGTTGGACACATCTGATAGCTTGTATAGGCAGGGCCCCAGGTGGGCTTAGACAGTGTAACACTGATAGTTTTAGAGTATTAATTTTTCTCAAAAGCACATCTGATGTTTTTAGCTTTTGCTTTGTTTCTCTAAGTTCCCTTCTCAAAAGCAAATAAGATACCGTGTTTGCCAAATCTCAAGAAATACGTTCCTGAGAAGTCATATACAGACCTAACCATATATTACATTTGTCATCTGTGCAATTTTAATTGAAATAACCATGTGGTTTCTTTTTCCCTTTTTTTTTATAAATTGGTTATTTATTTATCTATTTATTTAAGAGAGAGAAGAAGAGGCAGAGAGAAAGAGAGAATGGGTGCACCAGGGCCCCCAGCCACCACAAACAAACTCCAGACACATGTGCCCCCCTGTGCATCTGGCCTACGTGGGACCTGGGGAATCAAACCAAGGTCTTTAGGCTTTGCAGGCAAACGCCTTAACTACTAAGCCATCTCCCCAGCCCCCATGTGGTTTCTTTGCATGTACATGACATCAGTGTAGAGCAGATAAGGAGACTGTGGGTAGATGGATGGATCAAGGCAAATACTCTGCTCTCATTCAAAAGCACCGCTCTTTGGGGCTGGGCAGATGGCTCAGCAGTTAAAGACACTTGCTTGCAGCCATGTAAAGCCAGATGCAAAATGGTATGTGCATCTGGTGTTCATCTGCATCAGCAAAAGACCCTGGAGTGCACATACATGAAAATAAATACAGTTTTGCTTATGTGTGTGGTATGTGTAATGTAGTGTGGGTGTGTATGTGTATGGTGTTGCATTATAATAGTGACAAGTTGACAATAGCCTCAATGTTCCTCAGTGTGTCTCAGAGGTGGATTCCCCACGAAGGAGATTCTAAAGTGGAGAATCTATTTTGAGTGCAGGAAATGTTTCAGGGACTCCCTGGAAGTCCCTTTCTCCAGAGAAGTGAGAGAAGGAGGACCTAGCAGAGATGACAAAACCTGCTCTTCCCTCATGGGCTGTGGCTGGGAAGCAGCCATGACCTTGGCTGAGGCAGAGCTCATTAGCTAAAGGTGACTTTCCCAGGGGGATTCAGCTTCAGGACCCTTCTTTTGTCCCCTCCCATCCCTCTTCTATTTTGATGTCTTTTTTCCCGTTTCATTTTCTCTCTCTCTCTCTTTCTTTCTTTCTTTTTCCTCCCTCCTTCACAATCCATGATAGAATGTGGATGGGCCCAATATTGTGTAGGTTCCGTGGGAAGAAATTCTGGAAGAAAAATAATGAGGTGCTTGGGATGTTGCCTAGTATACAGCAGCAGCAACACCTTGCTTCCAGGTGTCAGATACAGTGCTTGGTGGTCCTGCATGGTGGCTTATGCCTGAGATCCTACACTGAGGAGACTGAGGCAGGCAGATCACATAAATTCAAAGACAGCCTGATCTACATAGTGAGTTCAGTATAGCTTGGTCTACATGTATGGTCTTCTGTTCTTTCAATTTGTATTTGGTTTTCATTAAAATCTGTTTGCATTAGGTAAGTTTTTGTGTCCTTGTGTCAAATTATCCAAACATAAACAAAAATAGAGTGTCATTTTCCTCCTCCTATTAATAAAGAACAAGGGAGCTTTTAAAAGTTGCCAAGCCAAGCAAGGTGGCATACACCTTTAACCCAGCACTTGGGAGGCAGAGGTAGAAGGATCACTAATGAGTTCAAGGCCAGCCTGGGCTAGAGTGAGACCCTATCTCAAAAAGAAAGAAAGAGCCAGGTGTGGTGGTGCATGCCTTTAATCCCAGCATTTGGGAGGCAGAGGTAGGAGGATCGCCAAGAGTTCGAGGCCACCCTGAGACTACATAGTTAATTCCAGGTCAGCCTGAGTTACAGTGAGACCCTAACTCAAAAAACAAAAAACAAAAAAAAGAGAGAGAGAGAGAGAGAAAGAAAAGAACAGAAAAAAGAAAGGAGAAAAGAAAAGAAAAGAAAAGAAAAGAAAAGAAAAGAAAAGAAAAGAAAAGAAAAGAGAAAAAGAGTAGCCCAACAAGCACGGCAATGTTATTCATGAGTGACTCGGGTCAACGCACCATCTGGGGTTCTGAGAGGTAGTTTTCTGTCAGGCTCGCCAGCCAGGCTGTCTCATACGCTCTGCTCATATCTTCTTTTCAGGAACTACCCCTTCGACCTGGTGACACTGCTTAACCTCGTCCTGTTCAAGGCCTCCGACACCAGCAGAGAGATCTATGAGATCGCCATGCAGCTCATGCAGGCACGTACCGTCGACTAGCCTGGGAACCTCCCATGCTTGAGCTGAGAACGCATGACTGGTTTCTGTGTGTCCTTTGCAGAGTAAGAAAGCAAGCATAGAATGCCCGATAGCATATTGACTGACTGACGCTTTGCCTCTATATTAACATAAGTACCTGCTAGTTCTGTGACTTCTTGTTGTTAGTAACTGTAAATGCTCCCGAGATAGCCCGCGAACATTTTCTTACTGTGTTATTTACAGATCCTCGAAGCGAAGCTTTTCGTGTACTCCAAGAAAGTTGCCGAACAAAGACCTGGCAGTATTCTCTATGGAACACATGGCCCATTGCCGCCCCTCTACAGTGTGTCACTAGCCCTCTTGTCGTGTGAACTGGCCAGGATGTACCCCGAACTTACTCTTCCTCTCTTCTCAGGTACCATCCCACTGTCAGCAGTGATATGTGTCATCATTTCTTCTGCTCTAAGTAAATTTCCTTTTTGTAATGTTATTCTTTTATTCATTTATTTGAGAGAAAGAGAGAGGGACCAGGAAAGAGTGAATACGGGCCCTCCAGGGCTTCCTGCCACTGCAAACAAACTCCAGACACATGAAGCCACTTTGTGCATCTGACTTTATATGGGTATTGGGAATCGAACCCGGGCCATCAGGCTTTGCAAGAAAGCACATTTAGCTGTCATCTCCACAGCTTAGATCTTTCCCTCCTCAAAGCACAGGCAGTTTTCAAGTAGATTTCATAAACTAGTTTATTCCTCATGGGGTTCCACACCTCACTCTTCTAATGAAGTATAAGTGATCCCTCCACCATAAAACTGAATCTTTGTACTCTGAAATCATTTTCTTGCACTAAATCCCCAGTTTGGTGCCTCTCATGTGTCCTTTGTCATAATCTCTATGCCCCAGAGTTGGCAACGTAACTTCTCTCAGAGAATGCTTCCTAGACTCATGAGCCACATTGTTAGTCAATCCTTGCTATCCTCTTTCTGCCCAGCACAGCGGCTGGCACTAGAAAATGCCCAGCACGGAGGGGAAACAAACGTTATGAATTGATGGGGTTCAAGGATGAACCATCACACTCATGGCATGAGCCAAAACAGGTCAACTTAGAAATTAAACTCATGTGAAAGTTCACCTAACAGCTTAGCACTGTCACATCAGTACTACATTGAATATATTTTTCTACCAAACAAAAGAAAAAACGAATTTTTTTTTTAATTGTAAAGGAAGGGTCAAATCAATTAAAGCTGTCATTGCAGGATGCAGGGAATTATTTTATCATGATTTCTGTAGCAGCCATGAGCACTCTCAGTGAAGCTGCACCCCATGTTGGACAATAGTACGTGCAGAAGACCCAGCTTCCTAATTCCCCTTTGGGGAAAATAGGTTCTTCTCTGGATCTGAAACCCATGTGATTGCTTCAGCGCCTACTGTGTATGCTTGAAGTGAGCTCCTCTATCTGTAGAAGGCTTGTGCAGATTATAGGTGGCCACACACCTGGTCATGACACAAAGAAGAAATGTCATGAGAGAGAGTAACACTGGAGGGCCTGAGCTGGACGGAGCATTGCCCTTTGTATTCACGGCTCACAGAGTCAAATGTGGCACTTGCTTCCAAGTAGACGACTATGAACTGGGTTTATTCTTTTTAAAAAATATTTATTCAGGGGCTGGAAAGATGGCTTAGTGGTTAAGGCATTTGCCTGCAAAGCCAAAGGACCCAGGTTCCATTCCCCAGGACCCATGTAAACCAGTACACAAGGGGTGCATGAGTCTGGAGTTCGTTTGCAGTTCATGGAGGTCCTGGCATGCCCATTCCCCCTCTCTCTCTCTCTCTCTCCCTCCCTCCCTCCCACCTCCCTCCCTCCCTCCCTCTCTCAAATAAATAAATAAATAAAATAGATTTTTTTAAATATATTTAAAATACATATTTATTATTTATGTGCAAGCAGAAAGAGAATGGGCATGCTAGAGCTTGCAGCCACTGCAAACAAACTCCAGACACATACACCACATTGTGCTTCTGGCTTTATTTGGGTAGGGGGAATCAAACCCTGTGTCATTAGGCTTTGCAGGCCAGCACCATCTCTCTAGCTCTGGGTTTATTCTTCATGGGACTCCACAGCTATTTTTTTTTAAACAACTAATGTTGCATAGAAGACTCTTTGTAAGTCATGGGGGTTTGGTCATGGTAGAGTGATCCTGCCCATCACTGATCAGGGGGCTGCTGGACAGGAGGCACTGTGCTGAAAATACTGCCCGCATTGTGACAGTATCTTCTGCTCTTCAGTCACCCAGGGGTGAAATAAGTAGCTGAGTCACTTGCAGCTAGTATGTGGTAGAATTTGGATCTACTCACATGTCCTGTAACTCCCATCCCCCTCTTTTTTTTTTTTTTCAAGGTCGGGTCTCACTCTAACCCAGGCTGACCTGGAATTCACTATGTAGTCTCAGGGTGGCCTCAAACTCCTGGCAATCCTCCTAGCTCCCTAGTCCTGGAAGGATGGCTTAGAGGTTAAGGGGTTTGCCTGCAAAACCAAAGGACCCAGGTTCAATTCCCCACGTTAGCCAGATGCACAAGGGGGCGCATGCATCTGAAGTTTGTTTGCAGTGGCTGGAGGCTCTGGCATGCCCATTCTCTCTCTCTCTCCTTTGTATGTATACATACATACATACATACATACATACATACATACATACATAAAATTTTTAAAAAGCAGTGCTTTCTTGCACCGAGTGCTAGACATGGAAGAGTAGGCTTGAGGATAAACCTTAGCTGTCCAAGGGCCACAAAATCAGGCATTGAACTATCTGATAATCCTTTCAGTACGTTGTTTGATCAGTCATTGGTATTTTAGCTTGTTTTCGCAGACTAACACACGGCTCTCCATCCCCACATTTCTCTCTAGAGGTGAGCCAGCGATTCCCTACTACACACCCCAATGGCCGTCAGCTCATGCTCACCTACCTGCTGCCTTGGCTGCACAACATCGAGCTGGTGGACAGCAGGCTCCTCCTCCCAGGTTCAAGTCCCAGTAGCCCCGAAGATGAGGTCAAGGACCGGGAAGGAGAAGTGACCGTCTCTCATGGCCTGAAAGGGAACGGCTGGGGCTCTCCAGAAGCCACGTCACTTGTTCTGAATAACCTCATGTACATGACGGCCAAGGTAACTCCGACAGCACGGCTCTGTCATCAGAAAAGCCCGGGGCTGCAAAACCAAACCCAGGCTGCAGTTCCAGGGAAAATGGTATTTACAATAAAAGTCACGCGGCTAGGGATTGGGAGGCAAGCCGTGAAGATAGCTCAGGAAAGTGCTTGCTTTGCAAGCATGAGGACCTGCGTTCAGTCCTAAAGAAAATGCCAGTGTGGGGCTGGAGAGATGGCTTAGCAGTTAAAGTGCTTGCCTGCAAAGCCAGTGGACCCTGGTTCGATTCCCCAAGACCCATGTAAGCCAGATGCACAAGGGGGTGCATGCATCTGGAGTTCGTTTGCAGTGGCTAGAGGCCCTGGTATACCCATTCTCTCTCCCTCCCTCCATCTCTCTCTCTCTCTCTTGAATAAAAATAAAATTTTTAAAATTTTTAAAAATGCCAGTGTGATGCTACATGCCTGTAATCTCAGCACTGGGCAGGGGAGTGGAGCAGGGGAAGGGGGAGGGTGGAGACAGGAAGTTCCCTGTGGCTCACCGGCCAGTCAGTGTCACCTAATTGGTGAGCTCCAGGCCAATAAGAAAAAAAAAAAAAAAAAAAAAACACTTTCTTTACAAAGGTCCATAGTGTACCTGAAAATAGCACTCAACATTGTCCTCTGGCCTTTACACACATGTGTACCCTCACGCATGTGAATACACACGGACACAGATATGCATACAAATAGTTGTGATGCCAGGTGAGGTGGCACATGCCTGGAATCCCAGCCTCTGGGAAGTAAAATCAGGAGGATCAACAAGAGCACCCTCAGCTCCAGAGTGAGCTTGCGACGCGAAACTCTGTCTCAACAAAACAAAATGTTTATGACATCGCCAGGATGAACTTCTATGAAAACAGTTTCCATTTTGTCGTATTCAGAAATAAAAAATACAAATGGCCGGTGTGGTGTAGTGCACACCTTTAATCCCAGCACTCAGGAGGCAGAGGTAGAGGATTGCTGTGAGTTTGAGACCAGCCTGAGACTACATAGTGAATTCCAGGTCAGCCTGAGCTACAGCGAGACTCTACCTTGAAATACCAAAATACAAAAAAAAAAAATTCTAAAAAGAAGTTGTCTTCTGACCTCCACACATGTGCCATTGTACACGTACCCCAAGACCACTCTCACACACATGAACATGCGTATACACATACACACACATGCACACACACACACACAAAAGCTGTAATAAGGACCAGGATGTATCACCATGCGGAGCTCTTGCCTAGCATGTACAAGGCCCTGCGTTCAAACCTCCCAAAATGCTTTCCCTCAAATATTTTTTAATATCTTATTTTATTGATTTATGTTTGAGAGGGGTGTGTGTGTGTGTGTGTGTGTGTGTGTATGAGAGAGAGAGAGAGGGAGAGAATGGACACTCCAGGGCCTCCAGCCACTGCAAACGAACTCCAGACTATGCACCACCTTGTTATCTGACTTACATGGGAACTGGGGAATCAAACCTGGGTCCTTAGGCTTCACAGGCAGGCACCTTAACCACTAAGCCATCTCTCCAGCCCATCCTCAAACATTTTGCACCATCGTATCCTTCACACATGTCATGTCATTTGGGCGGGTTTTTGTTTTGTCTAGTATGGAGATGAAGTTCCTGGGCCAGAAATGGAAAATGCCTGGAACGCGCTGGCCAACAATGAGAAATGGAGCAACAACCTGCGGATCACCCTGCAGTTCCTGGTCAGCCTGTGTGGGGTCAGCAGTGACACTATCCTCCTGCCTTATGTAAGTGCTCGTTGCTGCCACTAAAGCGGCAGCTATATCCAGCTTCCCAAACTGTGAATCCCCCAGGAGCACATCCAGATCCAAGCTCACTTCTGGCCCCAAAACACCAGCTCCATGTGCTAGTGACAGCAGCCAGCACCTTCTCTAAGCCATGGAACACAGGATCTGTGACTTGAAGAGGGAATTTTTTTTAACAGTTTCCAAAAGCTGCCATCTGTAAACATTAGCACCTGTATGTAAGAGGCACAAGATGGAGCATCCCATTATTATTATTATCATTATCATTATCACTATTATTATTTCAAGGTAAGGGTTCACTCTAGTCCAGGCCTGGAATTCACTATGTAGTCTCAGGGTAGCCTCAAACTCACGGTGATCCTCCTACCTCTTGCTTTCCTAGTCCTGAGATTAAAGGCGTGTGCCACCACACCCAGCTCTCCATTATTACTATTAAAAGTGTTTCTGGTTTACAACAAATACACAAAGAATCCAGGGTTTTCTCTTCAAAAGTTGGTGGGAGAAGGAAGAACTGAGCAGAGATCTGGTATTTTCTGTTTGCATTCGAAGGGGGTAGGATCAACAAAACAACAGTTCAAAGCACAAGCTCACTTGGCAATTCCGTGTGCTTATTATTGTGAGCAAGTTTACATATTCCAGTCGCTTGGAGCTGCATGAGCCACGTTGCAGCAGCATGCATGCTTCAGGTTAGATGTCAGGACCCTGCACTAATGCAGCCATGAATGTAGTTACCGTAAAACCCTAAGACTACAAACAGCTAAAACTCATTTGTTTTCAGTGACTAACTTCCTTTTGTAATAAAAAGAGCATTTTGCCTACTATTGGTATAAATAAAATTCCTTCTAAAGGCAAGACCTTTGATGGTGAATTGGGGGTGGGGCATAGATTGAATAAGTGTGTCCCAGGAGTAAGTTGTTAACCACTCTATAAATTTCCCAGCTCTCAACCAGTGCAGAAAAAAAAAAAAAATCAACAACGGAGCAAGATCAGGGAAAAAACCCTGCCTCAAATGAGGGAGAACAGCCAGACAGACCTGAAAGTTGTCCAGTAACAGCTCCACACACGTGCTGTGACACACATGTGCCCTCCCCTCTCTCTTTCTCTTTCACACACACAAATAAATAATAACAAAAAAAAATTAAACCAATCAAAAGGCTGTATGTATAGCAAGGTGAGTTTCCATCCGAACGCTTGATCATCCCAGGGTAGTAAAGGTTAGCTGTCAAGGACAGATGATATATTTATGCAGGGGAGTGAGTGTCTAGCTCAGTATTCTTGTGGAAAATATATCCTTCATTCATCTTCTTCCAGATTAAAAAAGTGGCAATATACTTGTGCCGTAATAACACCATTCAAACCATGGAAGAGCTTCTCTTTGAACTGCAACAGACTGAGCCAGTGAACCCCATCGTCCAGCACTGTGACAACCCACCCTTCTACCGCTTCACAGCCAGCAGCAAGGCCTCCGCGGCAGCGTCTGGTAGGGACAGGGCTACACATCTTGTCATGGGTGTGGGGGGGGGTTTTCTTTATGTAGAACACTAAGTGGGTTAGAGCGTATGTCTTACTTTCTCTTATTCTAGTGAACACAGTCATTTAAGAGTAGCTTAAGAAGAGATCCTTAATGTAAGGGGACAAAGGGGACTAATGAGGAAGGGTGACGGAATGAGAGGGAATATGTTCAACATATAATAGGTACATGTATGAATGCTTTAAAAGTTTTTAATTAATTAAAATAATTTTAAACTTAAAAAAAAGAATGGCTCTCTGAGACCCTTAGCACATTACTGGTTTAACATAACTTTATAGGGATGACTGAGAATGTCTGCTCCCAAGAGTGGTCTTTTTACTTTAGGTGAAGCCCAACCAGGACACTGTAGTCACTTAAGAATCTCATTTCATGGACTGGAGAGATGCCTTAGCAGTTAAGGCCCTTGACCGTGAAGCCTAAGGACATAGGTTCGATTCCGCAGTACCCACATAAAGCCAGCTGCACAAGGTGGCACATGGGTCTGGGGTTCACTTGCAATGGCTACAGGCCCTTGTGTTCCCATTTGCTGTCTCTCTCTCTCTCATAAATAAATTAATATTTTTTTAATCTCAGTTCTGGACCCTCCTTATAGGTACAGGTTCTCTTTGCAAATATGCTCCCAGGATTGACTAGAACACACCATAAAAGGGTCTAAAGAGGTTGCTCAGAGGTGAGAGGCACCTGCTTGCAAAGCCTACCAGCCCAAGCTCAATCCCCCAGCCACCTGAATAAAGTTGGATGCAAAAAGTGGTGCGGGACTGGAGAGATAGCTCAGTGGTTAAAGACACTACTTGCAAAGCCTGCCGGCCTGGGGTTCAATTCTCCAGTACCCATGTAAAACCAGATGTACAAAGTGGCCCAGGCATCTGGACTTCATTTGCAGCAGAGGCCCTGGCATGCCTATTCTCACCTGATATCCACCCCACCCCCCACTACCTTTCAAATAAATTAAAAATCTACTTTTAAAAATAATGGGAGCTGAAAAGATGGCTTAGCAGTTAAGGTGCTTGCCTGTGAAGCCTAAGGACCCATGTGTAACTCTCCAGATTCCATGTAAGCCAGACGCACAAGGTGATGCATGTGCAAGGTCACACATGTGCACAAGGTGGCACGCGCATCTGGAGTTCGGTTGCAGTGGCTGGAGACCCTGGCATGCCAATTCTCTCCCTCTCTCCCTCTCTCTCTTACTCTCACTCTTGGTTTTGCTCTCTCTCATTAAAAAAAAAGTCAGTCTAAGGGTGGAGAGGTGGCTTAGTGGTTAAGCACTTGCCTATGAAGCCTAAGGACCCCAGTTCAAGGCGCAATTCCCCAGGACCCACGTAAGCCAGATGCACAAAATGGCACATGCATTTGGAGTTCATTTGCAGTGGCTGGAGGCCCTGGTGTGCCCATTCTCTCTCTATGTATCTGCCTCTTTCTCTCTCTGTCACTCTCAAATAAATAAACAAAAAGAATTAAAAATTAAAAATAAATAAATAATTTTTAAAAAGTCAGTCTGTTGGGCAAAAAAAAAAGAAAAATGGAGTGTTCCCCGGTTTTCTAGTGGACGCTCCCCTGTGGTGTAGTGGTTAGGATTCAGCATTCTCACCACCACGGCCCTGGTTTGATTATGAGTCAGGGAAGCCAATCTTCTATTGGCTCACGGTATTAAATCCAAAAGATGTGTCTGCCTACTTTAAGGAAACAGACCCTGTGTGCCCTTTCCTCACATAGCTCTGCATGGAACCCTGATAAATAAGACTCAATGGAATAAGCATGACTTCATCTTTATTTTTAATTTTTATTTATTTGCAAAGAGAGAGAGGGAGAGAGAATGAATGTGCTTCTGTAAATGAACTCCAGACTCATGCACCGCTTTGTGCATCTGGCTTTACGTGGGTACTGGGAAATCAAACCCAAGCGATTAGGCTATGCAAGCGAACAACTCAAATGCTGAGCCATCTCTCCAGCCATGGAATAAACAGAGTTTCATATCAAAAAATGGTGCAGGCATCTAGTGTTCAGTTTTTAGTGGCAGGATGCTCTGACACACAAACATGCAAATAAATAAGTAAATTTAGAATACTTCATAACTGTATACTATATATTCTTAATTCAAGAATGCAAATTTCAAAATGTTCCATAATCTGAAAGGTTCTGAATACTGACTGACATGACAATGCAAACGTGACAGGCTCAAGGTGTACAAACTTTGTTCATTATTTAGAATTGTGTTTAAATTACTTCTATGCTATGTATGTGAGACATACATGAAGCATAAGTGAGTTGTATGCTTAGACTTGAGTCCTTGACCCAAAATAATCTCATCATGTACACACAAATACTCCGAAATTTTTTTTAAAAAAAAAATCTAAAATCTCAAACTTGGATTATTGCTTTCAGTAAATTGATATCTGTTCATTTCATGAAATCCATATTACTCTCTTCACATTTCTCAATTTACCTAATTTACCTAATTCTGTGTCTTCAAATCTTTCTGTTGCCTAATCTCTTGCACCTTCTGTTTGGCTGCTCTTTGCTGCCAGCAAACTGTTCTTCCAGAGAGGCATTGTGGGAGAAAGTGGCTCTGAATACTTGGGCTTGCTTCCCTGCCATTCGTTGAATAACTCCTGGACCAGAAATGCTCACACAGTGCAAGACTTGGTGGTGTGGGCCTGAAATCCCAATACTCAGGAGGCAAAGGAAGGAAGAATGTGAGTTTAAGGCCAGCCTGGACTACATAACAAGACCTAGTCTCAAATCAACAGTCAACAACAAAAAGAAATTCTAAAACATCTGTGGCAGGGACAGCCACTATAAATAAGCTGATGACATAAGCAGCCAGTGAGAAAAGCTTCCAAGAATGCCAGAGCCTCACTCTATGAGGACGTTGGGGAATTTGGATGTCTAGAATTCTCTTTTTTAAATTTTTTTATTTTATTTTAGAAAGAGAGGGAGAGAGAGAGAATTGGCACACCAGAGCCTCAGCTACTGCTATTGAACTCCAGATGCTTGCGCCACCTAGTGGCCATGTGCGACTTTGCGCCTGCCTCACCTTTATGCATCTGGATTACGTGGGATCTGGAGAGTTGAACATGGGTCTTTAGACTTCGCAGGCAAGCGACTTAACTGCTAAGCCATCTCTCCAGCCCTAGAACTCTCTCATTTGAATGCTGTGGACTTGAAAGGTGACTTAGAATGTCTAAGAAGATATGAAGACTCTCAAACTTTGGATTTTTAAAAATATTTTTACTTATTTATTTGCAAGCAGAGAGAGAGAGACAGAGAGAGAACTGGCATGCCAGGGCCTCTAGCCACATGCACCACTTTGGGCATCAGGCTTTATGTGGGCACTGCGTAATAGAACCTGGGTCATTAGGTTTTGAAGGCAAACACCTTAACTGTTGATCCATCTCTCCAGCTCAAACATTGGATTTTAAAGGAACTGCTTTCCTAAAGTGACGTCAGACTTGAACCTGAGCCCTCTGCATGCATCTTTTTCTAATGTCTCCTAATCCCATCTGCAGGAACCACCTCCAGCAGCAATACAGTAGTTGCTGGCCAGGACAGTTTCCCAGACCCTGAGGAAGGCAAGATACTGAAGGAATCTGATGAAAGGTGGGTGCACACACTCAGCTTAACATTCAGCATAATTTTCAGCAGTGGTCTGTACAAAGGCATCCATATAAGTGTTCGGGGTTTCCTACATTCATACACGCACCCCGAAATCCTTCTTTATGCTTATGAACAGGGGCTTTCCAACACCGCCTTGTATATCCCTAAAATTAATTTTCTTTTCCTGAATTAAGTCCGAGAATAAGAAGATAGAAAGATATTCTGACAAATCCCATTGGGTCCTTAGGCTTTGCAGGCAAGTCGCTTAACCACTGAGCCATCTCTCTAGCCCTCATTTTACTTTTGATTCCTCACATCTTAGTTAACCAGAACCCTGCCACTTCCTCCTCAACCAAGTATCTAGTCCCTACAAATTAGCTCTATAAAGAGAATATCTTGGGGCTGGAGAGATGGCTTAGCAGTTAAGGCGTTTGCCTGTGAAGTCTAAGGACCCAGGTTCGATTCCCCAGGACCCACATAAGCCAGATGCACAAGGTGGGGCATACATTTGGAGTTCATTGGCTGTGGCTGGAAGCCCTGGTGTACCCATTCTCTCTATCTGCCTCTGTCGCTCTCTCTCTCTCTGTCTCTTTCTCTCTTTCTCTCTCTCAAGGGATGGTGTGTGTGTGTGTGTGTGTGTGTGTGTGTGTGTAATCTTCATGCTGGGTGTGGTGGTGCACGCCTTCAATCCTAGCACTTGGGGAGGCAAAGGTAGGAGGATTGCTGTGAGTTTGAGGCCAGCCTGATACTACATAGTGAATTCCAGGTCAGCCTGGGCTAGAGTGAGACCCTACCTTGAAAAACTAAAAATAATAATAATAATTTTTTTTTTGGACCCATACCTGTCTACTGACTGCCTCTAAAGTTTTAAGAAATAACTGAAATCAGATCACATTTTTTCTGCAGTTGATCATGAAGGGCAGGAAGAGATAAACCGGACTCAGATTTTTCTATATTTTATTTATTTGAGAGAGAGAGAAAGACAGACAGACAGACAGACAGAGAGAGAGAGAATGGGCACGCCAGGGCCTCCAGCCACTGCAAACGAACTCCAGACACATGCATCCCCTTGTGCATCTGGCTTATGTGGGTCCTAGAGAGTCGAACCATGATCCTTTGGCTTTGCAGGTAAATGCCTTAACTGCTAAGCCATCTCTCCAGCCTCAGATTTTTTTTTTTAATTGGATGATCCTCATGGTTTTGAAACTGAGCATTTCATAGATAAAAGAAATGTGAGAGCCTTCCCACTTTAAAAGTACTGAATGTTGATCCAGGTATGGTAGCACGTGCTTTTAGTTCTAACACTAGGGAGGCAGAGGTAGGAGGATCACTGTGAGTTCAAGGCCAGCCTGAGACTACATAATAAATTCCAAGTCAGCCTGGATTAGAATGAGACCCTACCTCAAAAAAAAAAAAAAAAAAAAACAAAAATTACTGAACATAGGCTGGAGAGATTGCTCAGCAGTCAAGGTGCTTGCCTGCAAAGCCTGACGACCCAGGTCCAATTCCTTAGTACCCACATAAAGCCAGATGCATTAAAAAAGGTGCAAGCATCTGGAGTTCATTTGCAGTGGCTGGAGGCTGAAAGCTCTGGTGTGTCCATTCTCTCTCTCTCTCTCTCTCTCTCTCTGTCTTGTCTTGCGAGTAAATAAATAAATACTTTTTTTATTTTTAGAGAGAGACAGACAGAGAGAGAGGGAGAGGGAGACAGATAGAGAATGGGCAGGCCAGCAGTCTCTCAGCGGCTGCGAATGAAATCCAGATGCGTGTGCCCCCTTGTGGGCAAGTGTGGCATTGCGCCCTTGCGTCACTTTGCATCTGCCTAAATGTGGGACCCGGAGATTGGAATCGGATTCTTAGGCTTTAGCAGGCAGGCACCTTAATCGCTAAGCCATCTCTCCAGCCCATAAATACTTTTTAAAAATTACTGAAAACTCACAAATTTATACCATAGAAGATCAAATATAAAAATAATTCATTTAGCCCAAAATGCCCCAGGATGCTTCCTACCTGCCCTTGTGATTTCCCAACATGCCCTAGAATGCTGTAGGGGTGAAGGTGGAAGGTTAGCTGACAGGGCAGCCTGTGTCTGGAGTTCCAAGGGGCCATTCCCTAACCCAGGCATTTACCAATCCCTCGCTCACCTCTCTGCCTTTGGGCAGACACTGGTCTGCGTGTGCTTGACTTCAGCTGCATCCAAACCCAGTGAGTCAGGAAGCCTGGACGTGGTCCTTCAGAGTTCTCCAGCACAGGACTGACATTCTTTCCTAGAAATGAATAAAGAGTTTCACATTCCTTACATTTGTGACAGTACAAGATCATTAACTAGCATGTTGAGGTTTTGTTGCCACTGTTATTGTTTGTTTGTGTTTGTTTGTTTGTTTGTTTGTTTGTTTGTTTGTTTGTTTGTTTGTTTGTTTGTTTGTTAGAGGGTCTCACATAGCCAAGACTGGCCTTGAACTCCTGCTGTTCCCGTCTCCACATCCCAGTTGCTAGGATGACAAGCACAAGCCACCATCTCAGTTCTGCTTGTCAGTTTCTTTACTTTGTGACCAAAGCCGCATTATTGCTCTAAAAACATTTGTCCTTTCTGGGTGCTGTGTAAAGTCTTCATCGGACTGGAGAGATGGCTTAGCTATTAAGGCACCCACTTGCAAAGCCTAAGGACACCTGTTCAGTTCTCCCAGTCCCACGTTTAGCCAGACACAAAAAGTGATGCAAGGGCACAATACTGCACTTGCCCACAAGGGGACACATGCTTCTGGAGTTCATTCACAGCAGCTGAAAGGCCGCTGGCATGCTCTCTCTCTCTCTCTCTCACTCTCTCTCTCTTTCTCAAATAAAAAATAAAAATAAAGTCTTAATCATTTATTGATACTGTTCTCCATATTAGCTTCTCATTATAAAGTCCGCTTTAACACCATTAGAGTTCACAGTGTTCTGGCTAAAGTTTTTGTGTTGGCCTTTAAAATTAAGAAGCCTGGGCTGGAGATATGGTCCAGTTGTTAAGGTGCTTGCCTGCAAAGTTACCGACTGGCGGTTCAATTCCCCAGAACCCACATAAAGCCACATGCACAAAAGTGGCACATGCACCTGAAGTCAATTTGCAGCAGCTAGACGCCCTGGCCTGCCCTTTCATTCTATCTCTCCCTCTCTCTCCCTCCCCCCTCTCTTTCCCTTAAAATGAATAAATAAAAATATTTTTAATTAATAAGCCAGTTATCTATACAAGATCAGAGAGTGTCTTTTGAGAGAGGTTATCCTTGCAGCCAGGTGTGGTGTGCTACACAGCTGTGATCTGAGCACTCAGGGGAATGAGGCAGGAGGATTGCCATAAGTCAAGGAGCAAAGAGAGTGGTCTCCCTCATCCTAGCCTCATAAACTCCATGGGGGAAAATAAAACCTTTTAATCTATCTCAAAAAGGAAAAGAAAAGAATTGTGAGGCGGGCGTGGTGGCGCTCGCTTTTAATCCCAGCTCTCGAGGCAGAGGTAGGAGGATTGCTGAGAGTTTGAGGCCACCCTGAGACTACATAGTTAATTCCAGGTCAGCCTGGACCAGAGTGAGACCCTACCTCGCAAAACCAAAAAAAGAAAGAAAGAAAGAAAAAGAAAAAAAAGAAAAGAAAAGAAAAATTGTGTCTGCCACATAACTTCCCCAGTCCTCCAGAGCGTGTGGAGAGCCCCACCCACCAGCAATGCATCACAGTTCATCAGCAGCCACAGGTGCTGGGGTGCTCCCACACCCGCACCCATACCAGGAATCTCCAGCTGTGGAGTTCTTTTATCAGCCTGCTTTGATCCTTTGCTGAATGATGTCTGCATTCAGCAGACACTGTTTATACCATCGTATTTATCAGCACAAATATGATTAAGAGACTCCTTTGGAAAGTGATAAGTTTGCTGCTTTTCTAATTTCAGAAGTACCAGTCTGATTTGTGTGAGGCTTGTATGTCCTAGGTATTCTGTTACATCGATTCACAAAGCAATGGCCCAAATTATACGACAGTGAAGAATGTTAGAAGTTACTCAAGAATATTCATGACAGTGTTGGGCTTTGGGAAAAATGGGGTTTTACAAATATATCAAGCTATTAGAACTAGTTGCTAGAGTCTATTGCATTGTGAAAGCTCACAAAATTCAACACTCTGATTCGTTGTTGTGAAGTTTCCACCTCAACAAGGTTGCAACAGGGTCACCACTTAGTGACATGTGTGTGTTTTCCTGAAACCCTATTCTTCATACCCTCATGAGGACATTGACATCCGGCATCATCCAGTGTCCCAGCAGGAAATAGTTGATCTGTTGTCACCTAGCACAGAACAACCCGACAGTGGAATGAGACACACTCTGTCATTTTGGCTTGAATTTTCTAGTATTTGTAGATAGCCTTAGTTCTGCTTTGACTATATCTGTGTGTGTGTGTGTGTGTGTGTGTGTGTGTGTGTGTGTGTGTGTAGTGGATTGAAACTGCTGTGTATTGTCTTAAATATACCATTTGAGACCTGGGGGTGTGGCTTACAGTTTGGCTAGCACTGGGAGAGAAAAAGCCATACTGCCTGTATTTCCTCTTAGCCACACCCTTGCTCCACCTTACAGGTGCTGGGGTGATAAACATGTTTTTGATTTGAATGATTTTGGCATCCTGCAGAGGCCAGGTGAGGTGGTGGTCTTGAGATCCCAAATCAAAACATAATAGTAGCCAGGCGTGGTGGCGCACGCCTTTAATCCCAGCATAGGGAGGCAAAGGTAGGAGAAATCACCATATTACATAGTGAATTCCAGATCAGCCTGGGCTAGAGCGAGACCCTACCTTGAAAAACCAAAAAATGAAAAGAACAAAAAAAGAAAAAAATAAAAATTAAAAAAAAAGTACCAGCTTCTGGTTGGGAGGTGTCTCAACCGTTAGGAGAGAACATTCTCACATCATTTCTTTTGATTCCTCAATCCTAAAAAAAAAAAAAAAAAAAAAAGATAAAGAATTTGTAACTATTCCCTTTTGTTGATTGTGGAAATGGGGTTCTCAGAGAAGCAAACATCTTGGGTACAAGCTCAGAAATAGTGATCGGTACACACACACACACGTATTAGTTGTCATTGACATGTAGTCATGGTGACTGAGTGACATTCCACTACATATATACAGTGTGTGATGATAAGATCAGTTATCTATCACCTCAGACACGAGCTCAGTCTATATCAAGCTTCTGTCCCCTCAGAGGTAACGTGGCACTGAAAGTGTCCCTGCACAGCCACCTCCCTGTAGTTAACACTCACTCAGCGTTAGTTTCCTCATTTGTAAAGTAAATAGTACTTCCCTCAAAAATGAGTGAGCCAAATCAAGTATCAATTTCCCACTGTTTCTAATTCAACAAGCCTCAAGGGAGGAAGACAGAAGAATCCCTCTGATTATATTATGCCCCAACTAGTAACTGTTTCTGAAGATTCTCAGGATATGTTGAGCAAAAACTTAATTTAGCTACAATCCCAGATCTGTATTTCTAATTCAACTCATTTTACTTGTTCAGTCATTCAGCACATATCTGTTGACTGCCTACCATGAGCTGTGCCCATCCTTCCAAAGCAAATGCTAGAATGTTCTAGGTCCATTACAATGTTAGCCTTAACATATTGTTATCTTCTCGTGGTTTGGACTTCTACGGAAGAGCGAGAAGGACCACTGGCCCTCTCAAGGGAAAAATAAATGTTTGGGTCCCAATGGTTATGGTATTAAGAAAGTACCATCATTAGAACTGCGTGCCTGAAGAGCGACCATGAAATTACAGCATCTGTCCGTGAGCACGTACACACATCACCGTTTCATGACTGTTCTCTTTCTGTTTGAAGGTTTAGTAATGTTATCCGAGCCCACACCCGCCTCGAGTCAAGATACAGCAACAGCTCCGGAGGGTCGTACGACGAAGATAAAAGTAAGTGTCGGCGGCCCGTGGGCTTTCAGAGAGAAAGAGGCCATGTCTCTCAGTGACTTTCTCATGGCTGGGACAAAACACCTGACCACAAGCAGCTTGAGGAAGGAGAGGGTGGACTTTGGGCTTACAGTCCAGGAGCGGTCTGTGGTGGAGGGGAGGGCATGGCATCAGGAGCTGGTCCCATTCCGTCCACAGTGGGGAAGCAGAGCAGAGAAGAGAGAGCGACCAAAGCTGCCCCTTGGCCAGCTACCGCCTTTGCATATACAGTCCAGGACTTGTTGTTAACTGTCCACAGTTCACGTGCACAGGGTCCTGGATTATTTTCCAAGGTCTTATGTTAATGTAGCTACATAATAAGGATGTGGCTAATTATAAAAATTATTTATTTATGAGAAAGAGAAAGAAGCAGAGAGAGAAGGAGAGGGAGAGAATGAACACATCAGGGCCTCCAGCCACTGCAAATGAACTCCAAATGCATGGGTCACCTTGTGCATCTGGCTTATGTGTGTGGGTACTAGGGAATTGAACCTGTGTCCCCAGGCTTCCCAGGCAAGTGCCTTAATCACTAAGCCATCTCTCCAACCCAGGAAGTGGCTAGTTAAATTGGACAACTTTACCCTGGAAGTTAACTTGCTCAAAGTGAGAAGCTCTGAGGTGCTATCTAAGACTTAGAACTGAGGCAAGCTACTGGTGCTCCTGCTTCAAATTGGTTCTAAGCGAAACTTTAAGTGGACAAACTGTCGGATTGTAGAAATGTAAGGTTCCGGTTGTTTAAAAAAAAAAACAGAAAACAATAGTTAGGTGTCGTGGTCCCCATGGACTTGTCTTGAACTGCAAGGACCTCTACTACCAGCTTTACAGGAAACCTCCATGAAACTTACTAGTGTGATTACTTGGCTTTTGTTGATGTTCATTTGGCAATATATATATATATATACATATATATATATATATATATATATATATATATTTTTTTTTTTTTTTTTTTTTTTTTTTTTTTTGGTTTTGCGAGGTAGGGTCTCACTCTGGTCCAGGCTGACCTGGAATTCACTATGTAGTCTCAAGGTGGCCTCGAACTCTCGGCGATCCTCCTACCTCTGCCTCCCAAATGCTGGGATTAAAGGCGTGCGCCACCACGCCCGGCAAATATATTTTAATATTTTATTTATTTATCTACTTGAGAGAGAAAGAAAGAGGCAGAGAGAGAGAACAGGCATGCCAGGGCTCCTAGCCACTGCAAATGAACTCCAGGCACATGTGCCACCTTGTACATCTGGCTTTACGAGGGTCCTGGGGAATCGAACTCCAGTCCTTAAGCTTTGCAGGCAAGCACCTTAACCACTGAGCCATCTCCCCATCCCCTCATTTGGCAAATCTTCATCGGTCACTTTCTACATGCCAGGCATTGTTGTAGGTGTATGGGAAACAGTAAGGAACCAAACAGAGTCTACACAGTCCTGGAACCTCTGCCAGAGTGAGCATGCAGGCAGAGCTATTGAACTGTACATCCAGGCCAAGAGGGAGAACCTGGAACAGGCTGAGAGACAGAGGGTGGTGGAGGTGGGAGGGGCGTATAGGATGGTAAAGGAAAGCATCTATGGCAAGGTGATGTCTGGCAGAGACCTGACCAAAGTACAGGAGTGAGTCAGGCAGCAGACTGGGGAAGAGCATTTCAGTTACAAGGAACACAAAGTGGCATCCTCTCCCAGAACAGCAAAGAAGCAAGATGAGCGAGCGGGCAGTGAGCAGCCAGGAGGTGGCAGACAGAGCACCACAGGAGGAGCAGGTGACCTCCTTAGCCCTAAGGCCAGACAGGGGTTTAGGATTTCCTTGTGAGCATGAACGGGAGCCACCGGAGACTGTGGGGCAAGGAAAGTGAACTGGCCAGAGTTGTCGTCAGAGGATTGCTCTGGGTGCTCTGTGGGACAGAACTCGGCATACGGGGACAGGGTGCTCTGGTGCTGTGTGGAACAGAACACAGGGCACCCGGGGATGAGGGTGGAGGCAGAGTGGCAGTAAGGAGTCACGGTGAGAGACAAGGGTGGATTGCAGAGGTGGACTGGCTGCAGTGGTCAGGTGTAGGTTTGTTTTGAAGGCAGAGCCTCTGGGATGGTAATACCTAGTCAGTGTCTGCTCTGTAAGAGGGATAATAATAGGTACTCGCTCATTACTGGAGTATTGATACCAAAGTGCACAGAGCAGAACCCGAACGAGTGAATTCCCTGTTAGTTCCGTGTGAGTTTGATTCTTACGACCGCTGTCTTCCGGACTGTAAGTTGGATGTAGGATACAAGAGGAAGTCAAGGATGATTCTAAGACTCTTGTCCTGAGCCAGCTGGAAATATGGAATCCATTTTCATGGTAGGAGGAAGATTGGAGGCGTTTTCATAATGACAGGAACTCGTGATTTAATTTTCTTTTTCATCTAGATTTTTCTTACACTCTATAATGAAGAACTATAAATTATCAAGTAATAACTAATCAAGTTAATTATTTAGTCAAGGAATTCTAATCCACTTGATGATGTAATTCATACTTACCAAATCGGGTGTTTAGAAAGTTATTTTTTGCCCACACCCATTTGTAAGATTCTTTCTAAAAACCCCAAATAAGGACAACAAGAAATCTTCTATCCCAGAAAATAAACCCATGTTTTTCTCACCCTCAGATGACCCAATCTCTCCCTACACGGGCTGGTTGTTAACTATCACGGAGACCAAACAGCCACAACCCTTACCCATGCCGTGTACTGGAGGATGCTGGGCTCCGCTGGTCGACTATCTCCCAGAGACCATCACTCCACGGGGGCCACTGCATAGGTGAGCAACCTGTATGGATAAGAGGAAAATGACTCCTTAGCTCAGACTGAACTTCTTTGCCTATGAGAGTAGGGGCCTATGCCAGGTCCCACAGGACGAAAACGTGATTTTTTAAATGTTGATTTATTGGCACGTGTGTGTGTGTGTGTCTGCACATGTGCATGCTCCAGGGTATCTTGCCACAGCAAATAAATGCCTATTTGGCTTTATGTGGGTGGCTTGTGAATTGAATGGGGGATCAGCAGGCTTTCCAAACAAGCACCTCCAGCCACTGAGCAGTCTTCCCAGCTCGAAGAGCACTTTCTAAGTCAGCAGGTCCTTGCTGGCTTTATGGCCAGTTTCCAGCATGCTACCACTGTGTAAAGCTGCCTGGTGACCATCTGAACTTTTCTTCCATGTACTCCTGACTTCTGCGTGCCTTCAGCGATGGCTTTTAGGCTGCACAAAATGTGGAGTGAGCGGCTTGTCTTCAACTCCTCTTCCTTTCTCTTCCCTTCCTATTGGGTTGCTTGTAGACTTTGCCTTCTGTAATGAGCTTAACCAATGCTTCTTGTAGCAGGGCCCTCTGCTGTGTCAAAAGTTAAAATCCATTTCTATAGAATAAGGATCCTAACATAATTTTGTGAGTCAGTCATTGGCACTTAATTTGACCTACTGAGGTATTTCTAGCCTCTTGAGAAGTGGCATTGATGTCACCGTCTTGTTGGCCAGGTGCAATATTGCTGTGATTTTTATGACGGAGATGGTGGTGGACCACAGTGTGAGAGAAGACTGGGCCCTTCACCTTCCCTTACTGCTCCATGCTGTATTCTTAGGTAAGACTGCACCTGCGCGGCACTCTAGCCAACAGGGTCAAAAGCATGCAGAGATAACCCTTAGAAACTTCCTCCTTTTCTTTTCTATTTTCTTTCTTCTTTATTTTTCCTTTCTTTCTTTCTTTCTTTCTTTCTTTCTTTCTTTCTTTCTTTCTTTCTTTCTTTTATTTTTGTTTTTCAAGGTAGGGTCTCACTCAAGCCCAGCCCAGGCTGACCTGGAATTCACTATGTAGTCTCAGGGTAGCCATCCTCCTACCTTTGCCTCCCCAAGTGCTGGGATTAAAGGCACCACCACACCCGGCCAGAAACTTCCTTTTCATTGATCTAAGTTTGCCTTATTTCTAAGATACTCTTTTCTGTTTTCTATTGTCCTTTTGTGATATCTACTCTCTATATTTAAGGTGTTTGCTCATGGCTTAAAACTGCCATGGTTTTACAGTATACAACACTTCACTAATTCTGTATCTTTTTTTTGTTGTTGTTGTTGTTGTCTGTTTTAGTTTTTGTTTTTTCAAGATAGGGTCTCGCTCTAGCTCAGGCTGGCCTGGAATTCACTATGTAGTCTCAGGGTGGCCTTGAACTCACAGCGATCCTCCTACCTTTGTCTCCCGAGTGCTGGGATTATAGGTGTGTGCCACCACGCCTGGCTTAATTCTGTATCTTTAAAGACATCTAAAATAAATTGGATTCATTTGAGGGTACTGGGCTGAGAAAATAAATATAAAGCCATGAAATTTGGTCACTGACAAAGGAGAAGTATTACGGAGCATGGCAGAACAAGTAAGTACCAAGTGATGGGCACCAAAGTGGTAGAGCAGTAGAGGGAAGAGGAACCAGCCAGAATAGCAGCTAATGGCAAATAAATAAATAAGAATCCTTTAAGCCATAGGTGTCGTGGCACACACCTGTAAACCCAGTACTCAGGAGGTTAGGCAAGATCACAAGTTCAAAGCCAACCTGTGCTCCAAAATTAGACCCTATCTCAAAGAATAAATAAATTTAAAAACATGGGATCCTTCCATAACAGGGAGATCCAAGGAAGAGACCATCTCAGGAAGAAAGAATGGAAACCATGTCAGATGCTACAGAGAGGTCAAGAAATGTCCATCATCTGTCAGCATTTTATGAGAACATTTTTATTTGAGTAATAGAGCACTTTATTTTTCTGAAGTCCAACTTCTTTATGTTGATAACCCAAACAATAACAAAGAAAACTAAACACTCTTTGAACTTGTTCCTCCTGCTATCTTGGAATCTTTACTATCCCAGGAATCTCAAGGGGCTCAACGGTCTGTTTAGACTAAGAGATTTTCACTGTTTGCTTCTAGGTTTAGACCATTATCGGCCTGAAGTCTTTGAGCACAGCAAAAAGTTGCTCCTTCACCTCCTGATTGCTCTCTCCTGCAACAGCAACTTTCATACCATTGCCTCTGTGCTCCTGCAGACCCGAGAGATGGGCGAAGCTAAGACCCTCACTGTGCAGCCCGCTTACCAGCCAGAATACCTGTACACAGGTAATAACAGGAGTGCCAGGCACCAGTGGGGAGATGGCTGAAGCATGCATGGAGGCCACGTTAACCTCTCTGGTGCTTTTACGTCCAGTTTTCCATGACATAAAACAACAACACCATAAATGTGCACCGCTCCCTTGCCATGAACTTGCCTCTGAAAAGCTGCCTTCATTGCTGAGCATTTTAAACTATATTTCCATGTTCCTAGGATGACGCTCTCACGGAGTTTGTTTCTGTCGATGGGTTGACATTAAAATGTTCATTGGCAGAGCTGGGAGTTGGCTGAGTGGTTAAAGGCACTTCCTTGCCTGTTGACCCGGATTCACTTCCCAGGCTACCCACATAAGCTGGAGACAAAAAATGGTGCAAGTGTCTGGTGTTCACTTGCAGCAGCTATAGAGTACCCGTACACACACACACACACACACACACACACACACACACACACTTTAAATAAATAAACAAACAAATAAAATGTTCACTGATCAAGAGCATCCGTCTAGAACACTGAAGAATGAGAACATTGAAAATGGTTGTTCCACACCCCCCAGTCCATGGCTAGTAGGTCATGGCCAAGGTACCAGGATATATCTTTTGTACCTTCTAGTTCCTCTGAAGGAATTATTATTGATTGGTTTTTTAGAAGGTATCATTTAATAGGATCCAGCAAAAGCCATTACTGTTTGGAACTAGCAGTTTCTCCTTGAGACTGGAAATGGAAGGCGCTGGCAACTTGTTACTCTGCATGTCAAGCTATGCTAAGTGGCCAGTAGATCTTCATGTTGGGAGTCATGGTGTAGCAATCCACGCAAACTTTCCCCTGGGGTTATCGGTGATTTACATTCAGAATAATAATATTTGAAATGTCTTTTTCTTTCATTTATTTATTTTCAAGGGAGGAGAGAGAGAGAGAGAGAGAGAATGGGCATGTCAGGCTTCTAGCTGCTGCAAACAAACTCCAGACACATGCACCACCTTGTGCATCTGGCTTTATGTGGGTACTAGAAAATCGAATTGAGCCCAGGTTGTTAGGCTTTGCAGGCAAGTGCCTTAACCACGGAGACATATCTCCAAACCAGAAATGGCTTTTTCTTTCTTGAGTATTTTTATTTATTTGCAAGAAGAGAAAGGAAGAGAATGAGAGAAAGGGGGAATGAGCATGCCAGGGCCTCTAGCCATGGCAAGGGACCTCCAGACGCATGTGCTACTTTGTGCACCTGGTTTTACAGGAGCACTGGGGAATTGAACCCACACCATCAGGTTTTGCAAGTAAGTTCCTTTAACCACTGAGCTGTCTCTCCAGCCCAAAATGCTAGGAAAGAAACATAAGGCCTTGGACATGTTTGGCAAGTACTTTGCCACTGAGCTACAGCCCCAGCCTGACATATCTTTAAGTGATTATGGCTATTGCTATCTGAGAGAATTCAGGGACTACCTTTTCTTATACTTAGTCCTTTTAAACATTACAGTAGCACTGGGTAGTTGTTAAGCATGCTGGCAGTGACCCTCCCTAGTGTATTCTTCCTTCACCTGCTTCTCTCCCCAGGTGGCTTGGACTTTCTGAGGGAGGACCAGTCATCACCAGTGCCGGACTCCGGGCTGAGCTCCAGCTCCACGTCCTCCAGCATCAGCCTGGGAGGCAGCAGTGGAAACCTCCCGCAGATGACTCAGGAGGTGGAAGATGTGGATGCAGGTGCTGAAACGGATGAGAAAGCAAACAAGCTCATTGAGTTCCTGACAACCAGGTAGGGAGAGGGCAGGGGCCGTGAGCTATCTTCACGTGGATCCTTGGAAAATGTGCCAACACTTTAAACTACACAGCGGGGAAAATGGTCATAGAGTTTTAACAGAGTCCTGTTTTCTTTTTTTAAAAAATTGAATTATTCTTTAATTTGAGAGAAAGAGACAGAGGCAGAGAAAGAGGTAGAGAAAGAGAGAGAGAGAGAGAATAGATGCCACTAGCCACTGTAAGTGAACTCCAGATGCATGTGCCACTTTGTGCATCTGGCTTTACGTGGTTCCTGGAGAATTGAACCTGGGACATTAGACTTTGCAGGCAAGGGCCTTAACTGCTGAGCCATCTCTCCAGCCCTACAAAGTCTCTATTATTTTCTCTATCTGATTTAGATCGGTTATACTCAAAGGCAGACATGGTTAGAAGGTATCAAACATCACACGTGATGGGTGGGCAAGGGGGCTTATATCAGTGAGATGGCACAGCAGGAGCCAGTGGTGCCCTGTTGTTGGTGTGACTTTCATCGTCTATTAGAGCTGCCAGGATTTGGAAGTTCTGAGACTTAGCCAAGAACTTCACTCTGAAAACTGAGGATATTAGCCACGATCAGCAGGTGGTGCCTGCTAGGAAATCATTGCCACTTGTCTGGTCCAAGAGTTGCTTGTATTTAGAAGTCAGAAACCAGAAACAGTAGGAAGCATGACCAGGAAAGGAATTAAAATAATCATACATCAAAATCAAGAAAAACTAGAGAGATGGTTTAGCAGTTAAGGCACTTGCCTCTGAAGCCTAAGGACCCAGGTTCAATTCCCCAGGACCCACGTAAGCCAGATGCACAAGGTGGTGTGTGCTTCTGGAGTTCATTTGTGGTGGCTAGAAGCCCTGGCATGCCATTCTTTCTCTATCTGCCTCGTTCTTGCTTTTTTTTCTAATAAATAAATAAAATATTTTTTTAAGCCAAAGAAAACTGAACTGGAGAGATGGCTCAGCAGTAAGGGGGTTAGCTGTAAAGCTAAACAACCCCAGTTCAATTCCCCTGCATCCACTTAAAGCCAGATGCACAAAGTGGTACATGCATCTGGAGTTTGTTTGCAGCAGCTGGAGGCCCTAGCATGCCCATTCTCTCTGCCTCTCTTCTCTCTATCTATCTCTACTTGCAAACAAAGAAATAAAATATTTTGAAAAACTCAAGGAAAATTGCCAAGTGGTCTTTGGTCTCGTAACCTGGAGTTCAGTGCTTGTGCATGCTTACCTTTGAGCTGAGAAGCATGCTCCTTTCTCAGGGAATTAAGTTCCCCCATGGTTTATCTTTCTTCAGTAATAACTGCAAACAGTGCACAAAGAGCATTTTCTCTGGTCAGTCATCCAGAGCATTCCTCATGGCTCCCAGTTTAAAATGGATCTGAACATGCATGGATGCTTAGACTGACGGTGGTTGCATGCAGGGGGTGTGCACATACACAGAACCTCAGAGACTGATGGTCTGTAGAAGGGACAGAAATTGTCACCATTTACCACCACATGTGGCAGTTGTCTTATCTGACTTCATCCCTGCATTCTTACTGTTAAAAACCAAGTAGACAGGGGAAAGCATGTCTTCAATTGGTTGTACAGAATTTCACGTCTTGGGATGTGATCCTGAAGAAAAAATAAACTTATCTCTGCAAACTCAATTTAGCTAACAAAATATAGCAGCTACAACATGCCAAGCACTGATCTCTGTTGAAATAGGATGTTTATTTTTAATATTTTATTTATTTACAAGCAGAGAGATACAGACGAGAGAGAGAGAGAGAGACAGAGAGAGAGACCAAGCATGGGTCTCTAACCACTGCAAACAAACTCCAGATGCCTGCGCCACCATGTGTATCTGGCTTACATGGGTACTAGGGAATTGAACGGGGGTCCTTAGGCTTTGCAGGCAAGTGCCTTTAGCCACTTAGCTATCTCTTCAGCCCAAAATGGAAGGTTTTAATTGTGTTCGTAAATTAAAACAGCTCCACAGAGTAGCTGCGTGTGTTCTTGAGTATATGTCTTTGATGTCAGAACTTCATGTATGGTTTTAAAAATGCAAAACGCTGATGGTGTTTGTGACATTTCTATGTTTTATTTAAGGGCATTTGGTCCACTTTGGTGCCACGAAGATATCACCCCCAAAAATCAAAATTCAAAGAGTGCTGAGCAGCTTACTAATTTCCTACGCCACGTCGTATCTGTGTTTAAAGATTCCAAATCAGGTACCTCACCCTATTTGCCTATATCCCTCTTTCAGCAGTTTTTTTTTTCGTATGCACTTTCAGAATCATGTGTATTAGCACAGCTGCTGTAACATTAAGCCTGAATGGGGCTCAACATACTGAAAGTCTTGCACATGTTAGCTGCATCTATTTTTTTTTAATTTTAAAATAAATTTATTTAAGCTGGGTGTGGTGGCACACACCTTTAATCCCAGCACTTGGGAGGCAGAGGTAGGAAGATTGCCATGAGTTCAAGACCACCCTGAGACTACATAGTGAATTCCAGGTCAGCCTGGGCTAGAGTGAGACCCTACCTCAAAAAACAAAAATGAAAACAATATATATATATATTTAAGAGAGAAAAAGAATGGTGCACCAGGGTCTCCAGCCACTGTAAATGAACTCCATATTCATGTGCCACCTTGTGCATCTGGCTTACATGGGTCCTGGGGAATCAAACCTGGGTCCTTTAGCTTTACAGACAAGCACTTTAACCTCCAAGCCATCCTTCCCACCCAATTGTTTACAATTTTTATTTATTTATTAGAGAGAGAGAGAGGGATGAGTCAGGGCCTTCAGGCACCGCAAATGAACTCCAGATGTATGCACCACCATATGGATCTGGCTTACGTGGATTCTATGGAATCAAACCTGGGTTATTAGGCTTCGCAGGCAAGTGCCTTAACCACTAAGCCATCTCTCCAGCCCTACCTCCATGCAGGGTTTTACTTTTTGGCCCAAGTACCCCTGAACTCCTGGGCTCAGGTGATCCTCCTGCCTCAGCCTCCTGAGTAGCAGGGACTAGAGGTGAATTCCACTGTGCCCAGCTTAAAATATTTCTTATTTTATCATTTTTAATTCTTATCTATTTATTTATTTGCACGCAGAGACAGAGAGAGAATAGAGAGAGCATGGTCATGCCAGGGTCTCCAGCCACTGCAAACCAGCTCCAGATGCATGTGCCTCTTTGTGCATCTGGCTTTACATGGGTACTGGGCCATCGAGCGTGAGGTGTTAGGCTTTAAAGGCAAGTGCCTTTACCACTAAGCCATCTCCCCAGCCCCTGTTTCTTATTTTATTTATTTATTTGTTTGATAGAAAGAGAAGGAGAGAGAGAGAGAGAGACGGAGAGAGAATGGGTGTGCCAGGGCATCCATCTATTGCAAAAGAACTCCAGATGTGTGCGCCCCCTTGTGCATCTGGCTAACATGGGTCCTGGGGACTCGAACCTGGGTCCTTTGGCTTTGCAGGCAAACGCCTTAACCGCTAAGCCATCTCTCCAGCCCCCTGTTTCTTATTTTAAATACTTAATCACCACCGGGCAGCTCTGTGCTGTTAACCCACCTTAACCCTCCCTGTGACTTTGGAGTCCTCGCTTGCTACATAAAGACTGATCTGCTCCCTGGCTCTTCTGACCTGAGGTTTTCATCTGGAACAACACTTGAGTGGAGTAGCACTGCAGACGGCCCTCGCGAGCTCTTCCAGGCACTATGCCGGTCGGTCCTTCCAGATATTTCGGGCCCTCAAGCAACCTTTGTCAGCACACGCCTTGTCTGACCTCCTGTCCAGACTGGTGGAGGTGATCGGGGAGCATGGCGACGAGGTTCAGGTACGGAAGGGAGAACCGAGGGACGTAGCTCAGTGGTAGAGCACGTGCCTGATGTGTACAAGACCCTGGTTTTAATCTATAGCACCACAAAAATTATTTTTTATATGTAGACCCTTAGGTTTGAAAGAATCACCCCGAGGAGCATTGTTCTACAAATCCAGTAGATACTATTACACTTTGTATAATGCACATCTGAGAACCCATTAATGACTTCTCTGGGTTTTATTGGGGTTTTTTAATATTTTTATTTATTAAAGAGAAAAGAGGAGAATGGGCATGCCAGGGCCTCTAGCCACTGCAAATCAACTCCAGATGCATGTGTCGCCATGTGCAACTGGCTTATGTGGGTTCTGGGGAATTGAACCTGGGTCCTTAGGCGTGGCAAGCAAGCGCCTTCGCCACTAAGCTATCTCTCCATCCCAGCTTTGTTTTTTTTCTGGCGATGATAGTAGTTTCATTTGTGTGGGGGTATTGGGTTGTTTTGTATTATTTGGGAGTTTTGGCTTCCCTCTGAGGATGCAGTTATACACTCTCTCCAGAGTAGGGTCTCTTGTGTATCTATGCGAAGCACTGTCCTTTCATACGTGGCCAGCCTTCCCAGCTCTGAGAAGGGTCCCAGACAGAATGGACAGTGCAGCTGCTGAAGGAAGACACTATACACAGAGCCCAGAGCCGGGAGGGCTGAGCAGATGCAAAGCCACAGATATTAAACTGCTGAAGGCTAAGGCCAAGCCCTTTTTTCCCTATCAGAGCTGTTCTTGGATCTCAAGACATCATGTACTGTAGGGTCTAGCTCTTTCTCTACCTCCTGACCATCCACCAGAGGTACCAAGAAGTCACCAAGGCTCTTCCTACACCTCACCTGATAACTTCTGCTTTTTCGACATTATCACCCTGTGTCTCAGTGGCCCACCCACCCCTCAGCAGAAAGCCAGGGGTGCCCCCTCCCTGCCGGATTTCCAACCCTCTTGAGTGTGTCTGACCTGGAGAAAATTAATCCTTAACATTACCTGCCTACAACTAAACCATCTGAATTTCCCTAGCGATCCTTAAAATTTGTTTGTAGACTTCATAACCTAATTCAATAATGGTTTCTAGCTTTCAGAAGTATTAATGTCATTGGAATAAAGTTTGTGTTCATTAATTTCATCTTTCGGAAGTTAACAAGGGTTCTAAGTAGCTCAGAGTCTTATTTGTGTGTGTTCGGCAGGGTTACGTAATGGAAGCGCTCCTTACGTTGGAAGCTGCGGTGGATAACTTGTCTGACTGCTTGAAGAACAGCAATCTCCTAACTGTGTTATCTCGGTGAGCGCCACCTCGCTGACACTTCCAAATCAAATTCACTGTGCTGAATGTCTGAGAGATGCTCGACTTTGAGTGGAGGACAAAGAAAAAATGTAGTTTCTGAAGTATTTTCATGTCCTGAAAAGTATGTGTGGTATTTCCTTAAAAAGCAAAAAAGTGGGGATGGAGAGATGGATTAATGGTTAGGGCATTTTCCAGCAAAGCCAAAGGACCCAGGTTCAATTCTCCAGGACCCACATAAAGCCAGATGTACAAGGTGATACATGCCTCTGGAGTTTGTTTTTAACAAAAAGCCAAAAGACAGGCTGGAGTGATGGCTCAGCAGTTAAGGCAGTTGCCTGCAAAGCCTAGTGACTTGGGTTTGATTCCCCAGTACCCACAAAAAACCAGGTGCATAGAGGCGCATGCATCTGGAATTGCAGAGCTAGCGGCCCTAATTTGCCTATTCTCTCTCTCTCTCTCTCTCCTCTCTCTGTTTCTCTCTCTCTTTTTCCTCCATCTCTCTCTCCTCCTTCTCTCTCTGCTTGAAAATAAATAAAAACCTTTTTTTAATCAAAAAGAGGCTAGGTGTGGTGGTGTACGCCTTTAATCCCAGCACTCAGGATGCAGAGGTAAGAGGATTGGCATGAGTTCAAGGCTGCCCTGAGACTACATAGTGAATTCCAGGTCAGCCTGGGCTAGAATGAAACCCTACCTCAAAAAAAAACAAAAAAAAATTAATAAATAAATAACCATAAATATTTAGAAGGTAGTTTGTCAACATGTGCTTTCAGCAAACAAACTGCATATTTTTTTCTTAGTTTTTGGAGATAGGGTCTCACTCTAGTTCAGGCTGATCTGGAATTCACTGTGTAGTCTCAGGGTGGCCTGGAACTCACATTGATCCTCCTACTTCTGCCTCCTGAGTGCTGGGATTAAAGGCGTGTGTCACCATGCCTGACCTTTTTGAGCAGATTTACAATATCAGATATGTATTCCCTCCTATGGAGTGAGTACATCTTTCTTAAAATCCATTTGGTAAAGTTATCTCATGTTGTTTTAGGCCTTGTTTTATTTTAAACAACATATTTTTATGGAAAAGTAATTTTGATTGTGATGACTAACATTATAAATATCTACGAATCCATAGATCTAAATCACTAAAAATTTAACAGAAAGTTGCTTTCAAGGGCTCATGGCTATAATCCCAGCACTGAAGGTAAGGCAAGAGGATTGCAAGTTCAAGGCCAGGCCTGAGTTGCATAGCCAGACTCTATCTTAAGAAAGAAAGTGGGGGCTGGAGAGATGGCTTAGCGACTAAGGCACTTGCCTGTAATGTCTAAGGACACAGGTTAGATTTCCTAGTAAACACACAAGCCAGATGCACATGGTGGTGCACACATCTGGAGTTGATTTGCAGTGGCTAGAGGCCCTGGCATGCCCATTCCCCCCACCCTCTCAAATAAATAAGTAAATAAATTTTTTTTAATTAAGAAAAAGAAAGTGAGGCTGAGAAGATGGCTCAGTAAGTAAAGTCCTTGCCAGACAAGCATGAACCTGAAGTCAGATCTCCAACACCCACATGAACATGAAAATGCTGGGCATGGTGATGCTGCCTATAATCCCAATGCTGAGGGGGCAGAGACAGGGAGTCCCTGGGACTCACTGGCTAGCTAGTTTAGTGGAGAGACCCTGTCTGAAAGAACAGATGGAGAGTGACTAAAGAGGACCCCTGACATTGATCTCTGCCCTCCACATACACATACACACATGCACATACATCTCCATACACACATGCACATACACCCCCACACACATACATATGCCCACACTTACTAACATACACCACACATACAAAAAAAAAAAAGCTGATAAAGAGTTTGACCTTTTTGGTATCAATAGGTAAAAAAATTATAAGTTTTATAAGTGCAAAAACATTTCCTTTGACATGAACATTTACCTTTTTCCCTCTCAATAACATCATTTCCACTTCTGTTATTGGCTAAAAGATGTTAAATTTTGTACTTGTTAGGCATATTTTATTTCATAATTACACCCAGTCAAATTCAAACAAAAACTAAATGAAAGATCACTAGGGTACTGGGTTTTTAGGCTTTCATTAAGTAGAGGTCAATACTGGGTTTTGTTTTGGTTTTATTGGAGAAGATTAGAGGTACTGCTTACTATTAGCTTCTTTTTTTGTTGTTTGTTTTTGAGGTAGGGTCTCTTTCTTTCAGCCTGTGCTAGAGTGAGACCCTAGCCTCAAAAAAAAAAAAAAAAAAAGGGATGGTGGAAGAAAATAAATAATGAAAGCGCTGTCTTTTCAACCAAGCATGCTGGTCTTCTGTTGACCTTACACACTTTTATACCCAGCTCATCATCACCAGATTTAAGCTCCAGCACTAAACTTATGGCCAGTAGGAAGAGCACAGGACAGCTAAATGTGAACCCTGGCCCTGCCAGTGGCAACCCCACCACTGCAGAGCGGAGCCGCCACCAAAGAAGCTTCTCCGTGCCCAAGAAGTTTGGTGTCGTTGACCGATCCTCCGACCCACCTCGAAGTGCCACACTGGACAGAATCCAAGCTTGTACCCAACAGGGTCTCTCCTCAAAGACCAGAAGTTCTTCCTCATTAAAGGACAGTCTCACAGACCCATCCCACATAAACCATCCAACTAACCTGCTGGCCACCATCTTCTGGGTCACAGTGGCCTTGATGGAGTCTGACTTTGAGTTTGAGTATCTGATGGCCTTTAAGGCTCTTGAATCGACTGCTGGCCCATATGCCCCTAGATAAAGCTGAGAACCGGGAAAAACTCGAGAAACTTCAGGCACAGCTCAAGTGGGCTGACTTCTCAGGGTTACAGCAGCTACTTCTGAAAGGATTCACATCCCTCACCACCACAGACCTCACTCTGCAACTTTTCAGCTTGCTGACGCCAGTGTCCAAAGTGCCCATGGTGGACTCAACCCAAGCTATTGGTAAGGCCAACATTACCCATTCTTATACTTCCACAGGAGGCCGTGGCCAGCTTGATTGTGATAATCCAGACCTACTACTTTCGACAATTCTAATGAATGGTTCTTTTGAAATAGATTGCTCTTTTTAAAAAAAAAAGCTGCTTTTGTTTATTTATTTATGATGGTGGGGAGAGGCAGAGACAGAGAGAATGGGCACACCAGGGCCCCTAGCCACTGCAAATGTACTCCAGAGACATGTGCCACCTTGTACACCTGGCATGTACATGGGTACTGGGGAGTCGAACCCAGGTCCTTAGGCTTTGCAGGCAAGTGCCTTAACCACTAAGCCATCTCTACAGCCCAACTGCTCTTGCTTTTAAAATTCTTTGTTAGTGGCACTGAGGATGTTGCTTTTGATAGAGTACTTAGCTAGCATGCCTTTGATTGATCCCTAGCACTGAAAAAGAAAATTAGATGTCTTTATATTATAAGATAATGGCATGAGGGGGAAATTTTATAGATTGATCACTTTATGTTTTCCAGATCTGTTCTCTATGTGTGTATCTGTCTCTCTTCTCTCTGTTTCTCTGTGCTTGCAAATAAATATATAAATTTTTTTTAAGCTGACGAGGGTGCTGGGGGAGTATCTCAGAGTGCCTGTCATGCACAAAGCCCTGAGCTCAATCCCTAGCGCTATAGATAACGAGCATGGTGGCATATACCTGTAATCCCAGCACTCAGGAAGGCGAGGCAGCTACATAGCAGCTTAGAGGCCAGTCTGCGCAGCATACGACCCTATCTCATAAAAAGGGGAAGCAGGGAACAACAACAAAAAAAAAAAGCCAGGCATGGTGGTGCACACCTTTAATCCCAGCACTCGGGAGGCAGAGGTGGGAGGATCCCCATGAGTTCGAGGCCACGCTGAGACTACAGAGTGAATTCCAGAATTCTAGGTCAGCCTGGACTAGAGCAAGACCCTATCTCAAAAAACCAAAAAATGAAAAGGGGGGGCTGGAGAGATGGCTTAGCAGTTAAGGCGTTTGCCCACAAAGCCAAAGGATCCCAGTTCAATTCTCCAGGACCCATGTTAGCCAGATGCACAAAGGGGCGCATGCATCTGGAGTTTGTTTGCAGTGGCTGGAGGCCCTGGCATGACCTTTCTCTCTCTCTCTCTCTCTCTCTCTCTCAAATAAATAAATAAAATATATTTTTAAAAAATAAATTGAAGCAGTGGAGCCAGGCATGGTGGTGCACGCCTTTAATCCCAGCACTCAGGAAGCAGAGGTAGGAGGATTGCTGTGAGTTCAAGGCCACCCTTAGACTACATAGTGAATTCCAGGTCATCCTGGGCTAAAGCAAAACCCTACCTTAAAAAAAAAGAAGAAGAAGACCCTTTTTGGCAAACTCAGCTTTGGTACATTCTGTCTCTTCTTTAACCCAGGGTTTCCACTGAATGTATTGTGCCTCCTGCCGCAGCTGATCCAGCATTTTGAAAGTCCCAATCAGTTCTGTAAGGACGTAGCCGAAAGGATCTCTCAGGTATGTGTTCCGGTTCCACACACAGGCAAGTGCATGCAGGCCGTCAGGAAACCCCCATGTCAGATGGAAACTGTCAGGCCCCTAGAAGGCAAGAATGTTTGCTTAAACTGATTAGTAATTAGCATTAGTTAATGTGTAAAGTATTCTTCTTTGTCTTCATTATTTACAAAAAGTAAAAGAATGATCAGTCCAGTTTCCAAACTTGGATGACTTACAGCAAAGCTGCCAGTGTTCCCTTTCTATTCACTGGAACACGATCCCTAATTGGTTTGCTTCTCTTAAAAGGTTTGTCTGGAAGAGAAGAACCCCAAGCTTGCGAATCTTGCACACGTTATGACCCTTTATAAAACACACAGCTACACAAGGGACTGTGCCACGTGGGTCAACGTGGTCTGTCGGTACCTTCACGAAGCGTATGCTGACATCACCTTGAACATGGTCACCTACCTGGCCGAGGTAAGCTTTTCACCTAAGGATAATGTCTATTTAGCATCCACAGTTAACATGTTTGTACAGTTGATGGTAGATACTAGTCTTCTTTTACTGAATGCTTATCATGTACTATCGTAAATGCTAATGGAATTGTTTTAGGGCTGAGGATATAGCTCAGTGATAGAGCATTTGCTTAGCATGTGCTTAGCATGTACAAGGCCCTGGGCTCAACTTCCAGTACCAGAAGGGAAAAAAAGAAGGGAAAAAAAAAACTCAGTGGAATCCCTACAACCTCTTAAAATAAGGAACCTGGGCTGGAGAGATGGCTTAGTGGTTAAGGTGCCTGCCTCCTAAGCCTAAGAATGCCGGTTCCAATCTCCAGAGGTTCCAATCTCCAGGTCCCACGTTTAGCCAGATGCAAAGTGAAGCAAGGGTGCAATGCTGCACTTGACCACAAGGGGGCGCACGCATCATGATTTCATTCACAGCAGCTGAGAGGCTGCTGGCACGCCCATCTCTATCTGTCTTCTTCTCCCTCTCTCTCTGTCTCTCTCTGTGTCTCTCTCCAAAAATAAAAACAAAAAACAAAAAAATAATAAAATGAGGAACCTGAGGTTCAGCCCAGTTAAGGGTTAATTAATTTAAGATGGCAGAGGTAAGCTTTGAACCTAGATCCCACTGCCTCAGGTACTTATCTCCTGCTTATATATTCATGCATGCCAGAGCATGGCTGAGATAAGAAACTTTGCTTATTTGAGAGAGAGAATGAATGAGCACACCAGGGCCTCCATACACTGCAAACGAACTCCAGGCCCATGCACCACCATTTGGCTTTACATGGGTACTAGGGAATCGAACCTGGGTCCTTTGGCTTTTGCTGGTAGAGCCTTAACCACTAAGCCTTTTATCCAGCCCACACTTACAATTTTATGTGTCTGTGGCCAACTTTTACGCTGCACGGCTCTGCTTGCTTAATATTAACTTGATCTGCGTGTTGTTCATGTAACACACAGGGAGTGTTTTAAATGACCCTGCAATTTTGTCAGCTTAATGAGATACATGATCTTCTCCAATTTGTTGTTTACGTTTGTAATGTTTCAGTTACAAACAGTTTTGCTCTGATATTTGATAGTTTATCAGATGATAATTGATTTGACCAAAATAATCATGTCAGATAATCTCAGGTGATCCCATTTTCCAAAGTAGAACCATCCAGTCAGTGGGGCTGCGGGTGTTATTTTGTTCTTTCGTCCTTTGACATAAGAATTGTCCTTATGTATTTCCTTTCCAGTCAACATGGTCATTTCCCACACAGTAGATTTCTGTAGCTGTTTGTTTCCTCGTGTGTTAACTGCTGTTACTTCCTTTGACCTCTTTTGATGTGGAATTCAGCATCTGCTTGGATCATTTCCATCAATTCTTTACAGTATACCTGACCTAAAAAAACTCTTATCATATATACATAATATATATTTTCTCATTGTTTTAGTTTTCTTTTGGACAATCTCATTGATTTTTTTTTCCTGATTATAAAAGCAGTAGATGTTCATAACATAAAATTTGGATGGTATAGAAGATCTTTTAAGAGAAAAGAAAAATATATGTTTGTATTATTTAGAAAGAAACACTATTGACATTGTCTTTGGATTCCTTCCCAATGTTATTTCTGTATAATACACACATTCATGTCAGCATTGGTACCCTCTGTTATTCATTTAATTGTGTTTATTGTATCTTTATTTGATATTTTCTAAGTTCCTTCATTGTCTTTAAAATGTCATTCTGGGGCTGGCGAGATGGTTAAGCAGTTAAGGCACTTGCCTACAAAGCCAAAGAACCCAAGTCCAATTCCCCAGGACCCACGTAAGCCAGATGCACAAGGTGGCTCACATATCTGGAGTTCATTTGCAGTGGCTGGAGGCCCTCTCTCTCTCTCTCTCTCTCTCTCTCTCTCTCTCTCTCTCTAATAAATAGATAAAAATGAAGTTTTAAAAAATTTTAGGTCATTCTGAGGGGGCCAGAAAGATGGCTCAGTAGTTAAAGGCACTTGCTTGCAAAGCCTGACAACCTGAGTTCTATTCCCCAGTCCCCACATAAAGCCAGATGCACAGGGTGGTGCATGCATCTAGAGTTAGTTTACAGTGGCAGGAAGCCCTGGTATACCCATTCCCTCTCTCTCTGTCTCTGTCTCCCTCTTGGTATCTCTCTGCTTGAAAATACATAAATAAAAATATATTTTTTAAAACTTATATATCCATTCCCCTAGTGTCCAACAGCTTATAGTACATTCTCATTGTGTTCTATGTGATTTTTCTTTACCATGTAAATAATGCCATGGAAAAATTTTATACATGAAGCCAGGCGTGGTGGCACACGCCTTTAATCCCAGCACTCAAGAGGCAGAGGTAGGAGGATCGCTGTGAGTTCAAGGCCACCCTGAGAATACAGAGTGAATTCCAGGTCAGCCTGGGCTACAGTGGGACCCTACCTTGAAAAAAAAAATGTTATACATGAATCATAGTATTTATTTCCAGCTTGGGAGACAGTCCTAAAGTATTATTATAATTCCAAAACTGTGGCCATTAGCTGCACATGCATGGTGTCACTCACCTTCATTCCCAGCACTTGGGAGCCTGAGGCAGGAGGATAAAGACTTTGATGCCAGCCTGAGATATACAGTGAGACCTCATCTCAAAGAACAGAGCAACAACAAAAAGATGTGGGCCTCCTTAGTGCTCTTATTCACAACAGACGCTTGCCAAGTGATCCAATTTACATTTCTATTGGTGTCTTGAATATTTGTTCCCTTATCTCCTTAACCAATTCTGAATATTATTAATTTCTAATCTGTGTCAATTTGATATCTGGTAAATTATTTCTTTAAGGTTTTAATTTTTTAAGAATTTTTTTATTATTTATTTATTTGAGGGAGAGAGAATGAGGCAGATAGTAAAAGGAAGAGAGAGAATGGGTATTTCAGGACCTCTAGCCTCTGCAAACCAACTGCAGATGCATGTGACACCTTGTGCATCTGGCGGAGAACTGAACCTGGCTCCTTTGGCTTTGTAGGCAAGTGTCTTAACTGCTAAGCCATCCCTCCAGCCCATAAGTTTTTTAAATTTGTGATAGTGTTTGATGTTTTTCTGTTGGGATGCATTTTCTTTGTTTTTTTCCCTGTGACCTTTATGTCTTCAGAACTCCTCAGACCTCCTTCACTGTCATTTCATCAGTAGTTAGAACTTTGTTTCTAGTCCTAAGCAAACTGCAGTGGTAAAGGCCAGGGAAAGGCTGAGTGCTTCCCTGGGGAAGGCTGGTTTGAGCTGACTGCCTGTACTTTGCCTCCCACAGTTGCTGGAGAAGGGTCTCCCCAGCATGCAGCAGCCCCTTCTGCAAGTCATCCACAGTCTTCTCAGCTACATGGACCTTTCCGTCATCCCTGTCAAACAGTTCAACGTGGAGGTGCTGAAGACCATCGAAAAATACGTGCAGGTGGGAATTTGGAAAGCTTCACTTAGCAGCCGGAGTCACGCAGGCACCGAGGCCTGCCCATAGCTTAGACTCGGATACAAAGCCATAGGTGTGCCAGACCACACAGTGACCCCTGTACACTCATGACACACCACAAACCACTGAGCACATGAGTTGAGCGCTGGGGGGGCATTTGGAGGGAGAAGATAGAACAAGGCCTTGGCGCATTCCTCACTTCTGAGAACACAGTTTCATCATAGGGCTCACGGGCTGGGTGTGTAAGCAAACGCCTGCCTGGAAGGGTTGACGCAAGGTCCTGGTTCTTGTTTCAAAGGAGAAGAAAGAAGAGTGCGTATACGCCAGGTTCTGGGTTCCAGGCCAAGTAATAAGCAGTTAAAATTGCCACTTCGGAGTTCAGGGAATAAGGTGAAGGAACTTGCATAAATATACTTGAAAATATTCTAACAAACAACCAAAAAAATAATGTTGAGAGAATAAATGAAGCAGAATTACAAAAGGATGAAGGGCCAGAGGGGGCACGTTATGCTCATCTCTGCCTCTGTGTTTTAAATTTATTTCCATAACCATCTCTAAAACTTTAATAAAAGCAATAATAAAAACCATCAAGATGGGCTGGACAGATTTTGGTGGTTAAGGCGCTTGCCTGCAAAGCCTAAGGACCCAGGTTCAATTCCCCAGGACCCACATAAACCAGCTGCATAAGGTGGCACATGGAGTTCCTTTGCAGCAGCTGAAGGCCCCAGTGTACCCATTCTCTATCTGATTCTTTCTCTCTCTATCAACAAATTAAAAGAAAACAACAGCCAGGCGTGGTGGTGCACACCTTTAATCCCAGCACTCGGGAGGCAGAAATAGGAGGATCACCGTGAGTTCGAGGCCACCCTGAGAATACAGAGTGAACTCCAGGTCAGCTTGAACTAGAGTGAGACCCTACCTCAAAAAACAAAAAACAAAAAAGAAAAAGAAAAAAAAGAAAGAAAAAGAAAAGGAAAGGAAAGGAAAGGAAAGGAAAGGAAAGGAAAGGAAAGGAAAGGAAAGGGAAAAAAAGCACTGGCCCCAGGATCTCAGTTACTAGAGGGTAGGGCTTGTGTTTGATCCTGGCTCTAAACCATTGCTTTTATTCCATTGTATCAGGCATCTGCCCAGCCACTCACTTGGGGAGCATGCACCAACATCTACCGGCTGCTTACTGAAGGCCTTATGCTGAAGGGGGGCAGGAGAAAGATAATTAGAATCTAATTTCTAAACTGAGAAAACTGACTGAAGTAGGGAAGCCCTGGGCACTGGAAGCAGCTCATGGCCTCCTGGGGGTTTAATGGACAGGCCACACCCAACAGCATCTTACGAATTCTTTGTCTCCCTAATGTACTTGGTGAGTTGCTGAGTTTAAGGACCAACACTGGGTTGTCTCTGGATAATCTCGTTGACTAAGGTATACCATGTAAACTTCAGACTGGAAACATCTTCACTAACACATTACAGTAATCATTTAATGCGGGCTGGAGGGATGGCTTTAGTGGTTAAAGCGCTCGTTTGCAAAGCCTAAGAACCTAGGTTCGGTTCCCCAGGACCCAGGTAAACCAGATGTACAAGGCAGTGCATGCCTCTGGAGTTCACTTGTAGTGGCTAGAGGCCCTGGAGTGCCCATTCTCTCTCTTCTGTCTGCCTCTTTCTCAAATAAATAAAATTAAATTTAAAAAAAAAGAAATCATTTAATGCTAAGTGTGATTTGCAAGCTTTTCTCTCAGTTTGATTTTTCAAGTATGAATAACATTAGTGTCACGTGGAAGGCATTCAGTCATAGGGTCGGTGCTCACAGGTGACAGAGGGTCAGTGTCCAGTTTCCTGCTATCCCCAGGGCCCATTTCCTGACTTCTCACTCTGTCCTAGGTCTGCCCGTTAGCTCTGGTACCTGATTTTTTTTTTTTAATCCTTGAGCTATGGCTGATTCAATCTTGAAACCATGACCTCCCGTTTTTCAGAATTCAACAGGGCCGCAGTGTGTTTTATTATGTATTTGTTTGTAATAAATATAATGTCTATGTTCAGTATCTTTGTGAGAGGGGTCAAAAGTTCTCTCCTACAAACCAATTTGGGGGTTGTCAGGGAAACAAAAATGGTTAAAAAAAAAAAACACCGTGAATCTTAAAGGAGGAGTAAGTGCTAAGGAGAAGAAAGCATTCCAGGCAGAGGAAGTAGCAGGACAGGCGCGGAGGTTGAGGCCTTGCCTGGTTGGGGAACTCTGATAACTTGAGCAGGCCATACGCAGACTATAAATTCCATCCTGTCTTCACCAGGGGGAGCATTTGGGCAGGAAGGGGGCTTGATGGAGTGTTCCACAAAGATCAGTGGAGGCCACTTAAGAGGCCACTGGAATAGTTCAGGCAGGACCAGAGAGAGACTTCAGCTAAGCTGCATGCCGGAATGGAAAGGAGGGAACAAAATTGTGAGGAGGGACGGTAGGAAAGACATATAGAAGGAGTTCCTAGATTCTTGGGTTAGATAATGAGAAAGATTGTAAAGGTTGGAAGGAAAGAGGTGAATATCCTTGGAAATGAAATGGAGCAGAAAGATTAGGAGAAATTGAAAGAAAATTCTGAAAGTGGATGATCAAAAGTCTAGCACATTTGGAGCTCTTTTTTTTAGACTCATTTATTTGAAAATGAACAAAACAGATCTTCCTATTGTTTTCTAAATGTGGCTCGTTGTATGTATAAATATTCTTTTAACAATATTATTTGCCTTTTACTTATCACTAACTTTGCTGTCAGGGAACTCTGGCTGGTCATAGATGGTTCCATGCTGATCATTGGCTTTCAAAAATGGAATTTCTTTTTTCACGGTAGGGTCTCACTCTAGCTCAGGCTGACTTAAAATTCACTGTGTAGTCTTAGGGTAGCCTCGAACTCACGGTGATCCTCCTACCTCAGCCTCCTGAAAATGGAATTGTTTTTAACACTTGAATGTTTATTTCCTACAGAGTGTCCATTGGAGGGAGGCTTTGAATATCTTGAAGCTGGTTGTTTCTCGGTCGGCCAGCCTGGTGTTGCCTTCCTACCAGCACAGCGACCTCTCCAAGATAGAAATACACCGAGTGTGGACCAGTGCTTCCAAGGAACTGCCTGGCAAGACCCTGGACTTTCACTTTGACATTTCAGAGGTACTTAGCTATTTGAACTGTATCTATGAACTTCAGCCTGAATTTATGGGGGCAGAGGTTAAAAATACTTATTTGGAAAAATAAAGACATATTTACTGTAAATAAAGACTTCTAAAGTCAGAGCTAGGGTCTTTGCTTTCTTTTTTTAATTTTTTTTGTTTATTTATTTATTTATTTGAGAGCAATAGACAGAGAGAGAAAGAGGCAGATGCATAGAGAGAGAATGGGCGCACCAGGGCCTCCAGCCACTGCAGACGAACTCCAGATGCATGCGCCCCCTTGTGCATCTGGCTTACATAGGTCCTGAGGAATCGAGCCTTGAACCGGGGTCCTTAGGCTTCACAGGCAAGCGCTTAACTGCTGATCCATCTCTCCAGCCCTTCTTTCTTTTTTTTTTTTCAATTTTTATTTTTTCGAGGTAGAGTCTCCCTCTAGCCCATGCTGACCTAGAATTCACCTGGAGGTCTCAGGGTGGCCTCAAATTCATGATGATCCTCCTACCTCTGCCTCCTGAGTGCTGGGAATAAAGGTGTGTGTCATCATGCCTGGCCAGGTTCTGTTCTTTTAAGAATACATTGAAGGACTAAAAGAGATGGCTCAGTACTTAAGGCACTTGCCTGTGAAGCCTAATGACCCTGGTCTGATTCCCCAGTACCTACGTAAAAGCCAGGTGCACAAAGTGGCACATGCATCTAGAGTTCATTTGCAGCCACTAGAGGCCCTGGTGCACTCATTCTCATTCTCTCTCTCTCTCTCTCTCTCTCTCTCTCTCTCTCTCCTCTTTCTGTCTCCTTCTGCTTGCAAATAAACAAAATATTTTTAAAAAAACAATATATTGAAGCCTGGGCTTTAACCCCAGCACTCAGGAGGCAAAGATGGGAGGATCCATGGAGCTCATTGGCTAGACAGGCTATTCTAACTGGTAAGCTCCAAGCCAATGAGAGACCCTCTCTCAAAAAAAAGGTGGGGCTGGAGAGATGGCTCAGCACTTAAGGATCCCTGTTTGATTCTCCAGGTCCCATGTAAGCCAGATGCACATGGCAGCGCATGAGTCTGGAGTTCGTTTCAGTGGCTAGAGGCCCTGGTGCGCCCATTCTCTCTCTCTCTCTCTCTCTCTCTCTCTCTCTCTCTCTCTCTCTCTCACTCTCACTCTGTCTCTAATAAATAAATAAAAATAAATCAGAAAAAAAAATTTTAAGTGGATGGAGTTCCTGGGGATAACACCTCTGGCCTCCACACATGCATGCACACACATATGCACACACTCACATACACATATATAAACATGCATGCACACACATGCAAAAAACTAAATGAAAATAAATTTTAAAGAAACAATAAACTAGATTATATCCAGTTTAGCTTTTGTGACACAACAGTATTCATTGACTTTCATACTTTCAGTATTCAGGATGAGATACTCATTTGTATCTATACTTAAATACTATTAAGATCTATATGTAAATGATACTGAGGTATTAATTCAACCCCATCCATATTTAATTTTTTTTCAGGGGGAACTAGAGAAAAAAGCTGTTTTTATCCTTTGACTTGAGTTTGTACTGCTCCAAAAACAGAAAACAGTAGGCAGTTAGCTGCATCCCTCGAACCCCAGAAAGCCAAACTCTTCCACAAGGATGAGCCCGGGAAGCTTTGGGATCAAATTACTGGTCAATTTCTGCCACCTACAGGATACAGCCTGCCTGGCTGCCACTCTGCAATGTTTTCAGAAGTGATATTTATAAAGCATTGTCCAACTTTCTGGCCCTGACATCATCCATTTGAATAATTGAAAAGATATAAATAAGTAAAATTTTAAATAATTGAGGCTATTTAATGACTGATGGCTAAAGGTTGAAGAGAAAGGAAAAAACGTTAGTCATTTTTTACAAGAACTTGTATTAAGCTCAGCATGTGAAACACATCCATAACCCCCAAAGATTGGGAGGCAAAAGAAACAGAAAGAGTGCTACAACTTCAGGCCAACCTGATCTACATATCAAGTTCCAGGCTAGCCAGGGCTACATAGTGAGAAAATAAAAAAAACACCACCAGCACCAGGTGTGGCCGCACATGCCTTTAATCCCAGCACTCGGGAGACAGAGAGGTAGGAGAATGGCCATGAGTTCGAGGTCACCCTGAGACTGCATAGTGAATTCCAGGTCAGCCTGGGCTAGAGTGAGACCCTACCTCAAAAAAATGTGGATTCTATATTAACACAAATCTCAATCATTTGCTATCTGGTTGTTGTACTTCAGGAAAAAAACACTGTGGATATCAAGATATGGTCTAACAAGGCTAGGAGATGGCTCAGTGACTAAAGGCACTTGTTTGAAAAGCCTGCCAGGCCTGGGTTCGATTCCTAGTCCCCATGTAAAAGCCAGATGCACAAAGTGGGGCATATGTCTGGAGTTCGTTTGCAGTGACACAAGACCCTTGTGTACCCATACTCACTCTCTCAAATAAATAAAATATTTAAATATTTTTAAAGTATAACATAACAATTACCAGATAAAGGATGGGTCAGTTCTGAGGACAATCTGATCTCTGATCTCTGTAGGTTACCAGGCAGGCCAGAGCTATGTAGTGAGAGTTTGTCTCAAAAAGAATGACTGCCTGAATGAATGAATGAATGAATGAATGAATGAAAAATATAGGGAGGAAAGGAGAGAGGGAGAAAGGAAGGAAAGAAAGAAAGAAAGAAAGAAAGAAAGAAAGAAAGAAAGAAAGAAAGAAAGAAAAGGAGGGAGGAGATGGAGAGATTGTTCAGCAGTTAAAGGCACTTGCTTGCAAAGTCTAATAGCGTAGGTTCAAATCCCCAGTACCCACATAAAGCCAGATGCACAAAGTGGCCCATGCATCTGGAGTTCGTTTGCAGGGGAAGGAGGCCCTAGTGTGCCCATAGTCAGTCTCTCTCTCTCTCTCTCTCTCTGTATCTCTCTCAAATAAAAAAAATAAATCTGAAAAAAAAGAAAGAGAAGAGGAGAGGGGAATAGAGGGAGTAAAGAGGAAGGAATGAAGGAAGGAAGGGAGGGAAACAAAGAAGAAGGAAAGGAAAATAAATTCTTTCAACTTTAAACATCTTACAGCTGACATCTTTCCCGCTGTTCCACTTCTAATCTTTACCCCTGATTTCTAAAGCATATGGAAGAACAGGTCATTGCATTGGTTTCTTGCGAGCAAAGAGAGTGAGAAAATGTCAAAGATGCAAAATGATTCAGAGTGAGTCCTGGGCATTAGCAAATGAGCCAACATTAACACTGAGCTTCTAATCTGATATTTAACCACGTGAGCAGTTTTTGATCACTTCTGGAAAGATCGGTTTATTTATTCCACATGAGTATTACGATGCAATAAAATGCTTTGTATTCTTCTTTCTCAAGACACCAATCATTGGGAGACGATATGATGAACTGCAGAATTCCTCTGGGCGGGACGGGAAGCCCAGGGCCATGGCTGTCACCCGGAGCACGTCTTCCACTTCATCGGGCTCCAACTCCAATGTCCTTGTTCCTGTGAGCTGGAAAAGGCCTCAGTATTCTCAGGTATTCAGTCCTAGACTTTCCGCACTGAAAGGGGGTTTGGAGGATCTACCGAAGCCACTTGCACATGGGATAACAGATTCCTGCCATCGCCCTGCAGCATTGCCCGTCTGGGTCCCAGTGCTTCCAGCAATGGCGCCTCAGCACTTGAAGGACACCCAGTGCATCTTTGAGCAGCTCACTGAATTGAGTTGAAGTCTGACTTTGTCACTTCTAGTTCTCTTAAAGCTTTAGAAAACAAAATCTGATCTGCCTTTTACATGGCATTCTGTTGCAGTTAACTTCTCTTTGCTGGGACAAACACCCGACCAGATGCAGATGGGAGAAAAGGGTTTATTTCAGGCTTGCAGATTCCAGGGGAAGCTCCATCATGGCTGAAGAAGCTGGCTCACTTCCATAGATACATAGGGGACAGAGAGAGAGAGAGAGAAAGAGACAGCACCAACAGCCAACAAACACAAACAGCCAGTGTTCAAACTTACTCTGAACACACCTTTGGGCTGGACTAAAAGATTTGCCCCCTGCAACTTCTTCTCCAGCAGACTGCTGGAGGTTTAAGTTGCAAGCTTAACAAAAAAAAAAAAAAACTTGGGCTATGGGAGACATACATGTCACATTCACGGTGTCCCTTCAAATGTTTGAAGAAATCTTGCCTGTCTGCCATTCATCCCGATGAGTCTCCAGTTCTCCACATAGCACTTCCCTATAGGGCTTAGATTTGTACAGAGTTGATGGCACTACACACTCAACGACCACGCTGCCTGGTCTTCTCAGAGCAAAAGCTTGATTCAGAGTTCAGTCATTAACATGCTAAGCCACACAGAGCAGATGGAGCCATCAAATTTCTCCATGGTTTAGTTGTCACCACCTAGGACAAGATGTAGAATCTATGAGTGACTGCATCACAGCGTTGATGCCACCGGGCTCTCAGATAAAACCTCTCCATTATTCTGGAGTCTTTCAGTGGCATGTGGTAGACACCCACTGAAAAGTTTTCTTAAGTAGGAGAAAATGTATGAAAAAGCCATCTGTGGGGCTGGGGAGAAGGTACAGCAGTTAAGGCACTTGCTTGCAAAGCCTAACAACCTGAGTCTGATTCTCCAGTACCCACAGAAAGCCAGATACACAAGGTGGCTCATGCTTCTGGAATTCGTTTACAGCAGCTGGACACTATGGTATGCCTATTCTCTCTCTCTTCTGGGCATGGTGGCACATGCTTTTAATCCCAGCACTCAAGAGGCAGAGGTAGGAGAATCGCTGTGAATTGGAGTCCAACCTGAGATGACATAGTGAATTCCAGGTCTGCCTGAGCTAGAGCAAGACCCTACTCTACCTTGGAAAAAACAAACAACAACAAAAAAAAACTATGTTAGTCAGTCTTATGTCATGGTGTCAAAATACCTAAGGGAAAATATCTTATAAAGAAGCAAGGAGGTTGGTTTTTTTGTTTTGTTTTGTTTTTTGTTGGTTTTTTTTTTTTTTTTTTTGGCTCACAGTTTCAGAGGTTTCAGTCCATGGTCACTTGCTCCTGGTGCTGGTCTGTGAGTTCACAGTCCATTAGCATGGGAGTGCATGGTAGGGGAGGCCAGAATCTCATGACAGCCAGGAATCAAACAGCAGGAAGGGAAGTGGCTAGGATCCTACTGTCTCCTTCAAGAGCATACTCCCAATGACCTAAAATCCTCCCCCTAGGCCCCACCTCCTAACAGTCCCACCACCTCCCCGCAGTACCACAGGCCGGTGACTAAGTCTTTTCACACGTGGGTCTTTGGTGGATATTCAGATCTAAACTGTATCAGTGTCCATCTTGGCTCTATGCACAGCTAGATCCTAGCACACAAAGCCCAGGAACCTGACCCATACACCCTCTCTCTCCTTAGGGTCCCCACTTCTCTTCCCAAACTCGTAGCATCCTGTTTTCCCCTCTGTTAGCTGCACTCTGTGGCAGGCTCTTCCCATAGGAAGCAGCAGCAACCTCATTTATTTTTTTGTTTCTCAAGATAGGATTTCACTCTGTCCCACGCTGACCTGGAATTCACTATTTAAGACTCAGGGTGGCCTTGAACTCATGAGAGTCCTCCTACCTCTGCCTCCCAAGTGCTGGGATTAAAGGCGTGCGCCACCACGCCTGGCTTCCTAATTCATGTTTTGGTTCTGATGATCTCAAAACAGAGGCTTTCCTTCCAGTCTTCCTGGACAGCCATAGTGGTTCCGGAAAAAGGAGCTCCTGCAAAGTGCGGGAGAGAGGCGGTGTTCATGTAGAAGGAGGGGGACCTTCCTCGGGGTAGAAGAAGAGCTTGAGTGGCCAGAGGAAGGCTAAGTGGGTCCTGAACAAGACAAGCACTGTGTTTCCATGCCCTGTAGATGCACCACCACCACCCATCCCAGGTTTGGGAAATGGACTCTATAACACAGAGTCACCCAGACCCAGCATGGCCTCAGCTACTGTGCATCTGAGTTTTTACAGTCAGTCTTGGGAAAGATAAGGAAAGGGTGGATCCCGATGTCATGTTCCTGTACATCTGTTTCTTCTCAGAATTGTCAAATGTTCTTAAGATGTAGGGAGATAGTTTGAGCAGATCTGACGAACTTATTTATTTATTTATTCATTTATTTATTTTTATTTTATTTTTATTATTATTATTATCATTGGTTTTTTGAGGTAGGGGCTCACTCCAGCCCAGGCTGACCTGGAATTCACTATGTAATGTCAAGGTGGCCTTGAACTCATGGTGATCCTCCTACCTCTTAAAATCAAGGTCCTTCTAACTACCTTTGAAACAATATGGTATTGAACGAAAGTGAACCTGGCTCCATTAAGGACAAATCTAGCCAGGCATGGTGGTACATGCCTTTAATCCCAGCACTCGGAAGGCAGAGGTAGCTCATTGTTGTGAGTTCTAGGACAGTCTGAGAATACATAGTGAATTCCAGGTCAGCTTGGGCTAGAGTGAAACTCTGCCTCAAAAAAAGAAAGAAAGAAAGAAAGGAGGGAGGGAGGGAAGGGAGGAAGGAAGGAAGGAAGGAAGGAAGGAAGGAAGGAAGGAAGGAAGGAAGGAAGGAAGGAAGGAAAAAGGACAAATCTTAGAATAATAGTGCCACTGCCTCCTAGTAGTCTCCGTGTATCAAACCTATATCAGATAAAGGGAATTAGGAAGCTGGCTTTAAGAGCAAGTCTAAAGTACATTACCATTTTTTAGGCTCTGGCTACTGCTTCTTTTCATTGGGAGAGGCTTGTTATCTCATTGGAAAAGGTAACAAGGGCTCTATTAAGAATGCCCAGGTGGAGTGGGGCATGGTGACACATTCCTTTTAATCCCAGCACTCCACAGGCAGAGATAGGAGAATCACTGTGAGTTCGAGCCCAGCTAGAGTGAGACTCTACCTCCAAAAGATAAAAATAAAAAAGAATTCCCAGGCAGAAGAGATTCAAAAACAAGGTTTATGAAGAAAAACAAAAGGAACTGAATCTATTTAACTTTAGGGAATCAACTGAGAAAGATTTAACACAGCCTGTGAATAATTGAAGGCTTTCATTCTGTAAAACAGAAAGTTATTCTCTCATTTGAAGAAAAAAGACTTGTAATACAGACATATATATATTCACATATGCACACACACACAGTATATATAACAATGTAGACTTAATTTTGATGATAGCAAAGCCTTGCTATGATGAAAAGTTGCAACCTACAAGAAAAGATTATCAAGGGGAACACTGGTTTTCCATTAAAGGGTCTTAGGATTGATTTTCTCTCTCACACACATACACACAATGAATAAGAGATCAGCCCTACCCAGTTAAAACATGATGCGAGTCTCATTTTAAATTATGTAATAGTTCAAAGAGGGAAGTGGAAAAGAGGGCTATTTCTGTGGTAAAAGCATTTGCCTAGCATCTAGGAGGGAATGGGTTCATTCCCCAGTGCCAGTGAGGGTGGACGGGGAAATTAATAACATTTCATGTAACATAATATATCTAAAAATAATATTTCAATATGTTATTAGTGTTTTACAGTCATTTTACAATCCTTTTCGTGTCGGGTTTTATGTAATTTACATCTCAATATTTAGTGACCCACATGTCATTCATGACTGTCCACCCCTTGTGGCTAAGGTCTACAGTATTAGGGCCAATTTGCTCATAGGACCCCACAATGAAAACTTCCCTTGCGTTTTCTTTTTTATTCTCCAGAAGAGAACAAAAGAGAAGTTGGTGCATGTCCTTTCGCTGTGTGGCCAAGAAGTCGGACTAAGCAAAAACCCATCCGTAAGTTCTGTCCCCTGTTGTTTTTTTTGGTATCAGATGACTTTTGCCTTTGCTCTGTTTTGCCATTGATGGTACAGCTTGAAAGATTCTACTGTAACTGACAAGTAAGATATCCACCATCTATCCTACACCCTTTGTTCTTTTTTACCTCATGATTTGTCGTTGTTGTTTTCAAGGTAGGGTCTCACTCTAGCCCATGCTGACCTAGAATTCACTATGTAGTCCCAGGCTGGCTTCAAACTCAGAGGGATCCTCCTACTTCTGCCTCCCAAGTGCTGGGATTAAAGACATGTGCCATCACACCGAACTACCTCATGATTTTTGTTTTGTTTTTCAAAGTATGGTTTCACTCTAGCTGAGGCTGACCTGTAATTCACTATGTCATCTCAGGGTGGCCTTGAACTCATGGCGGTCCTCCTACCTCTACCTCCCAAGTGCTGGGATTAAAGGCATGCACCACCACGCCTGGCTACCTCATGATATTTAAGCTTAGTTTAGAGACTAGGAGAAATTTCATGGGCTCTTTGCTCCAGTCTGCCTAAGAATGCAGTTATTTTCTGTCTTTGATTTCTTGGATTTACTCTTGTAAATATGTCCAGACTTCCATACAACAGAGGTAGCAACGTCTACTATGCCTCCATCCATGACAATAGAATGGCAATCTCTCTGCAAATATTTCATGCATTGTCTCTGTTTTATACACATTTAGCATGAAAATAATGACACAGTAACAAAAAATTGGTAAAAAAAAAAATTATTATGCTCTGCCCACTGCACATATCACAATGTTAAAAATTAAATATGGGGCTGGAGAGATGCCTTAGCAGTTAAGGCACTTGCCTGAGAAGCCTAAGAACTCATGTTAAATCTCCAGGTCCCACGTAAGCCAGACTCACAGTGACGCAAGCACTCAATGTCGCACATGCGCACAAGGGGGCGCACATGTCTGGAGTACATTTGCAATGGCTGAAGGCACTGGCTCACCCATTATCTCTCTCGTGCTCTCTCTTTCTTTCTCTCTCCCACTCTCTCTACTGCTTTCTCTCTCTCATATATATAGCAAACCAGGGGCTGGAGAGATGGCTTAGCAGTTAAAACTCTTGCCTGTGAAGCCAAAGGACCCAGGTTCAATTCGCAGTATCCACATAAGCCAGATACACAAGGGGGCGCATGCTAGAGGCCTTAGCACACCCATTCTCTCTCTGTCTGCCTCTCTTCTCCCTCTCTCTCTCTCTTTCTCTCTGATTGCAAATAAATAAAAATAATATAATAAAATAAACAGAAAACCAGGGCTGGAGAGATGACTTAGTGATTAAGGAAGTTGCCTGCAAAGCCAAAAGATGCAGGTTCTATTCCCCAGGACCCACGTAAGCCAGATGTACAAATATTGGCACATGTATCTGAAGTTCATTTGCAGTGGCTAAAGGCCCTGGTGTGCCCATTCTCCCTCCCTCTCTCTCTCTCTCTCTCTCTCTCTCTCTCTCTCTCTCTCTCTACCTCTTGGTCTATCTCTCTCACAAAAATAAATAAATATTAAAATATTAAAAAGAAGCAGCAAACCAGCTGGGTATGGTGATGCACACCTTTAATCGCAGCACTCAGGAGGCGGAGGTAGAAGAATCACTGCCAGTCTGAGGCCACCCTGAGACGACACAGTGAATTCCAGGTCAGCCTAGGCTAGAGAGCAAGACCCTACCTAAAGAAAAAAGAAAAAAAAAAAAAACAGCAAACTAACTAATATACCAAATGAAGTAAGGATTAGCAAGCAAATTTCTCTATGGCAATAGTTTTCAAATCCCAAACTTGATCTACTGCCCAGGAGCAAGTGAAACACTAGAGGCTCTTAAATACTTGCTAAAGTACAAATTGGCATTTCTTTTCATCTGGGAAAGCTCAGCTAAACTTAGCCTCTGTTGAAGTCATCTTTTTAGCACTATTGATCAGTGGGTGGTTTTGTTGCTGCTCCTGTGGCATTGTTTAAAGCAGAGAGAAACAAGAATGTTTGAATCTGCAGTGCAAAACAGTCCACAAGGGCTATTTTGCTTATCGCCACTGTGGGTGTCACTCCTACCTCTGCCTCCCGAGTGCTGGGATTAAAGGCGTGAGCCACCACGCCCGGCTCCCACGTTCTCATTTAGGTGTAGACTGTCTGCCCCTGGATTTTCTGACTAAAAGTATTTACCTATAGTACTAACTAGAATAGACACGAACTAGGAAAAAAGGCCTTTGTGGAGGAAATCAGAGTTTCTGATTCATCTCTGGCTGCCTTCTCCATGAGCCCCCCTTTCTGATTATCTCACATCTTCACTTGCAATCCCTACACACCACTATGTGTCACATTGAATTTTACTGGAATATAGCCTCAGTATCTCTTATTTGAAATGCTTGGGACCAGAAGTGCTTCAGACTTCAGAGGGTTATTTTTGTTTTGTTTTTTATTTTATTTTGGAGTGTTTGTATAGATTTGATCCATTTTAAATTTTCCTAAAATCTAAAAATTGTGATCTTTTTAAAGTTTCTGGAAAAGCCAGGCATGGTGGCGCACGCCTTTAATCCCAGCACTTGGGAGGCAGAGGTAGGAGGATCCTGGGAGTTCGAGGCCACCCTGAGAATACAGAGTGAGCTCCAGGTCAGCCTGGGCTAGAGTGAGACCTTACCTCGAAAAACAAAAAAACAAAAAAAGTTTCTGGACTGGGCTAGTGAGGTGGCTCAGTAGAGACCCTATTCACTCTCATTCACTCTCTCTGTGTCTGTCTCCCCCCCCCCCAAATAAATAAAAAGTTTCTGGGCTGATGAGATGGCTCAGTAGCTTGCAAAGCCTGGGTTTGATTCCCTAGTGCCCATGTAAAGCCAAACTCACCAAGTGCCCCCTTGTGCGCAGATGCAGCATTGTGTGCTTGCTTCACTTTTGCGTCTGGCTAAACGTGGGACCTGGAGTGTGTCTGGAGTTCGTTTGCAGTGGCAGGAGGCCTTGACACACCCATACCTACTCTCTTCCTCTTTCGTTCTCTCTCTCTCTCTCAAATAATTTTTTGTTGTTGTTGAGTTTCAGATTTCAGAACATTTTAGATTTTGGATTTTCAGAACTGAGTTGTTTAACCTATACACTGCACATACATACATACATACATACATACATACATACATACATACATGTTTATTCTTGAGCTGAACATGAGAGACCATGGCCTAGGAATATAGATTCAGATCGGCTTGAATGATATATTCCTCTAAGGAAGGTTTTATTAGTTACAGAATAAAAGAAAATCACAAATCAATGCATTTGCCAAATACATTGGCACAGCAACGGAGGGAAAGTTCTGCTATAGATCTCATATGATATCTGAGGACATTCTTAGCTTTGGGGTTAGCTAGTGGACTGCTAAGAAAACATTTCAAAGGTTTTGCTTGACAGTCAAAAGGACAGTGAGTGGTTATTAAGAGAACTAAACATAGCCCAAGACAATTTGGCTGTGGATCTGCAACATTCCAATTCTTCCCCACCACCAAGTTCTTATTACTCAATCATGGAACCTTGTAGAAGCTTTGATGAAGATGTGGGGTTTTTTTTTTTTTTTTTGTTTTTCTGGGAACTTCAGTTTAAAAAGGGATGCTTTTTTTTTTTTTAATCTGAGAGAGACAGAGAGAAACAGAGAGAGAGAGAGAGAGACAGGATGGACGCGCCAGGGCCTCTCAGCTGCTATGAACAAACTCTGCCCCTTTGTGCGCAGATGCAGCATTGTGTGCTTGCTTCACTTTTGCGTCTGGCTAAACGTGGGACCTGGAGATTCGAATGGGCATTCTTAGGCTTCACAGGCAGGCGCTTTAACCACTAAGCCGTCTCTCCAGCCCTAAAAAGGGATGCTTTTGATTTTATTGCATACCTATACTCATTCTAGGCTGTCTAGCACAAGATTTAGGTTCATTATTATTTATTATTTCTACAAAGTTCTATTAAGTCAAGCATGGTGTTTTATAGCTATAATCCCAGCACCACAACAGACAAACAAAAAGTTCTATTAAAATGTGTAAGGAGGCGACGTATAGAAGTCCTGCATTTTGTTGGCTTCTAGTTCTTGTTCCTTACCAGTTTGTGGATCATCTGTAGAAGGTTTAAATTCTTTGTTCTCATGGTTCATTCTACAATAAATAGCTTGGCATCATACTTAAAATATTACACATACACAGCTTTAATCCCAGCACTTGGGAGGCAGAGGTAGGAGGATCACTGTGAGTTTGAAGCCACTCTGATACTACATAGTGAATTCCAGATCAGCCTGGGCTAGAGTGAGACCCTATCTTGTAAAACAAAAACATATGTATGTATGTATGTATGTATGTATGTATGTATGTATGTATGTATATGTATACATATACATATATAATCACATGTATGCATTTGATACGTGAAGGTGTAGTTTCTAACCTCAGTCAGCTCATGAGCAGTGGAAATTTTTCTTAGCTGCTTCAGTTTGTGAACACAGGCTTAGTGATTTCACACACACACACACACACACACACACACACTCGTGCTGTCCCATCTTCACCCATTAAGGAAACAAAACAATTCGACTGTAGAACATTTTGCCTGGTGCGTGCACTTGAGTGTTTGTAACGAGTTGAATCCAGAGGCACCTGTCCAACATAAATAATAAAAGAACATTCTAAAAATACCCACTTAAGGAATTAGGTGTGTACTGGAAATACAGTGCTACGGACAGCCAATTACCATTTCTCACAGCACAAACAACCAGAGGGAGCTGGGGTTTCTCAGAAGAGGGCTCTTTGGATTTGTAGGTGATTTTCTCCTCGTGTGGGGACCTGGACCTGCTGGAGCATCAGACGAGCCTGGTGTCTTCCGAGGACGGCGCCCGGGAGCAGGAGAACATGGATGACACCAACAGCGAGCAGCAGTTTAGAGTCTTCAGGGACTTTGACTTCCTGGATGTGGAGCTGGAAGATGGAGAGGTACGGTGTCTTCTGTGTCCAAAGAACCCTCCCCACCCGTGCTTGACTAACCTAACAGTGTCGTTTTACGCGCTAACCGGTTTCTGCGACAAGGTCTTTAACTGGAAAGCTGTAAACTTTATTCTGAATCAACTTTTTCAAAGTGCAGCTGCTTAACTTTGGCAACTTACTCCACCCTTCCTGTCTGAGCCCACAGCAGCAGCTGCCAACTTTTTTCTAAATGGCCAAGACCCGAGTTGTAGTGACTACACAAAGACTGTATGTGCAGTCCAAAGGGAATTTGAAAAAAAAAAAAAATGAAAATCACAGAAACACGTCCGTTCGGAGCCTGCTCACTGGCACCTGGGTGAATTATGCTAAAGCATTTAATTATTTCCAATGTAAACCTGCTCGAAATTCAGTTCCTTCAAAGCCTTCCTGCTGCAGCACGAGATCAGAGCCTCGCTCCGGGGCGTCGGCACTTTTTTATGCTCTATTTGATGACATCATTAGAACCGGAAACGAAATATAAAGCACGAGACAGGGTCAGGGACAAAGATGACAGAGACAGAGAACATGCCATCTGCGCCCTGCTCCAGGTTGCTGCTCAGCATTCCAGACCCCTGGAGGCCCTGAACTCAGGTCCTAGCAGGCACAGCCCCAGGGCCCGTGCAGACCTGTTTGTTGTGAATGATAGGCCTGGTAATTAGATGCCTTCTGCTGTGAATCATGGCTGTGAAAACAGGCTCTGGGAGGAGGAGCATCACCCTGGCAGTCGCCTTTCCTTTCTGCAGCTCAGGGGCATGTTCCCTGGAAGAGGCAGGCAAGCCTTTTCTCTCCTGGGAATAAAAACTCAATGCACTTTCACTGACTTGGTAATGCTCAGCATGGCCAGTATATATTTAACTACAGACTCTGTCTCCCAAAGGACTTCCTTCTTCTAGTCTTATAACTAAAATAGAGGCCCCAGGGCTGGAGGGATAACTTGGCAGTTAAGGCGTTTGCCTGCAAAGCCAAAGGATCCAGGTTCGATGCCCCAGAGCCCACGTTAGCCAGATGCACACGGGGGCGCATGTGTCTGGACTTCATTTGCAGTGGCTGGAGGCCCTGGCGCGCCCATTCTCTCTCTCCCTCTTTCTCCCCCACCCCTTCTCTTTGTCAAATAAATAAATAAATAAAAATGAAAAAATTTAAAGTAGAGGCCCTAGCTGGGCTTGGTGGTGCATGCCTTTAATCCCAGCACTTGGGAGGCAGAGGTAGAAGGATCACTGTGAGTTCAAGGCTACCCTAAGATTACATAGTGAATTCCAGGTCAGCCTGGATTAGAGTGAAACCCTACCTCGAAAAACCAAAAATAAATAAATTAAATAAAATTAAATAGAGGCCCAGATTCAAAGTTCCTCTGACAGGTAGGCATCTCCTAATCTAACAATAAGCTTATGAGAAAATAAGGCTTTGAATAACTTTTCTAAGAGGACATGACTACTGGTCAACCCACTTAGGTCTAGTTGAAGCCAAAGAGCTTTCTTCTGCTGTCTTCCTGGCATTCTGATGAATGTTTGTCCCAGCAGAAAAGATGCAGGTACTCAGAATAAATGGTATCCGTCATGATCTTTTCTCTGGAAAGTGCTCCTAGCAGATCCAGTCCTTGAAGAATGTCAAAGCACTGGCTGAGGGTGGTAGTGTTGCTTAGTGGTAATTTGCCCCATCATTGCGAAAAAGAAGGAAAAGAATCCAGGCTTGGTGGCGCATGCCGTTAATCCCAACACTTGGGACAACAAAGTGAGTTCCAGATCAGCCTGTTCTAGAGTGAGCCCTTACCTTGAAACACACACACACACACACACACACACACGAGCCACACATGGTGAGGCATGCCTTTAATCCAAGCACTCAGCAGGTACAGGTAGGAGGATTATTGTGAGTTCAAAGCCACCCTGAGACTACATAGTGAATTCCATGTCAGCCTGGGCTAGAGCGAAACCCTTCCTCAAAAAACCAAACAAGATAAAAAAAGAAAAGTAGTGAAAAAGTACTGACTACAGAACAAGCTTTAAGTGAGTGTCAGCTTAATTTCCATCTTAAACTGTTCTAAGAACAAACAAAAAATGAATGGTAGTGATTTTAGTTAACATAAGCAATTACAGAGAAAACATTTGCTAAATGCAGTGAGGCCCATATTAAAATTATAAAGCCAAATGCAGTCATCTTGAATACTTTCTTAATGTCTTGAGCCAGAGCCGAGTGCTCAGCTAATGTCAAAAGATTAGCGCCTTCATCTGGCAGCTGATCTAAAGTTGCTCTGGGGCTAGGGTCCAAGCTCGGCACCTTGGTCCTTAGAGAAGTAAACTGAGGAGGGAAAAACTGATAGCAAGAGAGGCGTGGTTTTCCTGTCTCAGCCAGAAATGAAGGTTACACAGAGTGACCTAGACAACGATACGAAGCAGAGGAGTCAGAATCATTTCAGAACTACTAGCTCAGAAGCCGGGTGTGGTGGTGCACGCCTTTAATCCCAGCACTCGGGAGGCAGAGGTAGGAGGATCACCGTGAGTTCGAGGCCACCCTGAGACTACATAGTGAATTCCAGGTCAGCCTGGGCTAGAATGAAACCCTACCTCGTAAAACCAAAAACTAAAAATAAAAAATTAAAAAATAAAGAACTACTAGCTCAGTTGTAGAGTGCCTGCGTAATGTGCTTGAGGCCCTAAACCCCATCCAAGCGTGGGGGGCGGTGAAAACTTGATGTTTTCCAAGGACAATGAACAATGAATTTCTACTTCCCTTTTAATTAGCTCTAAATTGTCCTAGCCAGCAGCAACTGAAAAATCACAGCAGCATTTTTATCTTTTTGTTTTGTTTTGGTTTTTTGTTGTTGTTTTTTGAAGTAGGGTTTCACTCTAGCCCAGGCTGACCTAGAATTTACTATGTAGTCTCAGGGTGGCCTCGAAGTCATGGCGACCCTCCTACCTCTGCCTCCTTAGTGCTGGGATTAAACACATGCGCCACCACGCCCAGCACAACATTTTAATCTTTTATGATTACAATTTGGGGATAGCTTAGCAGTTAAAGGTGTTTCCTTGCAAAACCTACCAGGCCCAGATTAGATCCCCCAGTCCCCACATAAAACCAGATGTACAAAGTGGTACATGCGTCTGGAGTTCATTTGTAGTGGCTGGAGGCCCTGGCACACACCTATATTCTCTCTCGCTCTCTTTCCTTACAAAGAAATAAGTAAAAAAAAAAAAAAAAAAAAAAATTAAAGATTAAAGTTTTGGGTTTTTTTTTGTTTGTTTGTTTTTGGTTTTTAAAGGTAGGGTTTCACTGTAGTTCAGGCTGATCTGGAATTCATTCTGTAGTCTCAGGGCAGCCTCAAACTCACAGTGATCCTCCTACCTCTGCCTCCTGAGTGCTAGGATTAAAGGCATGTGCCACCATGCCAGGCAGATTAAGATATTTTGAAATAAGAAAATACACTTTATCCAAATAAAATAAGACACTTGAAAGACAAATGTGATGTATGTCTGCAGTCCCAACTACTTGGGCAGTTGAAGTAGGAGGGTTATGTGAGCCCAGGCATTCAGGGCCAGCCTGGCCAACACAGCAAGACCTTGAAAATGTTTTGCAAGGTCTTTTTTCTTTTTAATTATTTTTATTGATTTATTTGCTTGGGAGAGAGAGAGAGAACATGTGCCGGGGCCTCCTGTCCCTGCAAATGAACTCCAGATGTATGTACCACTTTGTGCATCTGGCTTTATGTGGATACTGGGGAATCGAACCTGCTTTGCAAGTTCTAATAAAAATATAACCAGATATGTTAGCACACACCTTTAATTCCAGCACTCACTCAGGAGGCAGAGGTAGGTGGATTGCTGAGTTCAAGGCCAGCCTGAGACTACATAGTGAATTATTCCAGGTCAGCCTGGGGGAAGGGCTAATTTACTCACACCGCAGGAAAATGAAAGTATTTGAACTTCAGAGTCCATTTTTGCGAACTTCCAGCGATCCAGCGTTTTGAGCATGGGTGCAGTTTTCTTGGTTGGTTCAATGGGTATGATAAAAGCTGCCTGTAGAGCTGGCCCAGGGAAGAGTAAGATCACTTCCACAGAGCTATGGCACAGTGCTGGGCACACAGTTGGCATTCTCAGTGTCAGCCCACTAATACGGTCTTCGGTGAATAACTTAGCAGTATCCTCATGAAAGGAAATTAAGCATCTTTGCTTTTGGGTCAAAACAATAGTTGGCAAAAAAAAAAAAAAAAAGCTTGTCTTTGTTTTGTCTGCACCTTCTCATGAAATGATCTCAGGAATCTGTTGAATAAAACCTGTATGAGAGTTTTTTGCCCTAGAAATTTCCAGAATCTTTTGAAGGTGCTGCATCTGTTGACTACTAACTGCACATCTGTCATGGTCAAAGGTCACGGGCATGGCCACAGAGACGCTGGCTTCATGGGCAGCATCAGCAGATGCCATGTGCTGTCTTTCAGTTGATGACCCTTCACTTTCCTGTGATGTGTAACAGTTTTCTCACAAGCGGTTATTGAGTCATTAAAAAAAAAGTGAAGCGATCATAGTTGTCACTGAAATGAAAAGCTATTTCAGAAATTGTGCCTGTGACTTGTCAGCCTCGTCATCTGCCAGGGAGAAACATAAAGTTTCTGATATCAAATATGATTTTTCTCCTTGGGGTTAGCATATGTTGACCTTTTTTTTTTTAACTTTTTTAAATATTCTATTTATTTGTTTGTTTGTTTGAGAGAGAGAAGCAGAGAGACAGAGAGAATGGGCACACCAGGGCCTCCAGCCACTGCAAACGAACTCCAGACACATGCGCCTCCTTGTGCATCTGGCTTATGTGGATCCTGGAGAGTCGAACTGGGGTCCTTTGGCTTTGCAGGCAAACGACTTAACCGCTAAGCCATCTCCCCACCCTTTAAAAAAACTTTTTAATATATATGTTATTGATTTATTTATTTGAAAGAGAGAGAGGCAGAGAGAGGCTGACCTTTTTTAAGCTGTGTCTACTGAAATATATGTTGGTAACACTCTTAGTTGCTGTTGTGCTAAAACTAAAGACGGATGCCCTTGAGTTGAATAATCATTTTAAACAGAACTTTTGTTTGTTTTTCTGTCCACTCAAACTGCTACCCAGGAACTTCAGGTAAGATGATCCTGTTGTTTATAATTCTGATGCACTGGTAAATGTTTTGCACCACTGCAGATTTGTATAACACCATAACTGCTTTTCATCCTCCCCTCCAGTCCGTGTATGCTTACTTGTGTGTACGTTTCTATTTAGGTGTGTGTGCGCCATATGAGGGATTTCTCGTGGCTGCTGTGGTATTGGGAATACTTTCTAAATTACAAATGCAAGATTCTAAAAATGCTTTATATTTTTCATTCTGGGAGTTGCATGATTGTATCTCTCGAGAAAAAAAAATCGAGACTTCAACTGCGATCCTAAGAAATCCTGTCAGTTCAGATTAAGCAACTACACAATCTACTGGATGGGTTTTATTGTTAAATTATTCTATGAAAAGTGAAATCAGGCTGAGGCAGTAGCTTAGTGGAAGAGTATGCACTTACCATGAACAAGGCCCTGGGTTCCCTTCCCAGCACCACAGGAAAAAAGCAAAACCAACCATCAGCTGATGCCATACACACACTTCCAGTGAAGTCTTTTGTTTTCAAAGAATTATCTCTGTAATTCTGAGAGGTATACTTAACTGTGATAACTTAGATGTACAAATTGTCCATCGGGAAGAGTGAACCGTCCTCTGCATTTTCTCACACTTACTCTGACAACATGATTAAAACAGTTCCGTGTGCATGACATAAATTATAAGCCAGACATTTGGGAGGGGGAAGATGCAGTGTGGAGAGTGGCTCATTTAGGGGTACCTTGTGCCATGCTGAGGTAGTGTGGCTGATTTGTACACACTGTGAACTTTTGTGTGCATGTTGAGAACTGAAGACTTCATGCATGCTAAGCACATGTTCTACCTCTCAGCCAGAGCCCCAGCCCCTACCACCATGGACTTTAACTGGGGCTAGATTGTGACACTGCTCCACTTCAAGCCCTCAGCCACCACCCAGAAAACAACCAAAACACCTGTGCTTCTAGTGAAGCTGTTGTGTCCCCTAGCAAGAGAGATAGCTCTGACTTCTGTAGGAACCACTTTAAGGCCAGTGGATTCAGGCCCTCAGCAGAGTTGCCCCCACATCACCAGGAGTGGCAGCAGTCTCTCGCCTTAGACATCTCTGTGACATTGCAGCCTCGTGGCTGTCTCAGGATCAGTGTGGAAGACATTGAGTACTGTTGCTTAAGATAGTTCATCCAAGCCATTCATTCATTTGGTACAAAGAAAACACGTTTTGTGAATTTATGTTTGAATATGTTGCCCAGTGGTTTTCACTGTACCATGTCTCCATTTTCCTTTGTCTGTGCTCCTTTTCTTTACACGCTGCAATACCTTTTCCTTCAGCAAACTCTTGCTCTTATTCATTTTCCTCTGCAGTAGTTATTTTTTAAAATGTCAACCAAGCGTGGCATGTTGGCGCACGCCTTTAATCCCAGCAATTGAAAGGCAGAGGTAGGAGGATCACCATGAGTTCGAGACCACTGAGACTACATGCATAGTGAATTCCAGGTCAGCCTGGGCTACAGTGAGACCCTACCTCAAAAGACCAAAAAAAAAAAGCTTGATACCCAAAGTGTTTCATAGTTTGGATTTTTTTTTTCAAATTCTGAAATATTTGCAGACACATAATAAGTTATCTTAGGGATGGGACCCAAACCTGTACACTAAATTCATTTATCTTTTCTATACATATAGCCTGAAGGTAATATATTATTCAATATTTTTAGGGGTCCTATGTTTTGACTGGGTCCTGTGACATGGAATTTTCCACTTGGGGGCGGTATGGCAAATGCTCAAAACTTTTAGATTTTGGAACACTTCAGATTTTGGATTAGGGAAACCCAGCCTGTATAGCTTACACATCCAGGTGAGATTGCAGATCCAGGATATGAAAACCATATTCTGAGCAGGCATCCCTAACAGCAGTCATCAATACCAGAATAGGGATGAATAAAGACAACCATTTCTGCAGCACATCTACAAGGATATATTTGGGAATCTTACTGTACCAGCACCACGAACAGCCAAAGCACACCTTGCAAAAGTAACCTCAGCTACTGGTAGAGTTCTTGATGATGCCAGACATACCCATGAGGAGCCAGAAACAACAGATTTGAACCAGGAGAAAATAAATACGTGCTCCCCATGTTTAATGGTGACTTGGATCTCTCACTTCCCTGAGCTGTCACCAAAAGAGTTCTTTTATTTCAGTGAACTATTAGGCTGTGTTTCAAGTCACTAAGAAATGAGAAAATGTAATGGTAGAATCTATTCAAATGACCTTTCTGTTTGGAAAATAAAACAACTTATCAGTGGAGTGGGTCTTACTTCTTTTCTATTAATCTTAACAGACAGGGGGGAAAAAGTCCCAAATTCATTCCAACAGGAAAATAAAAGTTACGTTGGCCAAATAAGTTTATTTGATAGCCAGTGGTTTGTAGCGAAAGTCTGATGAGTGACTAAAAGTTTTAACACCTCCATGCATACCTAGGCCAGCTCTCTGTAAAGCAGAATAATGTGTAAGCAATCATCTTGGGTGTCAAGACAGGAAATTAACCATTCCCCAGCCTAGGGCAGTTATTTTACCATAAACCTGCCAGGCGTGGTGGTGCACGCGTTTAGTCCCAGCACTCAAGAGGCTGAGGTAGGAGGATCACTATGAGTTCCAGGCCAGCCTGAGACTTCATACTGAATTCCAGGTCAGCCTGGGCTAGAGCGAGACCTTACCTCGGGGAAAAGTTGGGGGGGGGGGCGAGTAAAGTGAAGCCGCGCTGCTCTGGCCTCTGCGTAGTGCATGACCCATCACACTGCCCGGCCCTGAAAGCCTTTAACTCCGCATTTTATCTGCTGTGGCAGAACAGGCTGGAATGTTTACCTAATGCTCTTCTACTTAATAGCCAAAGAATTCCAGAATGTGCCGTAAGTGTGGCTCTTACTTCTTTCCCCTTCCACAAACTGTACCAAACAGGGGCTGGTGGGGGAAGGGAGCACACACCCCTTTTGAAGTTGTTTTAATATTAATGGTTTTTTCTAACAGATTTAAAAAAAAAAAAAAAAGATCACTTACCAAAATCAACTTTAAAAGAATATGTTAACCAAACTCCCAAAGAAAAGGGTGTGATCACTACCATGGCATGAAGCACACTTACAGGAAACTAGTGTTCTTGTTGTCTTTTTCAAATCAGGTAAACTGAGGGATTGAGAGTCGCAGCTGAGCGTGTTCGTTTCTAAGCTTTGACTGTGTTGAAGGTGTGCTTGCAGGAGGCCCAAGGTGTTAAAAAAAAAAAAAAAAACCTGGCTGTGGTGTGATTTCAGGGGGAGAGTATGGACAATTTCAACTGGGGAGTGCGCAGGCGTTCTCTGGACAGCCTGGATAAGTGTGACATGCAGATCCTGGAGGAGCGCCAGCTCTCAGGAAGTTCTCCCAGCCTAAATAAAATGAACCATGAGGACTCCGATGAGTCATCGGAGGAGGAGGACCTCACGGCCAGCCAGATCCTGGAGCACTCAGACCTCGTAAGTAGCAATTCTCCCACTGCACAAAGGAGAGTTCTTTTTTTTTTTTTTTTTTTTTTGTAATTAATGCAGGAATTTTGTCACTAGCTAAAGAAGCTTGCCACAGCTGCTGAGCTAAAACCTGAACTGTCAGGTGGAGTCTGTCAGACTCCAAGAGACCTCGCTAGGTAGATGGCAGTGGCTAGGGTGTGTGTTATACACTCAGAAAGCCATCCAAATTTGGAAGGCCTTTACCCAAGCAGCCTTAAGGTTGCTGTAATCTTTTCCAAAACTCCTCAGGTATCTAAGTTTTAGGAAACAAAACGGGCATTTTGGTGTGGTTATCTGACAGTGCCGTTGTTGGTATCTTAGAGGGTATTAGACTTTAAGAAAGCTGTCTCTTACCCACCGGCAATCCTAAGGCAGATAACTCCTTATCTGCTGTTAAACACACTGAATGTGCCTTACCACTCCAGGTCTACAGTGAGGACTGGCACCTCCTTTCAGCTGCCACTTGTGGCCCTGGGTGAGGATGTGACAATCCAAACCTCCCTTCCCTGAGGGACTTTCCTGGAGGCACTCCACAGAACCCTAATGGGTGCTCCCTCATCACACGGGCTTGGGTTGCCTGGAGTGGCAGGTACTCAAAACCCCTTCCCTTGCGGTATGAGTCCTTCCTCCCCTTCCTGAGAAAGGCTTATAATCGCCTCCTCTGCTACTGGGTGGTTCAAAGTCCCCTTTCCTCTTGCCCCTTACCCCACCACTCTCTCATCTGGCTTTAAATAAAACTTTGGGCCCATGGAGCAGTGTGTCTCAGCCCTCTGTTGTGAACCCGGAACCTAACAAAGGACTGCTAATGACTGATTCCCACTAGATTGCCTGCTGCTCTGTGGAACATCCGATAATGATGACGTGTGGAAATTGGGAAATTATTACCTCTCCATGAACAACTGGGAGCAGTTGCCTGTATTCTTAGCAAAACACAATCAGCGTGTTTAAAGAACGGGAAACCTCACGTTGCTGTTTTCTTCCCTGTGTCTTTTAAATAGATCATGACCCTCTCACCCTCAGAGGAGGCCAGTCCCATGGATCTGCTCGCCACTGCCTGTGACTCAGCCCCCACACACTCTCACGCCTTCAACACGAGGATGGCCAGCTTTGACACTTCTTTGCCTGATGTGAATAACCTGCAGATTTCTGAGGGTTCCAAGGTGAAGAGATTTGGGCAATGATGATTGCCATTTCCTTTAAGGGGGTAGGGAGGACTTCTAATTGCATATTCCTAGGGGAGAGAGGTCAAAAGTGGAGGGACTTTCTTTTTTTCTGTTTTCGTGAATATATATATTTAGAAAGAGGCAGAGTGAGAGAGTGTGTGTATGTGAGAGAGATTTGGTACACCAGGGCCTCTAGCCACTGCAAATGAACTCCAGGTGCATGTGCCACCTTGTGCATCTAGCTTAACGTGGGTCCTGGGGAATCAAACCCAGGCCCTTAGGGCCCATGTTTTGAAGCTGTTTCCTAGTCACACCCTTGAGCAGCCATCTCCTTGGTTGAAAGATGTGGCCTGAGGTCTTTGTAACAGAAAATAGCTTGCATGAACACTGCTGATGGGTGGCAAGACACAGTGGAGGAGTCTGAAGGAATCTGAGATCACGGTGACTGGAAAACTGCTGCTCTTTGTCACGGCTTCCCTAAAACAATATGCTAAGTGAGGTGTGGGTGTATTCATGCATTTGGGGAAATTACTTGCTATGTGGGAACCAGTAACACAATTTGTGCATTGATTCCATGCTCGCCTTTTGGCATACCATAGGAAGTTTAATGTCAATCACATTTATTATGCCAGATTTGCACAAAACTCTCACAGCCAGACTCTCTGAGGAGAAAAAGTAACTAGTGCATATAATTTGTTTCAAAAGGTTAGCTTTTAAAAGTTTCACAGTGTATATTTCACTCAATATTTTTTTTCAAAATTTCCAAGATTTCCTGCCCATAAAACCATCCACTTGCATGTTGCAACCACATTTATGTCATACTATAGAATTTATTTCTTTATATTAGAAATAGAATTGTGGCTGGAAAGATGGCTCAGTGGTTAAGGCACTTCTCCGCAAAGCCTAAGGACCCAGGTTTAATTCCCCAGTACCCACATAAAGCCCACAAGATGCATATGGAGTTCATTTTCAGTGACTAGAGACCCTGGTGCACCTATTCTTAACAGAGAAAAGGAAGAAATAACAATAATTTGTTGCAGTTAGGGTAGAATTAAGCTTTCTTTATCCCAAATTTGGCTATGGTTTTGTAAGCTTGAAAGAGAAAATAGAAAAGACATTATGGAAGTATATTCCTTTTGATGTCTCTAAAGAGACAGTAGAACAATCTAGTCTGTATCATCTTACAACATACAAAAACCAGATCTGAGGTCAGAGAAATCTAACATGCTTTAAGCCAAGAATCACCACTAAAGTACAATTACCTAAAAACATGGAAGCTTAAATGAAAATTATTTCTATGACTGTCCCATTGCAAAGAGCCTTTAATCAGGATTCTTGGAGTTAGCAATATCTTTTTTCCCTAGGGGGAAAAAAGTATTCTATACTAAAATGCCAGAATCCCAAGATTCAAAAATTAAATTTCATAGAAAAACATCACAAAATTTATGTACAGTGCTAAGCATTTGCTATTTATCTTTATCTCATTATCATTATTTCTTCATTTTTTTATTTAAATGCTCAAATATATTCATTTCTCACACAAAGTAGTAGAAATAATGCAATTCTATCAAGAACATATTATATCTCCTTTCTAAAGAGCTCTCACTGTTTTGCTCATAACCTGGGTTTGATACGTCTGTGATGTTAAAGACATAAAGATCTAGGAAAGAGCTGGGCATGGTGGCGAATGCCTTTAATCCCAGCACTTGAGAGGCAGAAATAGGAGGATCACCAAGAGTTCAAGACCACCCTGAGACTACATAGTAAATTCCAGGTCAGCCTGGGCTAGAGTGAGACCCTACCTCAAAAAAAGAAAAAAAAAGTCTAGGAAATACGTAGCTCTTATACATGAGTACCTCGACCCACCCCCAGAGACCACCCTCATTAGACCACTGTACTTATAAAAACCAGAAAGAAACAGGACACACATAAGCCTCTGAAACTCAGCATGGCAGGCAGTCCCTCTAAAGCTCTGACCTATCTTGTTTCTCTAGCATATCCTTAACGTTTTGGTTAATTTCCCCTATATCAATCCTAGATTCAAAATACTATACATTAATCGATAGCCAGTAAAGCTCTATTCCCACACATTCCGATTTCATCTTGATTTTGTTTGGGCTTTAAAAAAATGACTCACTGAAACATGCACGCGTATTTTCTTCCTCTCCTCTTCTGATGTGTACGTAACCCAGTTGCCTTCCTTCCTCTCACAAAGAACAATCAGTTCCCCAGCTGATTCCCCTGGCCCAAGTTCAAGCCCAGCCTCTTTTTCCATTTCATTTGCTAAGTCTCTTTCCTGCCTCCACTGATCCCAGTTCTGTATGCCCTAGCGCTGTTGTTGGCTGCCGTTTATCCCACATGCTATAGTAGATTGGTTATCTGCTCTCCTCAGTGGGGTGCGGAAGAAGACAGGTGCATGCAAGTGGATGCACAGAGCTCTCGTACGGAAAAACCTATCAACGGAGCAGGCTCAATGAAGGCTCTGGGTCACCCAAGCACACTATAGATATGTCTTGAGCATCTATCGTGCTAGACACCAGTGAGTCTACATTCTAGTATCTGTTGGCAAAGAGATTGGAAAACTGGCTCAGGATAAGCATACTTCTAAGGCTGGGGCTGTGCATTGGAAGGAGTTCCGAATCCAGAGTTTATAGCTTCTCTTCCCAGTGCTAACTCTGGTTACCGACCTGTCATGAGGCAAATACCGTCCATGTGGAGTATCGTTTCCTTTCTACCAACAGGAGTGTGGGGCCAGAGAGCTCTGTGACCTTTTCCCAGTTTAGCATTTATACCTTTCAAACGTGGGTCAAATAGGAGACTCTACTAAGAGCCCCTTTGAGAACTATTGTGGAAGAAGACACTGAAAGGAATATTATTCACAAACAGTACTTCCGAGAATTTCTGAATCCATTTCTAGCACCTTACCATATTGTACCTAAAAACTAAATGCCCCCATTTCAATCACAAATAAGATTTTTTTTTTAATTTCTGCTTCCAATATTGTACATACTCTTACACATTGGGGTTTATTTTGGTCCCTTCAGACTGATGCTGTCCCAGATGAAGAGGGTACCACCGTGCATGAGGACGATCTTTCGAGTTCCATCAATGAACTTCCGGCAGCTTTCGAATGCAGCGACAGCTTCAGTCTGGATATGACTGAGGCAGAGGAAAAAGGCAACCGAGGCCTGGACCAGTTTACTCTTGCAAGGTAAGGAAGCTCTTGGGAGACAAGTGGTGTGAGTGTGCATGGCACGTTGTACTGCATTCACACTAGCTAGAGCCCAAAGCTACCCTTGTGCTGCTGGGGCTTCTAATGGAGCCCACAGCACGTGACAAGACAGGCATTCACTCACTGAGCTACAGTCAGCTATGCCAGTGTAGGGCTTTACCTGAAACCAAGAAAGGATGCCCATGTAGGAATTTGTTAATACATTATTTATTTGCAAGGGAAGAGAGAGAGAGAGAGACTGGGCACACCAGGGCCCACAGCCACTACAGATGAGCTCCAGATGGCATGTGCCACTTTGTGCATCTGGCTTTACATGGGTACCGGGGAGTCGAATCCAGGTCGTTAGGCATTGCAGGCAAGCCTTGACCACTGAGCCATCTCTTCAGCAGGCATTTACAGATACAGAGAACCCTGTAAAAAATCCAAAAGGCCTAGGAACATGGTTCAGGCTTCAGGAGCTTTGGAGATACACAAGCTTTCGGCAAAGCTTAGAAATGAGTTCTGTCCGTTTCAAGTTAGAAGACAAGAACCAGAAGCCTAACTGCTGCTCTCTGAGTGGGGCATCTTCGAGCCTGGTTGCTGGTGCCTCTCAAAGTAGTAAGCTATGTGACTATGAAAGGGAAGCAGGGGGGTGAGAACACCATACTATACAGAAATTCAGCATGCAGGAAAAGACACAGGTTATAATGCTGCCATGCATATTTACTTCAGAAAGAGGTTGACATCCTAGCATTGTTCTTCAGGAAGTAGAAAGTGACAACTAAGTAAAAGCCTGTGAGATGGCTAGACAAAGGACTTCCATTGTGGTAAGCAATGTCTGGCCATCCGGGGGTTGGGGGGGGGAGGTTGAAGCATTACCTAGAGAAGAATTTGACTCTTCATATTTTATTCATTATCTCTTCTTCTGTCCTTCCTTTCTGCCGTACTCTACGTTTCTCTTCTTTCGTGTTCTGTTCTCCCCACCCTCCTTTGTATTCTGGGCGCTTTTTTTTTTTGGTTTTTTTGGTTTTTCGAGGTAGGGTCTCACTCTGGTCCAGGCTGACCTGGAATTCACTATGTAGTCTCAGGGTGGCCTCGAACTCACGGTGATCCTCCTACCTCTGCCTCCCGAGTGCTGGGATTAAAGGTGTGCACCACCACGCCCAGCTCTGAGCACTTTTATGTACATGCATTCACTAATAGTCTAGACCCATAAGGGAACAGATAAGAAATTAAAAGTGTAATTAACTTTTTTCTGCCGGTCGTGGTGGTGCATTCCTTTAATCCCAGCACTCAGGAGGCAGAGGTAGGCTGCAAGTTTGAGGCTAGCCTGAGACTACAGAGTGAGTTCCAGGTCAGCCAGGGCTAGAGACAGACCCTATCTCAAAAAGAAAAAAAAAAAAATTCCAATGAAAAATGTAGAGGAAGGGAAATGCCAAAGCCTGAGAATAGATGTTTGCTTTGCCTGAGTGAGAACTTGCTGAGGGCTAAGAGAGGCATCAAGCCAATACAGGAATACTAGAGGGGAAAATTATATTTCCTAGATTCAAAAATAATCTCTGAGCCGGGCGTGGTGGCACACGCCTTTAATCCCAGCACTTGAGAGGCAGAGGTAGGTACATCGCCATGAGTTCAAGGCCACCCTGAGACTACATAGTGAATTCTAGGTCAGCCTGGTCTAGAACGAGACTCTACCTCGAAAAACCAAAAAATAAAAATAAATACAAAAGAATCTCTGAGGTACTAGAGAGGAGGTTTAGAGGCTAAGGCGCTTGCCTACAAAGCCTAAGGGCATAGATTCAACCCATGGAAGCTAGATGCACACAGTGTTGCATGAATCTAGAGTTCGTTTGCAGTGGCTAGAGGTCCTGGCACAGCCATTGTCTACCAACCCCCCACCGTCTCTCTAATCAATAAAATAATCATAATAATCTCTGAGACTTCTAATGAAAGACAAGTCCCCCAGAGGGCCCTTGAAGGAAATGGTCCTCCTCATCACTGCCACCCAGGGTTAGCATTTGTACAGCTAGGTAAAAGAGGACCTTACTTCTTTTTTTAAAAATATTTTTATTTGCTGGGCATGGTGGTGCATACCTTTAACCCCAGCACTCAGGAGGCAGAGGTAGGTGGATCACCATGAGTTCGAGGCCACCTGAGACTACACAGTGAATTCCAGGTCAGCCTGGGCTAGAGTGAGACCTTACCACGAAAAACCTATATATATATATATATATATATATATATATATATATATATATATATATATATATATGCAAGCAGAGAGAGATTAAGAGAAGAGAGACAGACAGAATAGGCACACTAGGGCCTCCAGCCACTACAAACGAACTCCAGATGCACATGCCACTTTGTGCATCTGGCTTTAGGTGGGCACTGGGGGAATCGAACTCTGGTGGTTAGGCTATACAGGCAAGTGCCTTAACCACTAAGCCATCTCTCCAGCCCCAGCCTTACTTCTTGACATAGTGGATCCCGTGTTTTGCAGCTTTGGGGAAGGTGACAGGGGCATGTCTCCCCCTCCCTCGCCCTTCTTCTCGGCCATCCTCGCTGCCTTTCAGCCCGCTGCCTGTGACGATGCGGAGGAAGCCTGGCGCAGCCACATCAACCAGCTCATGTGCGACTCGGATGGCTCCTGTGCCGTGTACACCTTTCACGTGTTCTCCTCTCTGTTTAAGGTAAGGGCTCACTAAACATCCTTCTAACCCTTAGAAAGACATTGAACTCAAATGATTTCAAGTCGGCTACCAGTTCTACCTCAATCATTATGATTTTTTGTGATTTTTATGGTCTTTTTAAATCATAAATATCAGTGCCATTAAGGGAATCTTCTACCGGGCGTATCCTAGTCAAAAATATACCAGGTGTGGTGGCCCTCATCTATAATTCCACCACTTGGGAAGCTGACGCAAACAGGTTACCCTGAGTTCAAGGCCAGCCTGTGCTACATAGTGAGTGCTAGACTAGCCCGGAGCTCCAGAGGGAGACCTTGCCTCGAAAAAATAAAATTAAAATTAAAGCATACACTTTTATTTTCGATTTACAACTATAAAAATTTGCAAAATGCGCATTTTTAAGTGCTCTTACCCCATGGGCTGGAGACATGACTCAGTGGGTGAAATGCTTGCCACATAAGCATAAGGAACTGTTTGGACCCCCAACATCGCCGTAGACATGCTGGGAATGGTGGCACATGCCTATAACCCAGGCCTTGGGGAGACAGATACAGAAATCCCTAGGGCTCATTTGGCTCACAAATCTCTCTGAATTGGTAAGCTCTGGGTTCAGTGACAGACCCTGTCTCAAAGAATAAGATGAAGAGGGTGATACCCAACATCAACCCCTCATGTCCGTGTGCACGCACACACACGTGTGCCCACACTCATAAAAATACATATACACCACAAACATACACACACATGCAAAAGGGTGTTACCTCACAAAAATAATATGTGAGATAATGCAGATGTTCATTAGCTAGATGTAGTGACTCCATAATATATGCACAGTGCATACATACAGTACACAATAAATAGTATAACTTTTCTTTGTTAATTAAAAAAAAAAATCGGACCTGGGCATGGTGGTGCATGCCTTTAATCCCAGCACTTGGCAAAAGTGAGAGGATCGCCATGAGCTCAAAGACATCCTGAGATGACAAGTAAATTCCAGGTCACCCTGGGCTAGAGTGAGACCCTACCTCGAAAAAAAAAAATTGGCTGGAGAGATGGCTTAGTGGTTAAGGTGCTTGCCTGCAAAGCCAAAGGACCCAGGTTCAATTCCCTAGGACCCATGTAAGCCAGATGCACAAGGTGGTGCATGCATCTGGAGTTTGTTTGCAGCCACTAGAGGTGTTAGCTGGCCCATTCTCTCTGTCTCTCTCCCTCTTTCTTTCTCTCAATAAATAACTAAAACTAAAATACTTTTTAAAAATCAATCAATATTATTTTACAAAACAAAGAGGTTGGGTTGGTTGGTGTTTTGAGACAGGTTCTAAGAGAGCCTGGGCTAGTCTTGAACTCAGTGTGTAACTGAGTGTATCTCTGACCCTCCTGCCTCTGTCTCCCAAGACCTGAGATTATAGGTGTGTGGCCCATACACAAAAAAAATAGTTGTTGTTGTTTTCCAGTACATAAGCTAAACTTGGTCTTTGCAAGTGATCCACTATCCTGCCTTGCAGAATATTCAGAAAAGGTTCTGCTTCCTAACCTGCGATGCGGCCAGTTACCTTGGAGATAACCTCCGGGGAATCGGATCCAAATTTGTCAGCTCCTCCCAGATGCTCACCTCCTGTTCTGAGTGCCCCACCCTCTTCGTGGACGCTGAGACTGTGAGTACCCCACCCTGCTCTGGCCAGGAAGGATGTGCCCAGCTCAGGGCAGCATGCTGTATAGGACTTGTTCTAAAGATACCTTCAAGGTTATGAATAGGAAAGAAGGAAGGAGGGAGGGAGGGAGGGAGGGAGGGAGGGAGGGAGGGAGGGAGGGAGGAGGGAGGGAGGGAAGGAGGGAGGGGGAGGGAAAGGAGGGAGGGAGGAAGGAGAAAGAAGAAAAAAGAAAGAAAGAAAGAAAGAAAGAAAGAAAGAAAGAAAGAAAGAAAGAAAGAAAGGAAGGAAAGGAGGAAGGGAGGAAGGACAGACAGACTTAGAAACAAGATGTACTTTGGGATTCTTTTTTTGAGACAGGGCTTGCTGTGTAGTCCAAGCTGATTTTGAACTCACAATCCTCCCACCTTATCTCAGCCTCTAGAGTGCTGGAATTACAGGCCTGCATCACCATGCCCCATGTACTTTAGTATATAGTCGGAGTCGGTCCTACCAACAAACTGATTGGTTGTTGGTTGCCTCATAGAAAGGAATTCAATATGAAAAACGTTAAATTACTTAAAATTAAAAATAAGGGACTGACTGGAGAGATGGCTCAGCAGTTAAGGCACTTGCCTAAAAAGCCTAATGACCAGAGTTTGATTCTCCAGTACCCACATAAAGCCAGATGCACACAGTTTGCAGCAGCTAGAGGCCCTGGCACAGGCCCATTTTCTCTCTCTCTCTTCTCTCTCTCTCTCTCTCTCAGCTTGCAAATAAATAAATTTTAAAAACAAAAAACAATGGCTTAAAAAATAAGGCACTGAAAGAGCTAGAGAGGTTGCTTAGTGGTTAAAGGCACATATTTACAAAGCCAGATACACAAAGTGGTACATGCATCTGGAGTTCATTTACACTGGCAGGAGGCTTTGGTGTGCCCATACTCATTCTTTCTCTCTCTCTTTCTTTCTCTCTTTCTGTCTCTCTTGCTCACTCTGTCTCAAATAAATAAAAATATAAAAAGGTGAGGGCCAAAGAGCTTTTAAAAAATAAGGGACTGGAAAAATTGCTCAATGGTTAAAAGTATTTTCTTGCAAAGCCTGACAGCCCAGTACCCACATAAAGCCTCATGCACAAAGGGATGCATGCATTTGAAGTTTCTTTGCAGTGGAGGGAAACCCTGGTGCACCCATTCTCATTCTCTCTCTCTCTCTCTCTCTCTCTCTCTCTCTCTCTCTCTCTTCTCTCTCTCAAATAAATATTTTAAAAAATAAAACTAAGTAGAAAATAAATACAAAAACAGTCTGCAGTTCACTTTGGAGATCTGTCATCCACCACACAGAATTAACTGGATAATGATATTATGCTTCACATATAAAGTAGATGTCAGACTGGAGAGATGGCTCAGTGGTTGAGGCACTTGCTTTCAAAGCCTGAAGGTCTGGGTTCAATTCCCAGTACTCACATAGGGTCAGATAGGGTGGTATATATGTCTGGAATTTCTTTGCAGGAGCAGAGGCCTTGGCATGTCCATTCCCCCCACCCTTCTCTCTCTCTCTCCCTCTCTCTCTCTCTCAAATAAATAAATAAATATTTTAAAAAGTAGATATCATATCTGAAAGTGGGTTTCCATGGAATACTTGGTAAGGCTTACCTGCCTGCCCTGATAGAGAAAAAATTATTTTTAGAGGTGGCTTGCATTAGACACTCATATTCAGTTCCAGATGTAGCAAAATGACAGAACATTTCCAAGCTTATTAAAGTGTACGGCAGGCACTGTGCCCTCGTATGACTGACATCCAAGTCTCCTTCTCTGTGGGGCCAGGCCTTTCCTCTGACATCTCCATTAATGTTTTAATACAATTTATTTTCCTGTCTTTAGCTCCTTTCTTGTGGACTTCTGGACAAGCTCAAGTTCAGTGTTTTAGAGCTGCAAGAATACCTGGACACCTACAACCACAGGAAAGAGGCCACACTCTCAGTAAGCGTCTGCATTCCTGTACCCTGAGTCCAGTTGTCACGGAATAAGCCCAACCACAGTGAGGCCTGGTCTCAGGTTATTCGGGTGAGGCAGGCTCCCCACTTCCCTCTGTTCAGGATTGTAATTCTTACATAATGATGCCAGAAGAATATGCAATACTGATTATGTTAAAACATAACCTAGGGCTGGAGAGATGGCTTAACGGTTAAAGGTACTTCCTTGCAAAGTCTGATGGCCCAGATTCAATTCCACAGTGCCCACATAAATCCAAATGCACAAGGTGGCACGTGCATCTGGAGTTTGTTTGTGGTGGCAGAAGGCCCTGGCATACTCATATTTATACTTTCTCTCTCATCTCTCTCTTTCACAAATAAATAAATATTTTATTTTCATTTATTTATAAGAGAGAAAGATACTATGAATGAACAGGGCAGGAATAAATACATAAATATTTTTAAAACATAACCTAGAAGAGAGAAAATTTTCAGCTTTAATTTTTAGCTCCTTAGTATTCATAACAAGAAATTACAGTGTATCTTTTCAACCCACCTGATATGTCCCTTAATCGTGTCATAGCTTCTCTCAGAGATTTGAATTGGTTGCCTACTTCCTTCCGGTGTTAACCCCACCCATAACTACCACCCATAACTGTCCTTCCTCCTCTTAGCCACGTTGGGCGGCTGCTTCTCCCTGTCCCTGTGGGTCTCTTGGCCTTTTTACTCTCTGGTCCCCACCACAGATCTAAATGGCAGAATGTTAGAGACAGAAGTGACTAGACACCATCAATGCAAGATACCAGTTTTCTGACAGAGAGAGAGAGGCCCAGAGAACTCGGGGGTTGAGTAGCGAATAACTGTGTGTGGTAGCTATTGCTATCTATGTTCTCTTATAATTGGCCAGGCACTCTAGAATGAACATGGATTTTGAACCAGATCGACTTGGATTCAAATCAAACTCAGTTCTTTAAGAGCCAGTGAACTTGACTAAGTTTCTTACCTTCTCATTTGACATCTGTAAGCCGGTGATATTAACAGCCACCTTCACAGAATTGTAAAGACATAAGTTATGACAGTCATAGAAGCCATCATTTCCTGAGTCCACTTTAACACCCCCAACCAATTCTTTCCTAAAAGTCATTGTTATAGCAATATTTTATTTTATTTTATTTTATTTATTTACTTTTTTTTTTTTTTTTTTTTTTTTTTTTTTGATTTTCAAAGTAGGGTCTCACTCTGGTCCAGGCTGACCTGGAATTAACTATGTATTCTCAGGGTGGCCTCGAACTCTCGGCGATCCTCCTACCTCTGCCTCCTGAGTGCTGGAATTAAAGGCATGCACCACCATGCCCGGCTCTTTATTTTATTTTATTTTATTTATTTTATTATTTTATTTTATATTTTATTTTTGAAGTAGGGTCTAACTCTAGCCCAGGCTGACTTTCAACTCAGTCTGTAGCCTAAGCCAGCCTCCAATTTATGATGGTCTCCTACCTCAGCCTCCTGAGTGCTGGGATTAGAGAGGCATGTACCACCACACCTGGCTCTCAAAGTTTTATTTTATTGTCTTTAGAAGCATGGAAGTTTTCCTGACAAAATTCATGTTTTAAATATTCCCAGGCTATCTCTAAATTCACCTGTGTCTTGTCTTTCCTTTGCCGACAACAGTGGCTTGCGAACTGTAAGGCAACCTTTGCAGGAGGTTCAAGAGATGGAGTGATTACCTGCCAGCCAGGAGACTCAGAAGAAAAGGTAATGGAAGTCTATCAGAATGCGTCTCCTCTGTGGTCTGACACTGTGTTGCTTTTGATGGATGTCCCCAAGAAGCATGGGGCTGGACAGAGGAAGAGGCAGGTCGAGTCATCTCACACATTCACACGAAACCAGGAGAGTTAGACAGAATGACACTCACGCCATGCATGGTTGTATGTTGATGGTTTTCCGGGTGGGTTTTGTTTTTTTATTCAATCTAGAAAAGTAGAAGTATCAAAATAACCATTTGCTGGACACTGTCTAACCATGCTAATCATTTCCTAACAAATCTGTTCTTAATTCTTTTATTTATTTATTTTTTTTTTTGTCCATATTGCAAGACAAATTTCATCATTCCTCAGTACCATGTTCATTGAGGTGAAGGAATTGCTGATCCCTTTTCACCAGCCATTGTCAAACAGGCATCTCCTTTTAGAACAGCCTTAAGTGCCTACCACAAACCAGCTGGCTGATCTGTGCATGATACATTATGAAGACAATCGGCAGTTTAGCCCTCCCCCTGCACTGCCCCGCTGTTCAGACAAACTCAGTCCAGAAAATAGGGGCTAGGTTAGGATTTGAAATTAGCATAAACCTAATCCAGGTCATAGTGTAGTTTGTATAGCAATACGTAAAAATAATTAGTTCTAAAAACATTTATCCTCAATCATCAAATTCTATTACACCTTCTGTAAAAAACAAAAAACTCAATCAGGGACTGGAGAGATGGCTTAGCAGTTAAGGAACTTGCCAGCAAAGCCAAAGGACCCATGTTTGATTCCCCTGTACCTACATAAAGCCAGATGCATAAGGAGGCGCATGCATCTAGAGTTTGTTTGCAGTGGCTGGAGGCCCTGGGGCACCTTCTCATTCTTTCTCTCTCTCTCTGCCTCTTTCTCATAAACAAACAAATAAATAAATAAAAATATTTTATTTTTAAAATACTCAATCAGGCCAGGCATGGTGGCACATGCATTTAACCCCAGCACTCAGGAGGCTGAGGTGCAGAGGATCACTGTGAGTTCAAGGTCAGCCTGAAACTACATAGTGAATTCCAGGTCAGCCTGGGTTAAAGCAAGACCCTACCTGAAAAAAAAAAAAAAAAAGTGCATTAATATATGTCAGATGTTTTATTAATATATGTCAGATGTTTTAATCCCAGGTAAAAAAAAAAAAAAAAAAACCCTGAGACTACATAAAAGCCTGGACCAGAGTGAGACCCTACCTTGCAAAACCAAAAAAAAAAAAAAAAAAAAAAAAAAGGTTAAAATCAAATCACCAACTTATTTGCTTAGAGCTCCTCAGCTAATCCTACAGATAAATGGAAAGTCCAACTACATTATCCTACTCTCCAAATATTCTAATTTTAAGACACTTGCCTGTTGGACTTCTTCACTCCTGTTGTTTTCCTCTGTTTAGTTTCTCCCTTGTTCCCCCATCGTTCTTGGTTTTCACTTATTCTTCATATTCCTTTCCTCTTCAACCATTTCTCTCTTTCTTTCAAGTGTCAATGTTAGATTATTCTGAGAATTACTTAGGCAGCTTCATCATTGTGGGAGCATGACAGTTTACTTCCACAAGCCAAGAAGACTCTCCCATCACTAAGACGATGTGCTGTTAGGGAACCATCAACTATATGGTGACCAAGCCATTGTACTTGGCACACGCTGTGTTTTGAAGCGCTTGCTTCCATCTCTTCTCTTGGGGGTTAAGAGAATAGAGCAAACCCAGGGGCGAAGAGAAAAGAGCCCATCTTCAGTCACACAGTTCTAGGTGACAGTTCTGAAAATAAGGCCTAAAATTTAAAGGGGAGGGAAGAAGAAAGTCATGTTGCTCAAGTACTGTGCACATACGACCTCATTTGATTCTTTATGACAGTCCATATATATATATACATATACATATATATATTTGAGAGAGGGGCTGATAGAGAGAGAGAATGGGTGCACCAGGGCTTTCAGCCCCTGCAAACAAACTCCAGGTGTATGCACCACCATGTGCAACTGGCTTACATGGGCCCTGGGGAATCCAGACCTGGGTTGTCAGGCTCTCCAAGCAAGCACCTTAACCACTGAGCCATCTCTCCAGCCCCTTGGAAGTCCTTTGAAATACGAGTTTTTCCACTCTGCAGATGAGAAAACTAAAGCCCAGAGGCAAACTCTAAAGGCCATGTTCATTCCATTTGTCCAAACTTTCTCTAGCTTACTTTTATTTTACTTATTATTTATTTATTTATTTTGGGTTTTTTGAGGTAGGGCTTCACTCTAGAACAGGCTGACCTGGAATTCACTATGTAGTCTCAGGGTGGCCTCGAACTCACGGCGATCCTCCTACCTCTGCCTCCCGAGTGCTGGGATTAAAGGTGTGCACCACCACGCCCAGCTTTGTTGTTTTCTTTTAAAAGGAAACTAGTTCTTTGCTCTTAAATTTTCAAAATGTGGAGGGAAAGGTAGAGAGAGCCTTGTGCTTTAAAAAATGGACAAGAGGGGCCTGGAGAGATGGCTTAGTGGTTAAGCACTTACCTGTGAAGCCTAAGGACACCGGTTCGAGGCTTGATTCCCCAGGATGCATGTAAAACAGATGCACAAAATGGTGCATGCATCTGGAGTTTGTTTGCAGTGGCTGGAGGCCCTGGCACGTCCATTCTCTCTTTACCTATCTGCCTCTTTCTCTCTTTGTCTGTCACTCTCAAATAAATAAATAAAAAATAAACAACAAAAAAAGATTTTAAGGCAGGGCATGGTGGCACACGCCTTTAATCCCAGCACTCGGGAGGCAGAGGTAGGAGGATAGCAGTGAGTTCAAGGCCACCCTGAGACTACATAGTGAATTCCAGGTCAGCCTGAACTAGAGTGAGACCCTACCTTGAAAAAAAAAATGGACAAGAGGCCGAGCATGGTGACACACGTCTTTAATCCCAGCACTCAGGAGGCAGAGGTAGGAAGGTTGCCATGAGTTCAAGGCTACCCTGAGACTACATAGTGAATTCCAGATCAACCTGGGCTAGAGAGAGACCCTACCTTGAAAAACTGGGGGAAAAAATGGACATGAGTACCATTCTTTGCATATGGGACAGTCTCTGTGTATATAATATACAATCACCTGTTGGCTGAACTTACCACCACCACAGGGTCTGTTGGAGATATGCTCCCGGTATGTGCTCAGAACAAAACCAGCCATGTTTCTAAGAAAAGTGTTTCTAATCCTTCTGAAATGTATGTATGTATGTATGTATGTATGTATGTATGTATGTATGTATTGGTTTTTCAAGGTAGGGTCTCAGCAATCCACCTACCTCTGCCTCCTGAGTGCTGGGATTAAAGGTGTATGCCACCACTCCTGGCTCTGAAGTATATTTTTTTCATATTTTATTTTTATTTATTTATATGAGAAAAGCGGGGGAGAGAGGGAGAGAGAATGGGCAAGCCAGGGCCTCCAGCTACTGCAAACAAACTCCAGATACATGCACCACCTTGTGCATGTGGCTTATGTGAGTTCTGGGAAATCAAACCGGAGTACTTTGGCTTTGCAGGCAAGTGTCTTAACCACTGAGCTATCTTCTTTGTGGTTATAGTAACAACTCTTCTAGAATAGGGCACAAAACAAGGTATGTGATTTGTTTCTAACATAATCATTTCTGCTCATGTGTGCATACAGTGTTTCCTCAGCCTACACCTATCAGGAGAGAAAAATATTTTCACAACTTGCACCCAGCACTTTTAATTAAAGACTTTGATTTCCACTGCCCCCCTCCGTCCTGGAGTGGCTACTCCTACCGAGGTGGTTGACGTGAACATAAACACAAGTCAGACAGCAAAGTGTCTTGACAGCTCTGGCTTCTCCAGGCAGGTGGACATGGTTCATCTTCCCCCTTCTGTAGAAGTGGCCCCAGGAGAGCTGAAATGTTTCCATTTCATTTGTTACAAGGGATTTTAAAAAATATTTTGATTTATTCAGAAGGTGAGAGAAAAGAAAGGAAGAAAGGAAAAAAGGAAGGAAGGAAGGGAGGGAGGGAGGGAGGGAGGGAGGGAGGGAGGGAAGAAAGACAAGACATGCCAGGCTTTCTAGCTGCTGCAAACAATCCAGATGCATGTGCACCTTTATGCATCTGGCTTTATGTGGGAACTAGGGAATGGAACCCAGGTTGTTAGGCTTTGCAGGCAAGTGCCTTAACCGCTGAGCCATCTTTCCAGCCTGTTATAAGTGATTTTCATTGACATATTCATCATTCAAAGGTTAATTCTAGGAACTGGGAAGATGGCTCAGCGGTTAAAGGCACTTGCTTGCAGAGCCTACCAACTTGGGTTCAATTCCCAAGTCACCCACATAAAACAGACACAAAAAGTGATGCAAGCAGTGTCTGGTGTTTCTTTGCATTATTAAGAGGCCCTGTGCCTCCCCTTCCCACCTTTCTGCACACTTGCAAATAAATTAAATAATTCTGTAAAAGTAAATTCTATCCAGGAATGATGGCTCACACCTTTTGTCCCAGAACTCAGGAGGTTAAGGTAGAAAGATCACTGTGAGTTCCAGCCTGGGCTACAGAGTGAGTTCCAGGTCAGCCTGGGCTAGAATAAAACCCTGCTTCAAAAAAAAAAAAAAAAAAAAAAAGCTGAGCCAGGCATAGTGGTGCACTCCTTTAATCCCAGAACTCAGGATGCAGAGGTAGGAGGATCACCGTAAGTTCAAGGCCACCCTGAGACTACATAGTTAATTCCAGGTCAGCTTGAGATAGAGTGATAACCTACCTTGAAAAACCATAAAGGGGAGGCAGCTGGAGAGATGTCTTAGCACTTAAGACACTTGCCTATGAAGCTGAAGCCTAAATACCCATGTTTGACTCTCCAGATCCCACATAAGCCAGATGCACAAGGTGATGCAAGCACGCAAGGTTGCACACACACACAAGATGGTGCACACATCTGCAGTTCGATTGCAATGGCTGAAGTCACTGACGCATCAATTCTGTCTCTCTCGCTGTCTCTTGCGCTCTCACTCTCTCGCATGCATGCTCTCTCTCTCTCTCTCTCTCTCTCTCATAAAAAAATTACAAAAACAAAGTTAATTTTTCTGCATACTAAACATTTAACACTTTGGACTCAAGTACAATAATTGACATTAGCTCTACCACAGTCGTCTTAGTATTTTCAGGTCATCATTCCCACTCTTGGGGGTCTTTCTGAACACTAGTTCCCCCCCCCCAGTTATATTTCCTATCCCTGTATGTTGTGGGAACGAGATACCTGTCACCTGTGTTTTTATACAAGCTGAACAAGTCATGTTTCCAGTTCCACTGAAACCCATTAACCCTCAGATAACCTTCAGATATAGTCAATCAGTCTTTCTTCCAAAAGACTGGGCTGGAGAGATGGCTTAGAAGTTAAGGCACTTGCCTGCAAAGCCAAAGGATCCCTGTTCAATTCTCCAAGACCCACATAAGCCAAATGCACAAGGGAGTTCATGCATCTGGAGTTCGCTTGCAGCAGCTGGAGGCCCTGGTGCCCCCACTCTCTCCGTGTGTGTGTGTGTGTGTGTGTGTGTGTGTGTGTGTGTGTCCCTCTTTCTCTCTCTCAAACAAATAAATAAATAAAATATTTATTTAAAAAAAGAAATAGTTGCTAAATGTTTATGTGCAGTTTTCTTGAAAACAGTAAATGCCTTGGAGTGTATCAGCTGTATCATTAGCTTTAAGGATAGCTTCCCAAGTTTGGAAAGAAAGTCACCAACTAGGTTCAAAAGAGTATTCCAGGGCTGGAGAGATGGCTTAGTGATTAAGGCACTGGCCTACAAAGCCAAAGGACCCAGGTTCAATTCCTCAGGACCTACATAAGCCAGATGCACAAGGCAGCGCAAGCATCTGGAGTTATTTACAGTGGCTAGAGGCCCTAGTGCACCCATTTTCACTCTCTCTCTCTCTCTTTCTTTCTCTCTCTCTCTCTCTCTCCTCTCTCTCAAATAAATAAATAAAATACTTAAAACTATTCCAACAAACAAAATATGATCATTGTCAGCTAGAGATGTAGCTCTGTAGTGAAGCACTTGCCTCACATGGGCAAGTCCTGGCAAGAAATTCAAGTTAGTTATCAGTGTGCGGACCCCACATGGTATCAACAGGCGAGTGTGTGGCACCTCTACCTGGCCCGGAAATGAAATGCATCTACGATGCACTGTGAAGAGAAGCCACTTCAGTGGTCCAGGTTACCTCCTACTCAAATCTCAACTTCACCCCAGTGACTTTCAGAGGTCAAATATGATAAAACGTGTTAGTCGTCGGGCATAGTTGTGCATGCGTATAATTCCATCACCCAGGATACAGAGGCAGGAGAATCACAAATTCAAGGCCCAGATTGGCCTCACAATCCTCCAGCAGTCTCCCAGGAGTGCTGGAATTCAGGTATACATCAACATGCTTGGCTCTGTCCTGGGCTTTTCAAACTGCCCACTCCTTAGTTGTTTATGACCAGTTGTTAACATCTTGGCTTCCTGGTCCTTTTTCCTCATGTTTGGAACACAAACATCTTCACATCTGATTTTATAAAACTGGTGGTGCACGCCTTTAATCCCAGCACTTGGGAGGCAGAGGTAGGAGGATCGCCATGAGTTCGAGGCCACCCCTGAGACTACAGAGTGAATTCCAGGTCAGCCTGAGCCAGAGTGAGACCTTACCTCAAAAAAACCAAAAAATAAAAATAAATAAAAAATAAAACTATGCCAGAAAAATCCTTGTGACCAAATAAAATGACATTCCCACAACGTGGCCAAAACAACCTTAAATCACCTGAACACAGATAAATGAATAAAAACTTCTCAAGATATTAGTTTTAAGATCTGGACATATGGGCTGGAGAGATTGCTCAGCAGTTAAGGTGCTTGCTTGCAAAGCCTGCTGGCCCAAATTCGATTCCCCAGTACCACATAAAGCCAGATGGACAAAGTGGCACATGTGTCTAGAGTGCGTTTGCAGTGGCTAGAGGCCCTGGTGTGCCCATTCACACACAAGGATACACACGCACACATGCACACACGTACGCATGCTCTCTCTCTCTCTCTCTCTCTCTCTCTCTCTCTCTCTCTCTCTATGTCTGACTCTCTGCTTACGAATAAATAAATAAAAATGAAAATGAAACTGGACATAGGAAACCATGAGCATAGGAGAAAGCATTAACACTTTTCCTTGAACTGCCCCTTTGAAAGACATTCTCACTTTTTGTAACGCTAACTACAAATGAAATTCCAGTGTGGCCTTGAAAGGATTCTGCGACAACAAGTACCAAGGAAGTCTGAACTAACCCTACCTAAAAAGGAGACTTTAGGACGGACACTGAGGGCTTGGTGCTCATCAAAGTTGGCCATCGCCCAAGAAACAAAGTTTTGCACCCTGAAAGCTGAGTGGGAGGAATTCAGTGACATTCCTTAGGGCCAAGCCTGAGTTGGAAATTTTCATCTGCCTTTACTGAACTGACTGATTTAATGAGCCCCTTGCATAACACTTCATTTAGAAAGAACGGTAAAACATGGGCCATTTTTCCCACACATAACCAGATCACTCACTCAGCACTTGCATCATTTGACAATACTGTCAAAGTCAATTCCACAGTGGAATCTCACTTGGTCAGGCACATTCTAAATCTGATCAGTGCTTCCATAGTTCTTGTGCAGCAGATCCATTCTGTATGTGTAGAAACTGGCCCTGGGTGCCTACTTGGTATCATATTATGTATCAGCACCTAAGGTTTTTTGTTGTTGTTGTTTTGAAAGAGTCAGAGAGAGAGCAAGAGAGACAGATAAAGAATGAGCGCGCCAACAGCCTCTCAGCTGCTATGAACGAACTCCAGATGCATGCGCCCCCTTGTGGGCAAGTGAGGCATTGCGCCCTTGCGTCACTTTGTGTCTAGCTAAACGTGGGACCTGGAAAATCGAAGGGCGTTCGTAGGCTTCACAGACAGGCACCTTAACTGCTAAGCCATCTTTCCAGCCCAGCACCAAAGGTTTGAGTACAGACACTCACGAAGTTTTCTTGAAAATAATAAATACCTCCAGCTATATAATACATATGCCAGCTTTAAAGGTATTTATTTTTCAAAGCTTTGAAATATAGTCATGGATAGAGTTAAAAAAAAAAAAACTCAGTAAAACCTCAGTAAATGGATCAGTCATGCACTACTTCCATGTGACATTAGCAATAGGTGAGGGGAGAAAGAGGAGGACATGAGTGAAGTTTGTTAGCCACCTTCAGTAACATGTGTAGATAGTAAAAAATACGTTAGCATTTTATTTGCACCATGCTTTGTGTTAAAATATATAACCAATAACCCCAAGATTTTTGAAAGAGTTGTAAAGTAAATTTTGTTGCCATGAATGAGAAACTAAGAAAGATTGATAGGAAAATTTTTTGTTGTTGCTGTTGTTTTTGAGGTAAATTCTGCCTCACTCTAGCCCAGGCTGGCCTGGAACTCACTCTGTAGGTCCAGGCTGGCCTCGAACTCACAGTGATCGTCCTACCTCTACCTCCCGAGTGTTGGTAAATATTTTTTTAAAGTAATAGTGACCCATAATTAGAAACAATCAAACTGATTTTGGGGTAGAGTTAAGACAGGGTCTCATTATTAGCTCAGATTGGCCTCAAATTCTCAGTCTTCCTGTCTCAGTCTCTCAAGTTGTTGGCATACAGGTATGTGTCACAAAGCCTGGCTTATACCATTTTAAAAATATTTATAAACCGGGCGTGGTGGCGCACGCCTTTATTCCCAGCACTCGGGAGGCAGAGGTAGGCGGATCACCATGAGTTCGAGGTCACCCTGAGACTACATAGTGAATTCCAGGTCAGCCTGGGCCAGAGTGAGAACCTACCTCAAAAAAACAAAAACAAAAAAATGTTTATAGAGTTGTGGTATCCGTTCCCACCTACCAAATCTTCTCTAAAATACTGCTATAGTTACAATATCACCAGTGAAATAAAAGAGTGGTAACTAATGTTGAGCGAGACCCTACCTTGCAAAAAACAAAATAAGTAGTCTCAATTTGGAAGGTAATCCACCTAAAGGAAATCCACGTTAAAGATTCCCCCTGGATTTCTTTTTTTTTTTTTTGTTTTTGGAGGTAAGGTCTCACTCTGGCCCAGTCTGACCTGGAATTCACTATGTAGTCTCAGGGTGGCCTTGAACTCACGGCGATCCTCCTACCTCTGCCTCCCGAGTGCTGGGATTAAAGGTGTGCGCCACCACGCCCAGCTCCCCCTGGATTTCTGTGAAGCGGCAGGACTGCACTTTAAGGCGCGGATTCTTCACGTGGTTCCACTGTCCTCACAGCGTCTGTTTCCTATGCTGTTCACACTCATGCACTAAAGTCTTTTAACAGTAAACATTTTAACTTCTAGTCTCCCAGACTGACCGGAGGAAAACCTAAACCAACTAACATAGAACCCAAAAGATTGAAAATCCAGTCTTCCCGTTAGCATCACGTTTCCCATCAGAGCTTGTTTTTAACCGGATCGCTGTGCATGTTGAGTGGGGACAACCTTGGCAACCAGCCATCAAGTTTGGGCCAGCCATGCTAATCCTGCTGACAGTTCTGCTCTTGGAAGAGGGCCTTGCTTTCTGTCGCATGCGTACACTGATCCTGTGCTTTCTTTCTTTTCTTCCCTTCCTGGGCCATGCTTGCTGTGTAGCAAATGGAATCTCTTGCAGTAAGTTAACTTTCTTTCATACTCTATGTCCACTTAGGCCCGGACCATAACAAATCCTATTTCACTGTTACAATGATACTTTTCAGCATGTTTCCCGTTTTCATTTAATTTTACTTTTCTTTAGTACATTGAGTTCAGGCAGCTTATCAGTAGCATCTGGGCTGGTTTTGCACCGAAGTCGAAACCTCCATTGCTATGAATTCTCCTCCTAGTCGTAGAATAATTTGAATAATAACAACAATTTTTTGGCACATAGAAAAGTTGGAGTTTCATAGCTAGGTTTCACCCTAAGTTGGGAAGGTAACATTATTTTTAAACAGTATTATTTTATTTATTTGCAAGACCCTGGTAGTTACCTTTATATTATTATAGTTTAAAGAGTTTCCATTTGTTTGTTTAAAAAAGATAAATGACCATAAAAATAAAATGTTTTACTGAAACATCCAAAGGCCCAATTTGTATTAATTACCCTTAACCTTGGGCTGGTTGTCAGTATTTAAAAATCTAAACACAGCCGGGCATGGTGGCGCATGCCTTTAATCCCAGCACTCGGGAGGCAGAGGTAGGAGGATCGCCGTGAGTTCAAGGCCACCCTGAGACTACATGGTGAATTCCAGGTCAGCCTGAGCCAAAGTGAGACTCTACCTGAAAAACCAAAAAAAAATCTAAACACAAAGCAGGGTGTGGTAGTATGCATCTTTAATCCCAGAAGTCAGGAGATAGAGAGAGATAGAATTGCTGTGAGTTTGAGGCCAGCATGGAACTACAGAGCAAGTTCCAGATCAGCCTGGGCTAGAGTGAGACCCTCACCTCAAAAAAAAAAAAAAAAATCTAAACAAAATTGGTTTTCCTCAAAGCTGAGGGAAGTAGAGAAGGAAGAATAAAACTTTATTCAGTACAGTTTTAGCATGAATTTATTATTTTTAGCACAAACTTTAATAGCTTAAAAATTAGGACCAAGAGACAGGTGTAGTGGCACATGCCTTTAATCCCAGCACTTGGGAAGCAGAGGTAGGAGGATCACCATGAGTCCAAGGCCACCCTGAGACTACATAGTGAATTCCAGGTCAGCTTGGAGCAGAATCCTACCTTGAAAAACAAACAAACAAAAATCAGGGCCAAAGCCACCTAAAACATCAACCACCTAAAACCTAACCTTCTTATCGTTCCTCTCCTTAAACTGATTTGAGAAACACATTTTAAGTTGCCTTGGAGCTCTGAATTCTGAGCTGAGTTTGTTTGTTTTTATTTTGGGTTTTTTTTGTTGTTGTGTTTTGTTTGTTTTTTGTTTGTTTGAGGCAGGGTCTTGCTTTAACCCAGGCTGATCTTGAATTCTCAAACTGGCCTCAAACTCATAGCGATCATCCTACCTCTGCCTCCCAAATGCTGGGGTTAAAGGCCTGAGGTGAGTTCTTTCTAGTCTCTCAGTAAGACAAAAACCCAGTGTGTCGATTCGGTTCTTACACCCCTTACAAGCCAGAGAAGCCTTTGGTTTAACACAAGTATTTAACCCACTTTCGCTAATGACTGCTGACCCAGGAACTCCTGTGTGCTGAAGGCTGTTCTTTCCTGTTTGCAGAGTCCCATCCACTGTCTAGAAGCTAGCCCGTGCTTGGAATCAGATAGGCAGCATAGATGATGGTGCAGCGAGCACAGTAGTGTGTGAGCTCGGGTGCTTGGATAACTTCTCATTTCATCATCCCCCCTCTCTATATCAATCAGTGTTCACAAAGCACCACGTAGACACTTCATCAGTAAAATGGCACAGTGCTTGAGAGGTAACTGGCCAAGTGCTGGAGAAGAAAGTGACCCAGAACTTAGAGGAAACGGACACAATGCTTGAAAGGAAACTGGCCCAGTACTACAGAGGACTGTATGGCTTGTGTTTCCACAGATGTCCAAAGTGAGTGCACCCCCAACGGCAGCCAAAACCATCACAGTAGTAGTCTCTGAAGCAGCCACTCAACTTTCAGATTTAACACCTACTAATGTTTGACTTTTCAGCAACCATGTATATATATGTGCTTTTTATTTTGGTGGGGGGATCCGGAGGTAGGGTCTCACTCTGGCCCAAGCTATCCTAGAACTCGCTCTCTAGCCCCAAACTAGCCTTGAACTTAGAGTGATTCTATTACTCAGCCTCCCAAGTGCTAGGAACAAAGGCATGCACCACCACACCCAGGTCAGCTGTATTTTATTTTGTTTTGTTTTGTTTTTCTTTTCTTTTCTTTTTTGTTTGTTTGTTTGTTTTTGTTTTTGTTTTCAAGGTAGGGTTTCACTCTAGCCCAGGCTGACCTGGAATTCACTATGTAGTCTCAGGGTGGCCTCAAACTCTCTGCGATCCTCCTACCTCTGCCTCCCGAGTGCTGGGATTAAAAGCGTACACCACCATGCCAGCTATTGGCATTAATTTTTATAACCTGTGGATCGCTTTCAAAAGGTAAAGAAGCTGAGCATACTGGAGCACACCTTTAATCCTAGCACTTGGGAGGAAGAAGTAGGCAGATCACTGTGAGTTTGAGGTCAGCTTAGGCTAGAGTGAGACCCTACGTCAAAAAAAAAAATTTAAGGCAACCACTAAGCTATAATTTATGAGTACAAAGTTGGCAAATACAATGGAAATGTAGCTGTTCAGCCATCCTTTTTCTAGCTGCTTCTTCACTCTAGTCATCCTTCATTATACAGAATATGATGTTCTATATTATACTGTGAATTTCTCCTTGATATTAATTGATTGGGTTTTTTTTAATTTGGAATGTTATCAGATAGTTACATTTCTTTCATTTTTTTTTTTTAGAAAGCAATGTGTTTGTCTGCTGCGAGTTCACTAGTAAACCAAGAATGTGGCTGTAATAACTATTTCTTCCCGTGCACGTTCTCTCTCTAGCAACTGGAACTGTGTCAGAGATTATATAAGCTACACTTCCAGCTGCTGTTGCTTTTTCAGTCCTACTGTAAGCTCATCGGCCAGGTGCATGAAGTGAGCTCCATGCCAGAGGTGAGTCCTTGCGCTTCCTCGTTTTGCCTCTTGCCCCTCAAAATGACCGCTTTGTGTTCTCCGTCCCCACCACCCTGCTTGTAACTGAGTGGGTTTTTGTTTTTTCCTTACATAGAATTACTTTGCTCAAGTACAACTCAGAAATAAATGTCTTGGGTTTATTTCTGTTCTCATTGCTTTTTTAAGACATTTTTTTTTATTTTTATTTATGAAAGAGAGAGAATGGACACACCAAGGTCTCTAGCCACTGCAAACAAACTCCAGACTCATGCGCTGCCATGTGCATCTGGTTTACATGGGTCTTGGGGAATTGAACCCAGGTCCTTAGGCTTTGCAGGCAAATGCCTTAACCACTAATCAATCTCTCCAGCCCTCTGTTCTCATTTCTAAAAGGTTTTCCAGAGCAGGGCTAGGATTAAGAGGAACAAAAGTGAGCCCCAAATTTCAGGGCAAGTTCCCTCCTACATGCTAACCCCCTACATCTTTCACTTGCATCACAGTGATCCTGGCTGTCTGGACAGCCTCTGAAAAAATGTCTTGTGTTGTGGATTTTCTGTTTGACCTTTGGCCTTTCATATTTGTACTCATCTTAATGTCTACCTGCATGTTTGCTTGTCCTGTTTCCCTACCATCTGTAGCATCAGGATGCAGAACCATTTCTAAATGGTAAACACCAAATAATTTGAACATACTGCTGCCAAGTGGGCTCCAGTTTTCCTAGGAACAAAAGTGAAGGAACGGTGGTGTGTGCTGGTTGAAATTGGAAAGCTTTCTGGTGAAGTCACCCCTGAACAGAGTATTCAAAAAATAAATAAATAAAACATTTGCGTAAGCATGATGGTAAGACAGAGAGGAGGAACTACAGGCAATGTAGTTAATGTAGGTTAAGGTACTTGCCTGCAAAGCCTAAGGACCCAGGTTTGATTCCTCAGAACGCCATGTAAGCCAGATGCATGTGATGGCACATGCATTTTTTGTTTGTTTATTTTTTGTTTTTCAAGGTAGGGTCTGGTTCTAGTGCAGGCAAACCTGGAATTCACTATGTAGTCTCAGGGTGACCTCAAACTTATGGCAATCCTCCTACCCTGTGCCTCCCAAGTACTGGGATTAAAAGCATGTACCACCACACCCAGGATTTTGTACATATTAGACACCCTACCCATGGAGCTGTGTCTGCAGTTGCCTGAGAGTATTTTGAAAAGAGCTTCCTGGTATAAGAAAATGGATTAGGGGGCTGGAGAAATGGCTTAGTGGTTAAGGTGCTTGCCTGGAAAGCCAAAGGACCCAGGTTCCATTCCCCAGGACCCATATAAGCCAGATGCATTCATCTGGAGTTCATTTGCAGTGGCTGAAGGCCCTGGTGTGTCCATTCTCTCTATCTGCCTCTTTCTCTCCTCTCTCCCCCCCTCTCTCAAATTAATTAATTAATTAATTTTAAAAAATTAAGTGGATTTGATGGCAATTTGTGAGCCTAATGAGTCCAAATAGGCAAGAGTTCAAAATAGAACAGAAATGTTAGGCATGGAGAAGAAAAAAAGTGTAAGAAACACTTAGGGCAGAAGATCAATGAAATTAGTGGGGGTGGTAGGGAGAGGGCAATGCCAAGGTCCTGCCTTCGATGGACTGAGGAAAGTGGTCATTTAGGAAGTCTCATGGTTCACTTCTGTCTGCAAGCCCAGGACTGGGCACAACAGCCATGGCCATGGTTAGAGGTAAGGCCTCGTCTGAGGTCCAGAGAGCGATGCAGGCTACGGGTGCCAGTGTGGCCTTCACCACAGACAGGCCAAGAGCTGACAGCAGCAGGATGAGGGTGGACCCTGGGAAAGCTCAGTCTAGTGAGGAGGCAGGAGGAAAAAAAAAACACAGAATAGAGAATGACAACCGTTTCGCCATATTTATGACTCAGATTGAAAAAGAGGGGAAAACACACAACTGTTCAATACATTTGCCGGCCTGATGAAATGACTCGACGGTTAAAGCACTTGCCTATGAGTCCTGGGGACCCAGGTTTGATTCCCCACTACCCACGTGGATCCAGATGCACAAGGTGGCACTTGGGTCTGGAGTTCATTTACAGTGGCCAGAGGCCCTGGCGAGCCCATTCCTTTTCTATATGCCTCTCTCTATCTCATAAATAAATAAATTTTTTTTTTTTTTTTTGGTTTTTCAAGGTAGGGTCTCGCTCTAGCCCAGGCTGTCCTGGAATTCACTATATAGTCTCAGGGTGGCCTTGAACTCATGGCAATCCTCCTACTTCTGCCTCCCAAGTGCTGGGATTAAAGGCATGCACCACCACACCCAGCTATAACTAAATTTTTTTTCAAAAAAGCAGAAAAAAAAAAAAAGGCTGGAGAAATGGCTTAGAAGTTAAGGTGCTTGGCTGCGAAGCCTAAGGACCAAGGTTCAGTTCCCCAGTACTTACATAAGCCAGATAAACAAGGTGGCGCATGCATCTAGAGTTCATTTGCGGTGGCTAGAGCTTCTGGCACGCCCATTAAAAGAGGAAAACAAAAGAAAAGGAAAAAAGCAAAAAATACTCAGAGTGTACTTTCCAAGGGCAAAGGAGCATCAGAGTGAGAACCCTGGTAAGCTGCTCATCACAGACCAGTTACCAGATGGAAGAGAAAACAGTGGGTACTTACTGGTTGGTATGCAGTCAAGATAAAAGTTTATTCTTCTTACTCTTCTAACCAAACATGAACTGGATCTTCAAGTCCATCTTTACTCAGGAGAAAAGAGATCAGTATCTAAAGGAATGGCTAGAGTATTATAAGGGGCTGATGGAAATTGCCAGGGAACAAGAAACTCAAGATAGCCTCTGCCACCCATCGCCCTAGGCCATCTGCCCAGGGACCATAAGCTCAGATGCAGGAGGGCTTTCTCCTTATGAGGGGAAGGTAAGCAAGAAGCATACACGCACGCACGCACGCACGCATCCCTCCCCCATTACTGCGGGAGACACCTGCCAGTCTCTGTGACTGGAGAATTCAGCTGCCCTCAAGGGCGGGAAGCACAGTTTTGGGGCAATGCCTGGAGTTCACCGGTACTCCAGAGAAGGTGCCCACACCAAGACGCTACTGCACTGCACCGTCCTGAAACGGAGCCACCGCTAGAGGGCGCCCAGCTCTGCAGGTCGTGTCTTACACCTCACCATCCCTCTAAGGCTCTGCCATTATTCATGGTACACCATTTCCGGCAGAGCTGCCACGCCCTGGAGAAAAGGTGCCTGCGAAGTACTTCCTTTCCTCCAGAGTAATTGCTACTATTGCTACTATAGCCTGCACCAGTGGATCCGCATCCCAAACCTACATGAAACTGCCCAGCGGGGACCAGGCAGTCCAGACCAGAAACCCACACTGCAGGGCACTGAACAGCTGTGATCACTCAGCACCTGAGCAAGCCCGGTGCCTTGGCTCTAGGAAATTAGATTTTTCACCCAGGAAGGCAAGCACAACCTTGGGACCTAAGCCTATAGCAGTACCATGCCCACTAGCACCTGAACCCACCATGTATCTAGAACCCAGGGACTTGAGCCTAGGGCAGAGGAGCAATCAAACACAGCTCCCAAGTCCGTGCTAAGCCTTGCCCCTAAGTAATCAAGATGAGGCAACGGTCCTTTCAATAAGTGGTACTAAGAAAACTGTTTCCACATAGTGTGGGTCTACAGTGTGAGTTCCAGGTCAGCCTGGGCTAGAGTGAGACTGTCTCAAAAACAAAACCAAAACAGGCAGAAGAGCTATGGAGTGCAGTACCCAACACCCCACTGCAGGTGAGTATGCCCTGCTACAGGCAAGCGCATGAGGGGCCACAAGGACACATATATGTGCGTACATCACACACAAACAAATGAAGAATAAAAATAAACAAACGGGGGGGGGGCTGGGGAGGTGGCTCAGTGATTAAAGGTGCTTACCTGCAAAGCCTGCCAGTCCAGGTTCAATTCCTCAGTACTCGCATAAAGCAAGATACGCAAAGTGGAACATGTGTCTGGAGTTCATTTGCAGCAGCAAAAGGCCTTGGCGTGCCCATTTCCCCAACTCTGTTTGCAAATAAATAGAAATATTTTTAAATGAATAAACAAAAAAAAGATTCATGCATAGATGAACATAAGATATGCTAAGTAAAATAAACCAAATACAGAAAGAAAAAATATACTAGTTTGCTTATATGCAAACCACATTATAACTTAAAAAATTCAAATACACAGAGAATGAAACCAAGGGGCAGGTGAGGGGAGAGAAAATAGCAAACGTCAGTCAGAGAATACAACACAGAAGATATGTAAAAGGAACAAATCTAGAGATACAACACACAGCATGAGTATTAAATTTAGTAGTATTAAATTAGATTTTTCTTAAATAAGATTTTAGCTGTTATCATAATAGTCACTGTGAGATGCACAATGTAATTGTTTTACTACTTATACCCAGCCCATATCATGTAACATATATATTATATGCAATATACAAAATTCAACTTATTTATATCCTATCTAACCTAGTAGCTAAAACAATACCATTTCAACATGATATTGATAGAATTATTTTTCACATGAAGTCTTCAAAACCTCCATATCTTCAGAACATGTGAAGTGTCCAAACCACATGCAAATAAACAGTGGTTACCATAATGGCTGGTGTGACTCTGATGTGTGATGTGTTGGGGGTTTGGGTGCTAGGGATTGAACCTGAGGCTTCATGTTAGACAAGCACTCTCCCAGTGAGTTATTCTCCAAGCCCTGACTTGAGGATGAATAACTAAACCTCCCGTGCAGCCTCCACTTAGAGCCAGCCACCCCGTTCACCACCTTAGTAGGGTTCATCCCCCCCACTTCCACTCAGTGAATGGCTCCACCAAATCTGATGGGGAAGCCAGCTGATTTGCAGGGTGGATAACGCTGGCAGGAGGAATGTGTTCTCCCATCTCCTATGCAAATAATCCAGTCTCAGAAAGTGTGAAATGCACCCCCCTAACTTCCTCCCCCTTGCCAGCATCCTATTTGTAAGGGTCAGTGCCACCAGAAAATTTACTGAATGAAGGAGTGAAAATTGAAACCAGCAAAGGTCATCTTTCTCATCACAATGGGGAAACCTGTATCTCCTGGACTGGAGTGGACCTTCTGCACCTGCTGCCAACAGCGAGATTCCCCCAGTGGAGAACAGAACTGGAGCGGCTGCAGCTGGCAGCACAGGTGTTGCACATATGGGCTAAAGCGCTAGAGTTGCAGAACTTTACTCTAGGAAGCCTCTGGTGATCTGGGAATGAGTGACAGGATGCCGAGAACATCGTGGCTGACCTAATTAGCACTCGATACACTCCGTGACTCTTCAAATCAGTAGCTAATCTGATCGGCAATTTTTTTTTTTGAGGTAGGGTCTCACTCTAGGCCAGGCTGACCTGGAATTCACTATGTAGTCTCAGGGTGGCCCCACAGCTCGCTTGCTCTCTCACTCTCCATTTTTTTTTAATATTTTATTTATATCTTTTTTTTTTTTTTTTTTTTTTTTTTTTGGTTTTTCAAGGTAGGGGCTCACTCTGGTCCAGGCCGACCTGGAATTCACTATGTAGTCTCAGGGTAGCCTCAAACTCTCAGCGATCCTCCTACCTCTGCCTCCCGAATGCTGGGATTAAAGGCGTGCACCACCAAGCCCAGCTAATATCTTTATTTATTTATTTGAGAGAGAGAAAAGGAGCTACTGGCGTGGTGGCGCACGCCTTTAATCCCAGCACTCGGGAGGCAGAGGTAGGAAGATTGCTGTGAGTTCAAAGCCACCCTGAGAATGCCTAGTGAATTCCAGGTCAGCCTGGGCTAGAGTGAGACCCTACCTCGAAAAAAATTTTTTTAAAAAGAAAGAAAGGGAAGCCGGGCGTGGTGGCGCATGCCTTTAATCCCAGCACTCGGGAGGCAGAGGTAGGAGGATCGCCATGAGTTCGAGGCCACCCTGAGACTACATAGTTAATTCCAGGTCAGCCTGGACCAGAGTGAAACCCTGCCTCGAAAAACCAAAAAAAAAAAAAAAAAAAAAAAAAGAAAGGGGTAGATAAAGACACACAGAGAGAATGGGCACACCAGGGCCTCCAGCCTCTGCAAATGAACTCCAGATGCATGTGCCACCTTGTGCATCTGGCTTATGTGGGTCCTGGGAAATTGAACCTGGATCCTTAGTCTTTGCAAGCAAATGCCTTAACTGCTAAGTCATCTCTCCAGCCCTGATTATTTATTTTATTTGAGAGAGAGAGAAAATGGGCACACCAGGGCCTCTAGCCACTGCAAACAAACTCCAGACACATATGTGACTTTGTACATCTGGCTTATGTGGATACTAGAGAATTGAACCTGGATCTTCAGGCTTTACAGGCAAGCAGCTTAACTGCTAAGCCATCTCTCCAGCCCACTCTTTGTTTTTTATTTGAGAGACAGAGAGAGAAAGAAGCAAAGAAAGACAGAATGGGCACCCCAGGGCCTTCAGCAGCTACAAATGAACTCGACACATGTACCCCCTTGTGCGCATGTGTGACATTGCGCACTTGCGTCACTGAGTCTGGCTTATATGGGACCTGCAGTTTTGAACAGGAGTGCTTAGGCTTCACAGGCAAGTACCTTAACCGCTAAGCCATATCTCCAGCCCTCTTTGCTTTTTTTGAGGGAGAGTCTCACTCACAGTAGCCCATGTTGGCCTCAAATTCATGGACATGAGTCTGTCTCCCCAGCACTGGGATTATTGGTGTGAGCCACTCCACCCAGCCAGATCCCTTCTCAGTATTTATTTGTGAGCAGAGACCAGCGCCTTCTGCCACTGCAGACAAACTCCAGACACATGCACCACCACGTGCATCTGGCACTGAGGAATAAAACTGGGGCCAACCAAAGCCAGCAGGCTTTGCAGGCAAGCACCTTTGAAATGGAACTATCTCCTCAGCCTCCAGATCTCTTTTTATAAAGGGAATAGGGCACTCAGGAACATAAAGAATTGAGGGAACATTTATTGTTAGAATAGAATCCATATTAATAGTTACATTTATTGAACACTTGTGTAGCAAAGCATTCTATGTGTACATATAGTTCTATATCCAGTGCCTTTTAGTCTTTAACCCTGTGTGATATGGATAACATCTTCAGTCTTACATCTGAGAAAACTTGGGTCCATAAGTCTGTTTGCTTTACTGCATTCCCATGCTGTATACATCAGTCAGAAGCTCACATAGAACAAATTACACTTAGACTATTTCAGTTATAGCTGATGATAAGTTTGAAAGCATGTGTGCTTCAGTATATGGCATGTATTTTTAAGAATTTAGTTTAGATATAATTGCTATGAACACTATTCTCTTCTAAACTTTATATTTCAGATAAAATTGCTTTATACATTAATATTCGAATCCTAGAGTATCCCGAACACAGCTTGGTATTACACACATCAAATTTTGGGCTATCAAACATTTTGGGTTGTGGTAGCGCACGCCTTTAATCCCAGCACTCGGGAGGCAGGCAGAGGTAGGAGGGCTGCTGTGAGTTCCAGGGCAGCCTGAGACTAAATAGTGAATTCCAGGTCAGCCTGGAAGCAGCTGCTTTATTTAAAATAAAAATTTAAAAAACAGTAGTGAATTCCAGGCCAGCCCCAGCCTATACTAGAGTAAAACCCTACCTGAAAAAAAAATAAATAAAACAAGTTTAAGCCAGGTGTGGTAGCACACGCCTTTAATCCTAGCCCTCAAGAGGATCAAGTAGGATCAAGTAGGAGGATCACAGAGTTCAAGGTCAGCCTGAGACTACATAGTGAACTCCAAGTCAGCCTGGTTAAAGATCCTACCCTGAAACCACTCCCCCCCCCCAAAAAAAAAAAAAGAATTCAGAAACTCATCTGAGACTCAGCACAAACATTTTGTAGTTAGTTTTGACCGTGCAATATCTAAAATACAGTAATGAGGCAACTTTCACATCCCTACTGGGAGAAATAGGCAAAGTAAAAAGAGTCCTCACTGCTCAAAGCAGGACAAAAACCAAGCAGGGCCAACATTCCAACGCCACCCTCCAGGTCTGGCCTCCTGCTCACGCAGGGACAGGCTTGGCAGCCTCACTCCTTACAGGGCTGTCCTGGACACAGCCCCTGCTTCAGTGCCCCCAGGCTGGCGTCTCCTCTCCGCAGCTCTCCCAGGCTGGCATCTCATGCTGGTAGCTCGGAAGCTCTGGAGTTCCAATGACAGTCCTGCCCCTGCAGCGCCATCAGGCATTGCCCCAGTGGGTACTGTCTTCAGGGGCTCCACCCTGGTGACAGGGGCAGTCAGTCCGGGAGATGTAGGTGGAAGTCTCCGTGCCTTGGCTTTGTTGATCTTGGCCCGTGCAGCCGCTCTCACAGGTTGCAGGCTGATGTCTGCCACTTTGCGAGACCCTGGAACGCTGCTCGCAGTGTGCTCTGGAGGCTGCTGGATGATTCTGGCCACCCTGCTTTTCTGGAGTCTACAACGCAGCTTCACTTTCGCAGCATCGCTGGGCGTCCCCCCATCGGGCACTCTCCACAGCGGCTCCAACCTCCAGGCACCTTTCTGCCTGGACTCCCTGGATTTCCTTTGAAATCTTGGGGAGAGCCGCCACGGCCCCATTCCTCCTGGATTCTGCAAGCCTGCTATATGTGGACGAGGCCCAGGTCTCCCACTTACAGGAGCCTTGACGGGGCCCAAGGAGTGCTTTGCCAACAACCCAGACTCTCCAGCTAGCCTTGGGGCTCTTTTCTGGAGCAGTTCTGCCCTGGAAGATTTCCAAGGTGCCCTCAAGGCATCTTTCTTATTGTCCTGAAGCAACAAACTTAAATTCTTGTTATCTGTTCTCATCTTTTTAGCCATAGGCTGTTCTGTGAAGCCCTCGTTCATCACCCCTCTACCTGTTTTGTTGCTCCTTCTCCGGCCAGGCCCCACATCTTTCCTCTCTGCTTCTCTTTGAAGCAGTTCTGTCTTCAGCTCGTTCCTTTGCTCTCTCATCTGGCTGTATGCAGTGAGGAGCAGCCACGAAGCAGCCTGGACGCTGTGCTGCTTTGAAAGCTCCTCTGCCAGATGGCCAAGTTCATCATTTTTAAGTTCAGCCTTCCAGAGAATCTCAGGACAAGGACAGAAGGAAGCCAAACTCTTTGCCACAATGTAACAAGGATGGCCTTCACTCCAGTTCCCAAGAGAATTCTCCTTTCCATCTGAAACCTCACCCACCTGGCAGTTCCCGTCCACGTGCCTGTGGGTGTTTTGGGCTTCCGAGCCCTCACCAAAACTGCCTGCAACACGCTGCACACAGTGTTCCAGGTGGTCTCTGGCCTGCTCCTCCAAACCCTTCCATAGTCTTGTGACCCAGTTCCAAACTCCCCTCCACATCTTCAGCAATAGCAATAGCCATTACCACGTTTCAGAACCACGTTTCTTTATAAAGAGAAAAGGCCTACTTAACTCACAGTTTTCGGGCTAGAAGTCCAAACAGTATGACCAGAACCGTCTACATCGCAGCATGGTGGAAGCCCACGTGGATCTCTGTGTATGTCTGTCTCTGCCTTTCCTTATAAAGCCACTAAGATTCCGTTCTGGAAGCCCCACCCTGATGGCCTAATCTAATCCCTTTTCCCAGAGGTCCTATCTGGGGACAACATAATCGACTAAGGGTCCACCCACTTAATACCATTTAACATAAACTTTGGGATGGATCTACAGGAGGAGTTCAGGGAGAAATCACAGCCCACCCCCCTGGCGGTATACGTCATCCCTACTTTTTTCTATTTCTCGTCCCAGTTTCAGTTATCCATAGTAAACTGCAGCCCAAAAATAATAAACGAAAATGAGTAGCTTTTGTTTTGACACATTGTTATGACTATTTTGTTTTGTTTTGTTATCCAAGGTTTCAAGCATCCACTGGGAGTCCTAGAATGCCTCACCTGTGAAGGAAGGGGTTATTGTGCTGCCGGAACCACAGCTACACTACTTTTGAGTCAACTTTCTTGTGTGGTTGGCCACTGAATTCAGGCCTTTCTAGTTAAGCAGGAAAAGTTTTTAAGTATATTTTATTTATTTATTTATTTGAGAGAAAGAGGGAGAGGGAGGGGAGAGAACAGTCAATCCAGGACCTCCAGCCACTGCAAAGGAACTCCAGACGTGTGGGTCCCCTTGTGCATCTGGCTTACGTGGGTCCTGGAGAATGGAACCAGGATCCTTTGGCTTTGCAGGCAAATACCTTAACTGCTAAGCCATCTCTCCAGCCCAGAAAAGGTTTTTTGTTGTTTTACTGGTGCTAGGACTGAAGGCCTGGTGTATGCGAAGCAAGCACTTTACCACTGAGCTACATCCCACAGCCCAAACAGGAAACATTCTAAATAAAGTCAGAATCTTCTTTTCCATGGGGAAGGCATGCTAGTAGATATTGAGAATCTATCACCCCAATCCTTTACATGTACCAGAAAGGTCAGAGTCATTTGTCTTATTTTATTTTATTTATTATTATTTTTCTTTTTAGCCAGGGTCTCACTCTGAAGCCCATCTTGGGTTTGAAACTCACTATGTACAAGTGCTATCATTCTAGGCATGTGCCGTCACATCCATTTCTGTCAGTGTACCAAAATATCAAGCCTCTGCTTAACCACACCCTTGTGATCTGATACCTTTCTTTTGAAGATGTAAAATGCAATTGCATCTAAACACGTCTGTTGATATTTTAAACAGCTGCTGAATATGTCCAGAGAACTGAGTGACCTGAAGAGGAAGCTGAAGGAGGCCACAGCCGCCATCGCCGCAGACCCACTTTACATAGAGGGGGCGTGGTCAGAGCCCACCTTCACGTCCACAGAGACAGCCATCCAGTCCATGCTGGAGTGCCTGAAGAACAATGAACTTGGCAAAGCTTTACGGCAAATCAGGGAATGCAGGTCACTCTACTGTTTCTTTTTAAGGGTGATTTCAGTAAAGACACTTATTCCTGGCGTCATGTCTAGAGACACAAGACAGACTCTAGACATTCTCTCTCCCTCTCTTTGTGGTGTTGGGAATTGAACCCAGGACCTCCAGCTTGCTAGACAAAAGCTCATACCACCGGAGCTACACACCTGCCTTCTTTACTTATAATACTAGAAGCACTGGCTCTCAGGCCTTGCATGTATTGGTGTTCATTTGGAATGCTGAAGCACCTCAAAATATACCCTCCTGTCATCTACAACTAATTTCAATGTGAATTTTGGGGATTTTCTCACTAGAGCTTTATGTACAGCCTTCATACTCACTTGAACAAGAATGCCATGCCAAATGAGATCCGTTTAAAGAGTATCAGATCCGTTCTGGGTGGTTGTTTTTTTTTTTTTAAGATTTGTATTTAGGAAGCCGGGCGTGGGACCACACGCCTTTAATCCCAGCCTTCGGGAGGCAGAGGTAGGAGTATCACCATGAGTTCAAGGCCACCCTGAGACTACATAGTGAAGTCTAGGTTAGCCTGAGCCAGAGTGAGACCCTACCTCATAACCAAAAACCAAAAACAAACAAAAAAATAAAGATTTGTATTTAGGCCGGGCGTGGTGGCACACGCCTTTAATCTCAGCACTTGGGAGGCAGAGGTAGGAGGATCACAGATTGCTGTGAGTTTGAGGCCACCCTGAAACTACATAGTGAGTTCCAGGTCATCCTGGGCTGGAAAAACCAAAATAATAATAATAATAATAATAATAATAATAATAATAATAAATATATATATTTGTATTTAGGGGCTGGGCAGATGGCTCAGCAGTTAAGATGCATGCTTGCAAAGCCAGTCATCCTGGGTTTGATTCCCCAGTACCCACGTAAGCCCAGATGCACAAAGTGGTGCATGCATCTGGAGTTCATTTGCACTAGCTACAGGCCCTTGTGTACCCATTCTTTTTCCCCTGCCTCTCTTTCCCTTTGCAAAAAGAAAAAGGAAATACTTGGTTTTTTGTTTTGCTGTGTTTTGTTTTTGAGAGAGAGAGTGGGAGATGGAGAGAATGCAGGACCTCTTGCCACTGCAAACAAACTCCAAGCCGGGTGTGGTGGCTCACACCTTTAATCCCAGCACTCGGGAGGCAGAGGTAGGAGGATCGCCATGAGTTCAAGGCCACCCTGAGACTACATAGTTAATTCCAGGTCAGCCTGGGCCAGAGTGAGACTCTACCTCGAAAAACTAAAAAAAAAAAAAAAAAAACTCCAGATCCGTGTGCCACTTTGTGAGCCTGGCCTATCATGGGTACTGAGGAATCAAAGTCAGGCCAGCAAACAAGTACCTCCAACCACTAAGCCATCTCCCCAGCCCTGGTTTGATTTTTATTTAAATTTTTTTCTTATTTATTTATTTGAAAGAGTCAGAGAGAAAGACAGAGAGATTGGGCACACCAAGGCCTCCAGCCACAGTAAACGAACTCCATACACATGCACCACCTTGTGCATCTGGCTTACATGGGTCCCGGAGAATTGAACCAGGGTCCTTTGGCTTTGCAGGCAAACACCTTAACCGCTAAGCCACCCTCTAACCCTGGTTTGATTTGTTGAAACAGGGTCTCACTCTAGCCCAAGCTAACCTAGAACTAACTCTGTAACCAAGGCCTCTAACTCATAGCAATCCTCCTACCTCTGCCTCTTGAGTGCTCGGATTAAAGGTGTGCACAACCATGCCCAGCTTCTGGTATTTTTTTATAAGACGTAATATCATATATATTTTGGTTTTGCAAGATAGGGTCTCACTCTGGTCCAGGCTGACCTGGAATTAACTATGTAGTCTCAGGGTAGCCTCAAACTCTTGGCGATCCTCCTACCTCTGCCTCCCAAGTGCTGGGATTAAAGGCATGCGCCACCACGCCTGGCAACATAATATCCAATATTTGAGGGCTGATTATAGAGCTATTTGTACAACTCTGACTCAAGTATTTTTATCTTTTTGATGGGTGAATCATATGATAAAAGCATCTTTCAATAAAAGCATTTTTTAAAGAATATTCTTACCAAGCATGGCGGCAAATGCCTTTAATCCCAGCACTCAGGAAGCAGAGGTAGAAGGAATATTGTGAGTTTAAGGCCAGCCTGAGACTACGTAGTGAATTCCAGGTCAGCCTGAGCTAGAGCAAGGCCCTACCTCATAAAACCAAAAATAAAAACAAAAGCAAAAAAAAAAAGAATATTCTTATACTAACCCATAACTTCCCTACTGTGTGACCCATAGTGCCGCTAATCTATCTATTCTTTCTTGACTGTAGAAGCCTATGGCCCAATGACATCTTTGGAAGCAGTTCAGATGATGAGGTCCAGACACTACTGAATATTTATTTCCGTCACCAGACTCTGGGACAGACGGGCACCTATGCACTGGTGGGCTCTAACCAGAGCCTGACCGAAATCTGCACCAAGCTGATGGAGCTGAACATGGAGATCCGGGACATGATCCGCAGGGCCCAGAGTTACCGGGTCCTCACCACCTTCCTCCCAGACTCCAGTGTTTCTGGCACTAGTCTCTGACAGGAGCCTTCCGTCCCCCATGGTTTCCAAGCTGGCAGTGCTGCCATGCTGGGGCGACGTCATTCAGTGTCTTGTCAGCCTTCGCAAGGCTTGGACAGACTGTTCTCCCTCTTGTTGCCTGTAGGACTTCCTCTAAAGAAGATGACAGAACTCCCAGCCCGTAGCAATACTATCCCAACCTAGGCCATTCCTGCTGTGTGGCCCACGCGTCCCGTCACTGAGCAACTGCAACTCACTACTGAAGAAGTGACTTCCATTGCATACCAAAGCCGACCACACTGAACGATAGCTCCCTCTCTAGAACCAGTTTTAGATTGGCAAAAGTGCAATGTTTTCCTCATGAAAAAAAAATTTATATTCTAAAACTTGTACTACGTTCTTTTCTTCCCTTTCTCCTTTTTCTTTCTTTTGTTCCTGTTTTTCTTTTTCTTTTTTTTTTTTGAGGGAGGGGGGGAGGAGGGTGGGTTGAGAAAGGGACAGGCAGAATGAAGCTGGCCACTGAAATATTGTGAGATGGTCAAAAGCTGACAGCCTGTGTTCTGAAAAAGGGAGTTGTAGATGGACTACAATTTCCTGTACACTGTTATTTGATACGATGACTGTCTAAAGGGAGCTGCTATGAGGTACCTGTCCTCCGTTGCTAGGCTACTGTTGCTGAAGACTTCGGATCTCTGCACCTGAAATGATCCAGATAGACTCTTTGTAAGGATCTTGGCTGCTTTTTACTAGAAGGTTGCTTTTATGAGCATATTTATACTACAGAAGGATGAGTGTTAATTTTAATTACCTTTGCCATTTTGTAGAAGAAATGATTCACATGAAGTCCAAGTCGGTTCACTTGTCACGCATGCATATTTTAACATCCACACGGATAGCCAGAAGTAGAGTCGTCAAGACAAAACATGAGCTGTTACTTTGTGTCTTAAGGATGTCCAATTTTCTTTGTAATATATATGTAAAGGGCCATTCTTAACTTTCCTCCTTAAACTTAATGCTGTCAAGTGTCCAGTGTGTGCATGTGAATCTCTCGCACATCAGAAACATATTCAGAGTTCATCTATGTAACTTATTCACTCTGTAAATACATTTAAAGTTTTTGTGATGTAATCTTGATTGATACTCTGTTCAGAACTTTCTTTAGGCTAAAAAAAAAGAGGAAATACATGTTGACTATGGATTTTATTTCTAGTTAATTAAAATATTTGCCTTTGACACACATTTGTAGTTTTGCATGCTGGTATAACAGTGACAACATTGAGGGGTATCAGTCATATGTATTCAATGAATGACACCCATGTGGGTTGTGTCATGCGTGGCTCTTGAAGCCAGATATAAATACAATCTCTTTGGAAGTGGGTACCAAAGTAACATTGTGACCTTCAACCAGTTCTCTCTTATAAGACAAAGAGAAAATTCAGAACTGGATGTGGTAGTTTACATCTGTAATCCTAGCACTTGGGGAGCTGAGTTAAGAGGACTGTTACAAGCTCCAGACCCTATCTCAGAAAGAGAAAGAGAAAAGGAGAGAGGGAAGGAGCAGAAGAAAGAAAGAAAGAAAGAAAGAAAGAAAGAAAGAAAGAAAGAAAGAAAGAAAGAAAGAAGCTGGGTGTGGTAGTGCATGCCTTAAATTTCAACACTTGGGAGACTGAGGTAGGAGGATCACTATGAGTTCAAAGCCACCCTGAGACTACATAGTGAATTCCAGGTCAGCCTAGGCTAGAATGAAAACCTACCTTGAAAAACAAAAAAAAAAAAAAAAAAAAAGAAAAAGGGAGAAGGAAGGAAGGAAAAAGAAAAGAGAGAAAAGAGGGAAGAAAAGGAGAAAGGGAAGGAAAGGATATGATGAGGGTTCTGACCTGTCACTAAGAAATAAGGATGGAGAGATTGCTCAGTGGTTAAAAGCATTTTCCTACAAAGCCAGATGCACAAAGTGGCCCATACATCTGAAATTTGTTTGCAGCAGCAAAAAGACCCTGCAACACCCATATTCATTCTCTTTCTTTATTTTTTTTCTCTCTTTCTTTTTTTCTTTCGAGGTGGGGTCTCACTCTAGCCCAGGCTGACCTGAAATTCACTATGTAATCTCAGGGTAGCCTTGAACTCACAGTAATCCTTCTACCTCTGCCTCTCGAGTGCTGGGATTAAAGGCATGTGCCACCATGCCCAGCCTTCTTTCTTTTTAAAAAAATTTATTTATTTATTTATTTATTTGGGAGAGAAACACAGAAAGAGGCAGAGAGAGAGAGCATGCCAGGGCCTCCAGCCACTGCAAAAGAACTCCAGACTCATGTGCCACCTTGTGCATGTGGCTTACATGGGGAATCAAACCTGTGGGTTCCTAGGCTTTGCAGGCAAGTGCCTTAACTGCTAAGCCATCTCTCCAATATCCAAGGTGGCATATCTGGAGTTCCAGATGCACAAAAAATAAAATTTTAAAAATAGAATTAAGAGCTGGGTGTGGTGGTACACAATCCCAGCATTCAGGACATCTGGCCACCCTGAGTTTGTTTGCAGTGGTACTGAAAAATAGAGACCAGCCTGTATAAAGCTAGATGCACAAACTGGCACATACATCTGGAGTTTGTTTGCAGTGGTAAGAGACCCTAGTATGCTATTCTCTCTCTCGTCTCTCTCTTTTTTTCTCTTTCTCCTTTCTGTCTCTCCCTCTGTGTGTGTATGTCCCCGCTTGCAAATAAGTAAAGAAAAATATTTGTTAATATTTTATTTTTTATTTGCAAGGAATGAGCATGAGAGAGAATGAGTGCACTATGTCCTCTAGCCACTGCAAACAAATTCTAGATGCGTGCACCACTTTGTGCATCTTCCTTTACATGGAAACTAGGGAATTGAACCTGGGTGAGTGAGTATTGCAGGTAAGTGCCTTAACCATGGAGCCATCTCTCCAGCCTGAGAAAAATATTTAAAAAAGGAGGAGGAGGAGAGGAGGAGGAGGAGGAGGAGGAGGAGGAGGAGGAGGAGGAGGAGGAGGAGGAGGAGGAGGAGGAGGAGGAGGAGGAGGAGGAGGAGGAGGAGGAGGAGGAGGAGGAGGAGGAGGAGGAGGAGGAGGAGGAGGAGGAGGAGGAGGAGGAGGAGGAGGAGGAGGAGGGGAGGGAGGAGGAGGAGGAGGGGAGGAGGAGGAGGAGGAGGAGGAGGAGGAGGAGGAGGAGGAGGAGGAGGAGGAGGAGGAGGAGGAGGAGGAGGAGGAGGAAGAGGAGGAGGAGGGAGAGGAGGAGGAGGGAGGAAGGAGGAGGAGGAGGAGGAGGAGGAAGAAGGAGGAGGAGGAGGAGGAGGAGAAGAGGAGGAAGAGAAGGAGGAGGAGGAGGAGGAGGAGGAGGAGGAGAGAAGGAGAGCCAGGGAAGAAGGTGAAGAGGAGGAAGAAGACGCTAGCCAGGAGTGGTGGCGCACACCTTTAATCCCAGCACTCGGGAGGCAGAGGTAGGAGGATCACTGAGAGTTCAAGGCCACCCTGAGACTACATAATGAATTCCAGGTCAGCCAGGGCTAGAACAAGACCCTACCTTAAAAAAACAAACACACAGGGGGCTGGAGAGATGGCTTAGCCATTAAACACTTGCCTGTGAAGCCTAAGGACCCTGGTTCGAGGTTCGATTCTCCAGAACCCACATAAGCCAGATGTATAAGGGAGTGCATGCATCTGGAGTTCTTTTGCAGTGGCTGGAGGCCCTGGCGTGCCTATTCTTTCTCTCAAATAAATAAATAAATACATAAATAACACAGCCAGGCGTGGTGGTGCACGTCTTTAATCCCAGCACTTGGGAGGCAGAGGTAGGACGATCGAAGAGAGTTTGAGGCCACCCTGAGACTACAGAGTGAATTCCAGGTCAGCTTGGAAACCCTACCTCAGAAAACCAAAAAAAAAAAAAAAAAAAAAAAAACCCACAAATAAACAAGAAAAGAAATATAGACTATAATGAGCAGAAAAAAGTAGTAGGACTTTTCATTTTGTCACTGACATGTCTATTCTCTGCTCTACTAAAAAATTTGAGCCAGAAGTGGTGGCACACGCCTTTAATCCCAGCACTTTGGAGGCAGAGACAGGAGGACTGCCATGAGGTCCAGGCCACCCTGAGATTACATAGCAAATTGCAGGTCCGCCTGGACTACAGTGAGACCCTACCTCGAAAAAAAATTAATAATAATAATAGACACAGAGATACATGGCAATCTAGATCCCACTCATATTTCCTTGAACTAACATGCCTACCTTGCTTTTCAAACTACCTGACCATGAGTAGTGTAGCAGACAGCTTCAGGTTCGCTGAGATGAACTTCCAGACCGGGCACAGTTATGGAGGAAGGGATTTATTTATTGAAGCCAGATCCAGGGGAAGTTCCATAATGGAACTAACATGTCACACAGCACACTTCAGGAACTCCAGCTTTTGCATATTTCAATGGAATCTCAAACCATCACCACACCTTAAGACCATGATTGTAGTGAATGTCAAACTATAACTAATAAAACGTTGAATATATTGGGGGACATATATTCAAACTACCACAAGTAGTAATGTCTTGGTGCTCTGCAGGAGGAATGTGGGTCCAGATTATTTGTTGTTACCATGGATTATTATCACTAATATATCTTAAGATTTCTCTAGATTACTGTAAAGTTTTTGTGTAGTGAGAGCTTTTTGTTTTGTTTGAGCTGGGCATTATCTATCCTACGCTAGTCTCAAGTGAATTTGAACATCCGATCCTCCTGGCCCCCATGCTGTAATTACAGACCACTACCCCCACTTTAATGTGGTGCTGGACTTTGAGCATGCTAGCCAAGTACTCCACCAACTGAGTTGCATCCTGTGTGCTTGTTGTTTTAAATTATTTATTTATCTATTTATTTTGTGTCGTGTCTATAGGTATGCCATGATGTGTCTCCTGTCATTGCAAAGGAACTCCAGATACATGTACCACTTTGTGCATCTTGGCTTTATGTGGGTACTGGAGAGCTGAACCTGGGCCATCAGGCTTTGCAAGCAAGTGCCTTTAATTGCTGAGCCCTCTCTGGAGCTTTGTATGTTTGTGGGTTTTGTTTTTTTTTTTATTGACAACTTCTTTAATTGTAGACAATATCCCATGGTATATGAGTTTTGTTGTTGTTGTTGTTTGGTTGGTTGGTTTTGTTTTGTTTTTTCAAGGTAAGGTCTAACTCTAGCCCAGGCTCACCTGGAATTCATTCTGTTGTCCCAGGCTGGCCTCAAACTCACAATAATCCTCCTAGTTCTGCCTCCCAAGTGCTGGGATTAAAGGCGTGCACTACCACGCCCAGTTCTGGGGGGGTTTTGTTGTTTTTGGTTTTCTGTGTTTTTGTGTTTTTTGTTTTTGTTTTTTTTTTCCGAGGTAGGGTCTCACTCTAGCTCAGGCTGACCTGTAGTCTCAGGGTGGCCTCGAACTCTCAGCGATCCTCCTACCTCTGCCTCCCGAGTGCTGGGGTTAAAGGCGTGCACCACCACACCTCTCTCTTTTTTTTTTTTTTTGAAACAATCTCCTGTAACACAGAAACTTCTGATCCTCCTGTCTCCGCCTCCCAAATATGAGATCATAGGTGTGTGCCATCAGCCCCACTTTATAAAATAGTCTTTTTTAAAAAAATTGAAACATCTTTTTTTTTAAAAATACTTACTTGACAGAGAGGTAGACAAGAGGGAGTGAGTATGGGCATGCCAGGGCTTCCTACCACTGCAAATGAACTCCAGACACTTGCCCTACTTTGTACATCTTGGCTTTAGGTGGGTACTGGAGAATTGAACCCAGCCCATCATGCTTTGCAAACAAGCACCTTTAACTGCTGAGCCATTTCTATAGCCTTCGATATGTAATTTTTATATTTATTTATTTATTTATTATTTATTTTTGAGGTAGGATCTCACTCTAGTCCAGGCCGACCTGGCACTCATTCTGTAGTCCCAGGATGTCCTTGAACTCATAGCGATCCTCCTACCTCTCTCTCCCAAGTGCTACAATACGTAATTTTTAAATTGAGCCTTATCCTATGTATGTATAGGAAACAAAAGCATATAAAGGATTTGGTCCTATTGGTAGTACCCACGTAAGCCAAATGCACATGGTGGCAAATGGTGGAGTTTATTTCCACTGGCTACAGGCCCTGGCATGCCCAATCTCCCTCCCTCCCTCTCTCTTTCTCTCTCTCTCTCTCTCTCTTTCTCTCAAATAAATAAAATAAATGAAATAAAAAGAGTCGACTAAGCTCTTTGGGAAGTGATAGTTTCCATAATGTCATGAGGGTGAGGCTCTTATGAAGGGATTTATATTTGTTGCCTTAAAAACAAAGGATACCGGGCTGGACAGATGGCTTAGCGGTTACGGTGCTTGCCTGTAAAACCTAAGGACCCTGGTTTGATTCCCCTGTACCCACTTAAGCCAGATACACAAGGGGGCGCGTGCATCTGGAATTGTTTGCAATGGCTAGAGGCCCTGGCATGCCAGTTTTCTCTGTGTCTCTCATCTGCCAATTTCTGTCTCAAATAAGTCAATAAATTTAAATATATATGGAGGAGAGAGAGGTGTGTGTGGTGGCACACACCTTAATCCCAGAACGTGGGAGGCAGAAGTAGAATAATCTATTCATTCTCTTTCTTTATTTTTTTCTCTTTTCTTTTTTCTTTCGAGGTGGGGTCTCACTTAGCCCAGGCTGACCTGAAATTCACTATGTAATCTCAGGGTAGCCTTGAACTCACAGTAATCCTTCTACCTCTGCCTCTCGAGTGCTGGGATTAAAGGCATGTGCCACCATGCCCAGCCTTCTCTTTCTTTTTTAAAAAAATTTATTTATTTATTTATTTGGGAGAGAAAACACAGAAAGAGGCAGAGAGAGAGCCACTGCAAAAGAACTCCAGACTCATGTGCCAGGGAATCAAACCTCCAGCCAGGCTTTGCAAAAGAAATATCTCCAGAGATGCACATGTGCCAGTTCCTGTGTAGTGGTAGATGTGGCTCTATCTAAAATAAAATTTTAAAAATAGGAATCAAAGCTGTGGGTGGTACACGCCTTAATCCCAGCATTCAGGCTTTGCAGGCAAGTGCCTTAACCGGGCTAGAACAAGACCTAAGGAAAAAAAAAAAAAGACCATCTCTCCAATATCCACATAAAGCCAGATGCACAAACTGGCACATACATCTGGAGTTTGTTTGCAGTGGTAAGAGACCCTAGTATGCTATTCTCTCTCTAGTCTCTCTCTTTTTTTCTCTCTCTCCTTTCTGTCTCTCCTCTGTGTGTGTGTATGTCCCCGCTTGCAAATAAGTAAAGAAAAATATTTGTTAATATTTTATTTTTTTATTTGCAAGGAATGAGCATGAGAGAGAATGAGTGCACTATGTCCTCTAGCCACTGCAAACAAATTCTAGATGCGCACCACTTTGTGCATCTTCCTTTACATGGAAACTAGGGAATTGAACCTGGGTGAGTGAGTATTGCAGGTAAGTGCCTTAACCATGGAGCCATCTCTCCAGCCTGAGAAAAAATATTTAAAAAGAAGAAGAAGAAGGAGAAGGAGGGAGGAGGAGGGGAGGAGGAGGAGGAGGGGGAGGGGGAGGAGGGGAGGGGAGGGGAGGGGGGAGGGGGGAGGGGAGGGGAGGGGGGGAGGAGGAGGAGGAGGAGGAGGAGGAGGAGGAGGAGAAGAAGAAGGAGAGGAGGAGGAGGAAGAAGGAGGAGAAGAAGAAGGAGGAAGAAGAAGAAGAAGAAAGAAGATTTAGGAGGAGGAGAAGAAGAGGAAGAAGGGAGGCGAGGAGGACTTTAATCCCAGCACTGGAGAAGGAGAAGAAGAAGAGGAGGAAGAAGAGGAAGAAGAGGAGGAAGAAGACGACGACTGGCCAGGAGAGGTGGTGCACGCCTTTAATCCCAGCACTGAGACTGAGACTACATAATGAATTCCAGGTCAGCCAGGCTAGAACAAGACCCTACCTTAAAAAAACAAACACACAGGGGCTGGAGAGATGGCTTAGCCATTAAACACTTGCCTGTGAAGCCTAAGGACCCTGGTTCGAGGTTCGATTCTCCAGAACCCACATAAGCCAGATGTATAAGGGAGTGCATGCATCTGGAGTTCTTTTTGTAGTGGCTGGAGGCCCTGGCGTGCCTATTCTTTCTCTCAAATAAATAAATAAATACATAAAAATAACACAGCCAGGCGTGGTGGTGCACGTCTTTAATCCCAGCACTTGGGAGGCAGAGGTAGGACGATCGAAGAGAGTTTGAGGCCACCCTGAGACTACAGAGTGAATTCCAGGTCAGCTTGAAACCCTACCTCAGAAAACCAAAAAAAAAAAAAAAAAAAAAAAAAAAAAACCCACAAATAAACAAGAAAAGAAATATAGACTATAATGAGCAGAAAAAAAGTAGTAGGACTTTTCATTTTGTCACTGACATGTCTATTCTCTGCTCTACTAAAAATTTGAGCCAGAAGTGGTGGCGCACGCCTTTAATCCCAGCACTTTGGAGGCAGAGACAGGAGGACTGCAATGAGGTCCAGGCCACCCTGAGATTACATAGCAAATTGCAGGTCCGCCTGACTACAGTGAGACCCTACCTCAAAAAAAAAAATTAATAATAATAATAGACACAGAGATACATGGCAATCTAGATCCCACTCATATTTCCTTGAACTAACATGCCTACCTTGCTTTTCAAACTACCTGACCATGAGTAGTAATGTCTTGAACTTCCAGACCGGGCACAGTTATGGAGGAAGGGATCTGCAGGGAAGTTCCATAATGGCAAGAAGCGCCTGGCCAAGGGTCCAGACCATTTGTTGTTACACAGCACACTTCAGAACTCCAGCTAGCACATTTGCATATCTTTACAATGGAATTAAACCATCACACCTAATATATCTTAAGATTTAACTCTAGATTACATATATTCAAACTACCACAAGTAAAGTCTTTGCTCTGCAGTGTGGATTAGTGAGAGCTTTTTGTTTTGTTTGAGCTGGGCATTATCTATCCTACGCTAGTCTCAAGTGAATTTGAACATGCGATCCTCCTGGCCCCCATGCTGTAATTACAGACCACTACCCCCACTTTAATGTGGTGCTGGACTTTGAGCATGCTAGCTAAGTACTCCACCAACTGAGTTGCATCCCGTGTGCTTGTTGTTTTAAATTATTTATTTATCTATTTATTTTGTGTCGTGTCTATAGGTATGCCATGATGTGTCTCCTGTCATTGCAAAGGAACTCCAGAGACATGTACCACTTTGTGCATCTTGGCTTTATGTGGGTACTGGAGAGCTGAACCTGGGCCATCAGGCTTTGCAAGCAAGTGCCTTTAATTGCTGAGCCCTCTCTGGAGCTGTGTATGTTTGTGGGTTTTGTTTTGTTTTTATTGACAACTTCTTTAATTGTAGACAATATCCCACGGTATATGAGTTTTGTTGTTGTTGTTGTTTGGTTGGTTGGTTTTGTTTTGTTTTTTCAAGGTAAGGTCTAACTCTAGCCCAGGCTCACCTGGAATTCACTCTGTTGTCCCAGGCTGGCCTCAAACTCACAATAATCCTCCTAGTTCTGCCTCCCAAGTGCTGGGATTAAAGGTGTGCACTACCACGCCCAGTTCTGGGGGGGGGGGGTTGTTGTTTTTTGGTTTTCTGTGTTTTTGTGTTTTTTGTTTTTGTTTTTTTCTTTTTCCAGGTAGGGTCTCACTCTAGCTCAGGCTGACCTGGAATTCACTATGTAGTCTCAGGGTGGCCTTGAACTCTCAGCGATCCTCCTACCTCTGCCTCCCGAGTGCTGGGGTTAAAGGCGTGCACCACCACACCTCTCTTTTTTTTTTTTTTTTTTTTGAAACAATCTCCTGTAACACAGAAACTTCTGATCCTCCTGTCTCTGCCTCCCAAATATGAGATCATAGGTGTGTGCCATCAGCCCCACTTTATAAAATAGTCTTTTTTTTAAAAAATTGAAACATCTTTTTTAAAAAAATACTTACTTGGCAGAGAGGTAGACAAGAGGGAGTGAGTATGGGCATGCCAGGGCTTCCTACCACTGCAAATGAACTCCAGACACTTGCCCTACTTTGTACATCTTGGCTTTAGGTGGGTACTGGGGAATTGAACCCAGCCCATCATGCTTTGCAAACAAGCACCTTTAACTGCTGAGCCATTTCTATAGCCTTCGATATGTAATTTTTATATTTATTTATTTATTTATTATTTATTTATTTATTTTTGAGGTAGGATCTCACTCTAGTCCAGGCCGACCTGGCACTCATTCTGTAGTCCCAGGATGTCCTTGAACTCATAGCGATCCTCCTACCTCTCTCTCCCAAGTGCTACAATACGTAATTTTTAAATTGAGCCTTATCCTATGTATGTATAGGAAACAAAAGCATATAAAGGATTTGGTCCTATTGGTAGTACCCACGTAAGCCAAATGCACATGGTGGCAAATGGTGGAGTTTATTTCCACTGGCTACAGGCCCTGGCATGCCCAATCTCCCTCCCTCCCTCCCTCCCTCCCTCCCTCCCTCTCTCTCTCTTTCTCTCTCTCTTTCTCTCAAATAAATAAAATAAATGAAATAAAAAGAGTCGACTGAGCTCTTTGGGAAGTGATAGTTTCCATAATGTCATGAGGGTGAGGCTCTTATGAAGGGATTTATATTTGTTGCCTTAAAAACAAAGGATACCGGGCTGGACAGATGGCTTAGCTGGTTATGGTGCTTGCCTGTAAAACCTAAGGACCCTGGTTTGATTCCCCTGTACCCACTTAAGCCAGATACACAAGGGGGCGCGTGCATCTGGAATTGTTTGCAATGGCTAGAGGCCCTGGCATGCCAGTTTTCTCTGTGTGTCTCTCATCTGCCAATTTCTCTCTCAAATAAGTCAATAAATTTAAATATATATGGAGGAGAGAGAGGTGTGTGTGGTAGCACACACCTTTAATCCCAGAACGTGGGAGGCAGAAGTAGAATAATCACCATGGCTTGAAGGAGAGCCACGGAGTGCTTGAAGGAAAGAGCCAGAAAGAAAGAAAGAAAGAAAGAAAGCCAGGTCAGCCTGGGAGAGAGAAAGGAAGGAAGGAAGGAAGGAAGGAAGGAAGGAAGGAAGGAAGGAAGGAAGGAAGGAAGGAAGGAAGGAAGGAAGGAAGGAAGGGAGGAAAGAAAAGGACACCAGAGAATAAAGAAAAGGACACCAGAGAATCCCTCTCTCTCCCCCCATTCCCTCCTTTCCCCATTCCTCCTTTTTCTCCCCTCCATCCCTCCTTTGCTCTGGGATGGATTAGAGTGACTTGTCTGGTGATCCTCCTGGTGTGAAGGAGAGGATGGATCAGAATCCAACTCTGTCTCTTTGAAGTTGAGAAGTGGGCGGCAGCATCCAGGCTTCCCAGGAATGTGAGGTGGGGTGGGGTGGTGCAACATGCTGTAACTGTGTCCAGTTGTCCCTGGGGAAAAAGGAGAGGGCACTGCCAAAGTCTTGTCTGAGCAAGAGATCTTCAAGTCACAGCAGAGCAGAGAGTGGCCTCACTTCCTTGACAGAGGCCAAGAGTACGTGACCAGGCAGTCATAAAGAAGCATTTGTCCAGAGACCCTGGACAGTGCAGGACGCCCTGCCATTTCTCAGGTTCTGTGCGCCAATGACTCAGGGATGCCTGGAACAGGGGTCCTGGGAGAGTATAGGAGGGGTGACCCTTGGAAGCAATCCCAACCATAGCAGAAAGGTGATACTGGTCCACACATGCCGTGAAGCCCCTGGGATCACCTGGGCCACCACAGTACCATGCTGTGTGTGCGAGTGCGTGTTTCAGTAGGAACACGGACAGTTTCCTCATCAGTGTACGGCAATGAGTCACTTTGCAGTCGGCTGCCGTTTCCACATTTGAACCATCCTTCCTTGAGCCCTCTGCAGATTACAATAGGATCCCTTTGTGCCACTGACCCGGAAAGTCCTGAGTATGATGCAGGATTTGGGGGTTCACGAGGGGCCTCGCAAACTTGTGAGCCCAAATTTTGGGTCCTTATCCTATTTAAACAAAGAATTGATAAAAATGGACTCATGAAGGATAATTTATGACTTACTGGGTTTATTTAGGGAGGAAATCATAACTCATGAGGTTTATTTAGGGGAAATTGATATCTAGAAAAAAAAGCTGGGGCAGTTACACACACACACGTGAAAGATCGGACATGGAAGCTCCTTCAAATAACAGACTAGAGAAAATGAAATAGTGAAGGGCTCAGAGATCAAAGTTAAATCTTACATACAGGGCTGGCGAGATGGCTTAGCGGTTAAGGCACTAGTCTGTGAAGCCTAAGTAAAGAAACCAGTTTCGATTTCCCAGGACTCACGTAAGCCAGATGCACAAGGTGGCCCGTGTGTTTGGAGATCGTCTGCAGTGGCTAAAGGCCCTGCCATGCCCATTCTCATTCTCTCTATCTGCCTCTTTCTCTCAACAAGTAATAAATAAGTAAATTAATTAATTAAGTAAGTAAGTAATTTTTAAAAGTTTTTAAAAATCCTACATACAACCAAAGTGACACAGATAGAAGGCAAGAAGAAAAATACCCAAGCCAAGATAAATATTCCCCCTTACGAGCCAGGCTGGTCCCAGCGAGGAGGGGAGGAACAGCCTTACAAGGACTTTCAGGCCAGGGTCAAGAGGCAAAAAATAGAAGAGCTGGGCTACGTGGGTAATCTCCTGCATATGGATCAGACATCCAATCAGGGTGAGCCTTGTCATCAGGCTCAGGTGGGTGAGCAGAGACCTGATTGGTTCGTAGTCAAGGGCTGCTGCAGGAGGAGTCAAGATCTGATTGGCTCATGGACTCAGGGGGCTGACCCAGAGTTGCCCAGCTGAAGAAGCAGCCGGAAATACCTGGGTGTGCTGTCACTGGCAGCCATCTTGGAGAGACTGGAGTGAGATTCCAGTTTCAGTTTTTTTTTCCCAGATGGACAGAATGGCATGTCCTTGCTCTCACGTGGGATTTCTGTACCTAACTACCTGCCTGCAAGAAAGCTAACTTTCTCCTTCAGCTTCATCAAGTACTTTGTGAGCCAAGGGCCCCTTGCAGTTCAAAAGGAGGGCTTCCATTTCATTCCCGACTTCTAATGCAGCCACCCAACATTTTCCACCCACGTGGAGGTGTTGAACAACATGTTGAGGAGGCGGGTGAACACATCCAACCAACAGCTCACCCCCTCCTGTGTTGCTCTTGGGAGAACTCTGCTGGTGGACCCTTGAGGGTGTGACATTTACTTAACCCCCAACCCCCAAAAAACACACATTCTGTATGGCACCACCATTTTTTAAACCAGGGCCAAGCCCTTTTCTCGTTTGTAAAGAAGATTTCAGACACTATCTAGCCCACCTTATCACATGTTCAAAGACCCCACAAAGGGCACACCAAGAAACTCTGTGCCCACGAAGATAATCTGGGGACATGCTTCTTAGGGGGTGAGGTCACTCATCCCAAACACGCCAACACACCTGCGACTCCACAGTTCCCAGGCAACTAGCACAGAACTAGGCTACCAGCCAACAAACACACCAAATTGCCACCTCTGCCCTTCTCCTTGGCTTTTATTTACACCCCAAAACTCAGCCAACTCCACTAGCTGCCCTGTCCTGGGGGAGGGGGGATTAGGAACTAACAAGTGACCCCTTCCTGGCATCCTGTAGGTACTTGGACTTGGACTGTGATATGGACGGGAAGCAGAACCTAATGATGTGAGTGGACTTCGGGGGAAGAGGGAGGTTAGCTCTTACGGGAGAGCTTAACAGTGGTCCTTAGTTCCAGTAGGGACTGAGGTCAGCCTGGGACTTCATGTGCAGGGGGAGCGATGGAAATCTTTGGGGGAGGGATGAGGGGGTGGTCCTTGTCACCAGGGAGCAGAAGGGAAGATGGCAGCTAAAAGCCGGGCATCTGGGCAGGAGGTACACAAGGGTCCTGTGCCTCTGCTCACCATGCCCACCTGTTCGTGGCCTGGGGAATCTCTCCTTGCCCGGAGCATAACAGTGCTGGGGAAGGAGAGCCCAGGCTTCTGAATCTGCTTCCTGACAATCCCCCCACCACCTCCCATCCCCAGAAAATAGGCTTTTCATCAAACTTTGGAAGGATATGTTCCTAAAACCTGTTTGGGAATCTCTGAATGTGCACACACTGAAGCAGCTTGAGGTATTCTCCCTCTCAAACAAGCTTTCCTCAGACCTACCCCTCCACCCCAATGAGCTGCGGGAACACTTGGAGCGCTGGGCTCACAGGAGGGCACATCACAAATGCCTAGAGCCCATTGGAGGTGTGCAAGAACGTGAAGAGGAGGTAGCTTTCACTGGTGGGTACTACCAGGTGGGTTCCATAAGCTGGCATTTAGCCCTGAACCAGAGTTGGACCCCAGTCTGGTGATGTGTCCCATTATGGAGACAGGCACGGGGCTTCCCTAGCAGGAGGGGAGGGGGTCTTGTGTGCCTTTGGAAGGGTTGGGAAAATGTAGTCATCTTGAGAAATTCAGCTCATTTTGAAACTCCCATTCCACCTTGACTTCTGGAGTAGCCTCCACCCACAGTGAGTCTCTTTCTCTCCTTCATTATGTCCAGCCCCACACCAGAGTTCCTACCATCCAGGTTCAGGACGAGCAGTCAGGGCTGCAGCTAGCAAGAGTTCCTTCAGCAGTGCCCCAGGGGGAAGCTGGCACCACAACATCCTGTGCCATCTGTGATTGTCCAACCAAGTGTGCCAGCACCAGTCCAGCAGTTCCTGAGAAAGTGGAGCCCAGTGTGTGAGCCAGCACCAGATGTTATGCAGCCAACTGCTGAGACCGCACCAGAGAAGACAGATCCAGTTGTCTCAGCCCAGCCCACCCCTGTGCTCACAAAGGAGTGTGGAGCCCGCACCTCTCCCCACTGAGGTGCAGGTTGAGCAACCTCAGCCCTCACTGGACCACACACAACCCTTTCCACCTGAGGCTGCAGACACTGTGGGTACTGGCAGAGGAGTCAGGATGGAAGTGAATTATCAAAACAAAAACTTTATCTGGCCTCTGCCTGAAGTTGACATCCAGGCAGGTCAAAGCTATGTTTGAGAGTCACGGCTCTGGTATCTGAAGTGAGCTGCCCTCTCCAGAGAAAATATCCCTTTAATTATTTTTTTTTGATTCATTGTGTTGAATTTAAACAACATTGAAATTAATAAAATTTACACATTAATTGTCTCATAGTCATGAAGTCCACTCCTTCTATGGTATAACCCTTAGCACTGTCTACAACTGACTGCAGCCCCAAGACAAGCACTGGGGTCATGGAAGCACTAAGGGGAAGGCCCCTGGCATTACAGGAAATGGGTGAATACAAGAATGCATCTGGGGGGGAGGGGAGGGAAATATCATATGTTTTTTGTATGTAAGTATAGAAGGTGTCAATAAAAAAGTTAATAATTTAAAATAAATAAATAAATAAATAAATAAATAAATAGAAGCTGTATCCTGTCTCTGACTCAGAGGCAATGAAAGAGACAGCTCCCTAGGGCTTAGAAGCCCATGGTAACAACATAAAGTGAAAAGCAGAATATCTGAACCAGGATCTAGGCATGGACTTAGTCAATAATCAATTATGTTCCAAGTAAAGTGTTGGGTTTGGGGGATATTTGACACCATCTGTGCCCACAGAACACTCACGACTGAGTGAAGGGAACATAGAAATATATTGGTGACCAAACATAATGGCAAAAATATCACGATGAAAGTGACAGTGGCCTACAAATAAAGAAAAAGAGTTAAAAAAAAAAAAAAAGGAATGCATCTAGGGCTGGAGAGATGGCTGAGCGGTTAAGGTGTTTGCCTGCAAAGCCTGACTACCCAGGTTCAATTCCCAAGTACCCATGTAAAGCCAGATGCACAAAGGGGCATATGCATCTGGAGTTTACTTGCAGTGGCTGGAAGCTTTGGTGCACACATATCCATTCATTCATTCTCTCTCTCTCCCTCCCTCTCTCTCATCTCCTTGCAAAATAAATTTAAAATACTAAAAAAAAAAAAAGCACCTGGTGCCTGCAAGGAATGCAGATGCCAACCGCATGGGCACACTGCCCTGTGCACATAACGGTTAGGGACATGGCTCCTGGGGTCAGGCTGACAGATGGTGATGGGCAGAGTTCTCCTTTTAGGTGTAGGACTCCCAGTCTGTCAAAATGGAGAGTGGCCCCTACCCAGGGTGGGATGAAGTATGATTACTTATAATAATGATGTGTGGATTTCTCTTCGAAACCTGAGCCCAAAGCACTGCCTCAGACTTAGTCACATGTAAAGTTCCTTCCCGGGCCACTCAACATTGAAAGCTGGCCATTCCAATTCACAGAAGATCTTTAACCTCCCTCCTGTCACCTGATTCCCATGATCTCCTGCCCTTGCTGGCGCGTTTTGATCATGCAGTCAAATGGCAGGCTTAGTGGAGTACCATCTTACGATGAATCTCCCACTGAGCTGGGTGATGAACAGAGACAAGACAAAGCCCTCTTTGGGCAGGCAGATAGCTTTGCCCACCTGGCTGTTCCCCTCATGGGGATTTAAGTGTTTCTTGGTAAAGATAATGCAACCTTTATGCCTGGAAATTGCTGGGTGGGGCTCACTCAGATTCTATAGCCCTCAGGATGGTGTAGGTATACCTGTATTGTCTCTCTATAGTAACTCCAAACGGGTACCTCACTGAGGCCTAAACAGAAGCAATTATAAATAAAAGAAAGAAAGAAAGAAAGAAAGAAAGAAAGAAAGAAAGAAAGAAAGAAAGAAAGAAAGAAAAGAAAAGACCTGAGCCCAAAGCACTGCCTCAGACTTAGTCACATGTAAAGTTCCTTCCCGGGCCACTCAACATTGAAAGCTGGCCATTCCAATTCACAGAAGATCTTTAACCTCCCTCCTGTCACCTGATTCCCATGATCTCCTGCGTATACCTTGCTGGCGTTTTTGATCATGCAGTCAGCACAGCAGGCTTAGTGGAGTACCGTCTTACGATGAATCTCCCACTGAGCTGGGTGACAGAACAGAGACAAGACAAAGCCCTCTTGGGCAGGCAGATAGCTTTGCCCACCTGGCTGTTCCCCTCATGGGGATTTAAGTGTTTCTTGGTAAAGATGCACCCATATAAATCCTGGGCCAGGCCAGGTATCCAATCATAGGAGGTAAGTCACCTTTATGCCTGGAAATTGCTGGGTGGGGCTCACTCAGATTCTATAGCCTCAGGATGGTGTAGGTATACCTGTATTGTCTTCTATAGTAACTCCAAACGGGTACCTCACTCTGAGGCCTAAACAGAAGCAATTATAAATAAAAGAAAGAAAGAAAGAAAGAAAGAAAGAAAGAAAGAAAGAAAGAAAGAAAGAAAGAAAGAAAAGAAAAGAAAGAAAAGAAAGAAAAAGAGAAAAGAAAGAAAAGAAAGAAAAAGAGAAAGAAAGAGAAGAAGGAAGGAAGGAAGGAAGGAAGGAAGGAAGGAAGAAGGGGAGGGAGGGAGCCCTCTGAGGCCTAAACAGAGGCAATTAGAAAGAAAGAAAGAAAGAAAGAAAGAAAGAAAGAAAGAAAGAAAGAAAGAAAGAAAGGGGGAGGGAGGGAGTCGGAGGTGGTGCACGCCTTTAATCCCAGCACTCGGGAGGCAGAGGTAGGAGGATCGCTGTGAGTTCGAGGCCACTCTGAGACTATGTAGTGGATTCCAGGTCAGCCTGGCCTACAGCCAGACCCTACCTCAAAAAAAAAAAAATTAAGAAAAAAAGAAGAGAGGGGCTGGAGAGATGGCTCAGTGGTTAAGACACTTGCCTATAAAGCCTAACAATCCGAGTTCAATTCCCCAGTACCCAAGTAGAGCCAGATGCACAAAGTGACGCAGGCATCTGTAGTTCATTTGCATTGGCTGGAGGTCCTGGTGTGCCATTCTCTCTGTGTACTTGCAAACTATATATATGTCAAAATGGACAGCAGCCCCTACCCAGGGTGGAATGAAGTATGATTAATTATAATAATGATGTGTGGATTTCTCTTCAAAGCCTGAGCCCAAAGCACTGCCTCAGACTTAATCACATGTAAAGTTCCTATATTTCATATGTATATATGAAAGTCAGGAGTTGATCAAGCTCCCCTTCCTCTAACTGGGTGTCCCTGGGAGTCTAACCATTTCCTGAAGTCCTGGACAACTGGTCAACTTTCCCTGTCAGCTCCACCAGGTGGAATGTAGTCTAATGGCACAGGCCACTTTCTGCAGAGTTTGGATCCCGAACAAAGGCCAGGCAGTGCCTTCCACTTGTCCCCAGGCGGCACCCAGCAACAGGCCAGGCTAGCAGGAAAGGTGGCTCAAGGGGTCAGTCTTATCCAGAGGTGGGGGAGTGGTGGGTGAGGGGGGTGGTTCTCAGTGAGGGATCCAAAATGTTAAAGGAAAAGCCATGCACAAAACAGGTAACTGAGGCAGAGGAAGAACTAATTTATTCATGCTGACATGGACTCAGGGAAATATTTTCAAAGTCTGAGCCCAAGCCGCTGTTACCTAGGGCATTTATAGTCAGTTTAGCATCATTTCTACTCTAACTGTCATTAGTGGGTTTAAATTTCCTGCCTATGTGACTAAAGTATGTGAACAGGAATTTTTAGCAAAACTCAGGTTACTTTCTTTTTTACTTTTTTTTAAAAAATATTTTATTTTTATTTATTTATTAGAGACAGAGAGGGAGAGAAAGAGAGAGCGAGAAAGAGAATGGGCATGCCAGGGACTCTAGCCACTGCAAACACAAACTCCAGACACACATGCCACCTTGTGCATCTAACTTATGTGGGACCTGGAGAATCGAACCTGGGTCCTTAGGCTTCTCAGGCAAATGCCTTAACCGCTAAGCCATCTCTCCAGCCCTCTTTTTTACTTTTTAAAAATGTTTTATTTATTTATTTGAGGGAAAGGGAGAATGGGCGCTCCAAGGCCTCCAGCCACTGAAAACGAACTCCAGATGCAGGTGCCACCCTGTGCATCTGGCTTACTTGGGTCCTGGGGAATCGAACCTGTCTCCTTTGGCTTCACAGGCATGTGCCTTAACCACTAAGCCATCTTTTCAGCCCTCAGGTTTATTTCTTGAATAAATCTTGGGCAAACTGAATAATCCAATGGCCAGAGGACCCTTGATCATTTAGTAGACTTCAGCAAAATGCTGTGCCTCAGTATTCTTAAGTTCTTATGAGCAAATGCTAATGTGTTCAGATACTCTGATGCCATCCTTCCACGAGTGAAAACTTTATTTTATTTATTTTTTTTATGAGAGAGAATGGGCACACCAGGGCCTCTAGCCACTGCAAACGAACACCAGATGCATGTGGCTGTACGTGGGTATTGGGGAATCGCACCTAGGTCCTTTGGCCTTGTAGGCAAATGCCTTAACCATTAAGCCATCTCTCCAGCCCCACCAGTGAAAATTTTGTAGAACTTTACTTTTGATGGCTCACAGTACAAATGCAGTAAATTTGGGGGGGGGTGCGCTTTTCAAATATGAAATAATAAAACTGTTTGAAACAAGCCTGCCGAGATTCACAGGTGCCTCTCATCAGATGCAGCTCGGTCTGTCCTCCGGGCACGGTTAGTGACAGCTGACCAACCCTCTGCCTTTTCGACACTTGGCTTGACCCATCAGAGACTCCATATTTCCTGGACTCTGGTCCACAGGATGTGTGCCTGTGAAGCAGGCCTTCTGCAGAAGCCAAGGGTGGGAGGGGCGTGGCTTGCTTGCCAGGGACTGATTGGAGGGAGCAGGGCGCATGCACAGAGATCTCTATTTACCAGTAAGACTCCCTGGGTCCGGCACACCCAAGAGGACTTTGAGGCCCAGGGGACTTACAGAAGCTCCTGGTGTTCCAGGCACTGTGGGGCAGAGGGCCTCGTCTGCGGCAGGACTGGGGTTTGGAGGACCCCCCAGGACCAGAGTCATGTCCTCAGGGAGGCTTCACGTGGCCGGGCTGGACAAGGACGCCTCGCTGTCCCCTCAGCCCCTCTGGAGATGCCTTGGGGACAGTTGCTGGGCCAGGGTCCCTGGACTCCACCTCCTTACAGGTGAGCACCTGCCTTAAATGGCACCCCTGCGGGGGCGGCCATGCTGTGTCCATCTCCAGCCTCCCTGGAGTGCAGCTGCAGCCCTGGCCCACAGTGGGCGGCTCCAGCCACAGAGCTGCCCCAGGTCCACGTGGTCAGGCTGGTCACATGTCCAGGCTGCACAGTGTACGGCTGCTCGGGAGCACAAGGGCTTCTGTGCAGACCTGCCCAGACATTGGTACAGTCAAGGTCACTGCTCCCCAGTGAAGAGTCCAGGCCTTGAGTCCAGTATAGAGGATAAGGGTTTCCTGGCTTTTATGATTAAATGCTGACATTGAGTTGTGGATTTAAACATATTTAATCAAACTCCGTGGGGATTGAGCACAATTAATGTGTCATATTCATGAATGAATGACAAGAGAAATATGAACCTTTAAAGTTGTAAGTGTAAGCCTGACATAATGGAGCAGGCCTTTAGTCCCAGCACTAGGGAGGCAGAGGTAGGAGGATCGCCAGATTTCGAGGCCACCCTGAGACGACATAGTGAATTCCAGGTCAGCCTGGGCTAGAGTGAGATCCTACCTTAAAAAAATAAAAAATAAAAATAAACATTCAGAGTACTTTTCCAGAATTACGATATGTGTGTGTTGGGGGAGGAGGGGAAGGTGCTTCTATGTATAGTGCTCGCACATGTGTAAGTGTTGCTTGTATGTGTAGTGCATGCACATGTGTGTGGTGCTTGTATGTACAGTGTATGCAATGTGTGTGCAGACACAGGCACGCTGTGCACACGTGGGGAGCCAGAGGAGAATATCGGGGGTCCTCCATCACTCTAGTTTGATTTCCTTCAGTTTCTCACTGAACCTGGGGTTGCTGCTGTGCTTTTGGTCAGACTGGCTGACCAGTAAGCCTTGATGAATCAATTCTCTGATCTGTGTCCCAGCTCCCCAACAGGATTGAGGACACAGGTGTGTGTGTGTGTGTGTGTGTGTGTGTGTGTGTGTGTGTGGCCACATCTAGGCGTTTCAGGCCCTCCAAGGTTGACTTGCTTGCACAAGTGTTGTTACTGAATGAGAAATTTACCCAGCTCCCAGAATTGTTATTTTTAAATTTTTTAAAGTTTTTTGAACTTTATTTTATTTTATTTGAAAGAAAGAGGTAAGGAGAGAGAGAGAGAATAGGCACACTAGGGCCTTCAGCCACTGAAAATGAACTCCAGACTCATGGGCCACCTATACATCTGGTAACATGGGTCCTGGGGAATCAAACCTGAGTCCTTTGGCTTTGCAGGCACACGCCTTAACCGCTAAACCAACTCTCCAGTCCCCCAGAATTGTTATTTTATTTTGTTTTTCCAAGGTAGGGTCTCACTGTAGCTCAGGCTGACCTGGAATTCACTAGGTAGTCTCAGGGTGGCCTCTAACTCACAGCGATCCTCCTACCTCTGCCCCCGAGTGCTGGGATTAAAGGCGTGCCCCACCACGCCCAGCAAGAATTGTTATTTTAAAGATTAATAAAGGAAGGGTTTCTGGGGAGGTGGCTCAGTAGATAGAGCGCTTGTTGTGCATATGAGAGAACATGAATTTGCATCCATAGAGCTTATGTAAAAGCTTGATGCTATGTGTCATTGTGATCCCAGCACACGGATGTGAGACAGGAGGTGGGGACAGAAGAATTACCCAATTATCAAGAAGCTCTCAGGTCAGAGACCAAGAGATCCTTCCTTAAAATTCATGGAAGATGAGTACCAACAGCCAAAGTTGTCTGACCTGCACATGTTAACTATTCCATATGTGCACCCACGTTTATATAGATGAACACACAACAGTAAAAAAGACTGACTCTAGGACTAGAAACATGGCTTAGCAGTTAAGGCACTTGCCTGCAAAGCCTAAGGACCCAGGTTCGAACCCATGTAAGCCAGATGCACATGGTGGTGCATGCGTCTGGAGTTCATTTGCAATGGCTAGAGGACCTGGTGTGCCCATTCTCTCTCTGTGTCTCATAAATTAATTTTTTTAAATATTAAAAAAGACTGAATCTGGTTTCTATATCCACCTCTTTATTTTAACTTTTTTCCCATTGCATTTATTAGATTTTTTTTTTCTTTTTTGGTTTTTCGAGGTAGGGTCTCACTCTAGCTCAGGCTGACCTAGAATTAACTACATAGTCTCAGGGTGGCCTCGAACTCATGGCAATACTCCTACCTCTGCCTCCCTAGTGCGGGGATTGAAGGCGTGCACCATCACGCCCAGCTTAGATTGTTTTTTTAAAAAATTGTTTTTATTTATTTGAGAGGGTGAGGGAGTATGGGTACACCAGAGCCTCCTGCCACAGCAAATGAGCTCTTGATATGTGGGCTACATTATGTATCTGGCTTTATGTAGATACTAGGGAATCAAAGCTGGGCTCTGAGAAGTGAATTTTGTTCGTGTGCACCCCCACTCGAGTGGCATCCTCAGCTCATATTTCTTTTAAATAGCTATGACTCCCTCATTGGTGTTCCAGTCAGACAACAGAGCTTGCTGCTGAAGAAGACCAGCTTTCTCTTTAACCCTGGGGCTGCTACACCTAGATGGGACCCAGTGCAGCGGGCAGACACAAGCGAAGCTGGAGAAAGCCATGAAGGGCGTCCAGAGAGCCGTAGGTGTGTATCCACCAGGACTGCCACATTGCCCTGGTCCCCGCCATGTTGCTCTGGGGCCCAGCTGAAGAGAACCTTGCTTCAGTCCTCTGCAGTCCCGTGCTCAGCCTCAGAATCCTGAAAGGGACAGGCCAGGGGCTAAGGATGGAGCTCTGTGGTAGAATGCCTGCCTAGAATCCATCAGTGAAGGGCTGAAGAGGCAGCTTAGTGGTAGAGTGCTTGCATAGCAGGAGTCTCGACATGGATTTGACTTCAGTCCAGAAAGACAGAGAGGTCAATCCTATAAGTGTACATGCCTATGATAAACTTTAACTTACAAACCAGCCCAGTGAGAGATTAAAAAATAACCGGGCGTGGTGGCTCATGCCTTTAATCCCAGCACTCGGGAGGCAGAGGTAGGAGGATTGCCGTGAGTTCAAGGCCACCCTGAGACTACATAGTGAATTCCAGGTCAGCCTGAACTAGAGTGAGACCCTACCTCGAAAAACCAAAAAAAAAAAAAAAGAGAGAGAGAGATTAAAAAATAACAGCTAACAGGGCTGGAGAGATGGCTTAGGGGTTAAGGCGCCTGCCTCCTAAACCTAAGAACACCTTTGGATTCTCCAGGTCCCACGCTTAGCCAGACGTAAAAAATGATGCAAGGGCACAATGCTGCACTTGCCCACAAGGGGGCACACGCGTCTGGAGTTCATTCACAGCAGCTCTCTCTTTCTCTCTCACTCTCTGCAAAAATAAAAAATAACAGCTAACAATAAAATGGAACAATTGCCACAATATACTGTCATAAAAATTATGAACTGCTTATTTCTGGAACATTCTATGCACTCCCTCCAGATTTGCTGCAAGATAACTGAACTGCAGAAAGTGAAACCTCAGGTCGAGGTTACTGCATTACTGCCTGTGCCTTTAAACTGCACTTCCTGTCACATGTGCCAGCCCAAGGTTAGTCAGTTCAGTCCTCTCATGTGACAAGAAACTTATGCCAGGATACTTTTAGGGATTTCCAAAAGTCACTGTCTCCTCCCTCCTCCACCTTTTCCTTTTGGTGGTACTGGGATAGAACCCAGGGCCTTGCATGTGCTGGACAAGCCCTCTGTCACAAAGCCCTTAGTTGTTTTGGATGACATCTCTATGTAACTCAAATGGGCCTTGAACTTCTGTTGTCCAGGCTGGGTCTCAAACTGAATGCATTGTTTGTTTGTTTTTCAAGGTAGGGTCTCACACTAGCTCAGGCTGACCTGGAATTCACTATGTAGTCTCAGGGTGGCCTTGAACTCACAGTGATCCTCCTACCTCTGTCTCCTGCGTGCTAGGATTAAAGGTGTGCACCACCACGCCCAGCCTGAATGCTTTTTTTTTTTCCGAGGGTGTCACTCTGTCTCAGGCTGACCTGGAGTTCACTCTATTCTCAGAGTGGCCTCAAACTCATGGTGATCCTCCTCCCTCTGCCTCCCGAGTGCTGGGATTAAAGGTGTGCGCCACCATGCCTGGATCTGAATGCATTTTTACATCACAGATGGTCCTCTGAATTATGGGGCCCAGGGGCAGAACATGGTGGACATGAATCAGATGTCCCTCATGAACACGTGTGTTCCAAGTGCTCAGTCCTCAGATGATGGTGGTTTGGAAGGTGGTTCCTCACTGGAGGATGTGTGTGTTTGGAGTGGGCCTAGGGATGTTGTAGCCAGCTCCCGTCTGTCAGAAATCAGCTCACTCTCCCACTGCTATTTTCCACCTGTTGTGGCAAAGGAAGTGGCATCCAGCCTCTGCTCACATGATGCTTTTAAACCCTGCCATCATGGAGGGTTCCCTTGAGACTGGAAACCTCTCTTCCCATCAGCTGCTTTTGATTGGGTGCTTTATCTCAGCAGTGAGAAGGTGACTACAACGTGGATATTTTTCACTTAAGGAGTACATCTGTAAATAAGTGTTTAATTTTCAGACTAATATTTGCTCTTGCTGGTCAGGTTTGGTAAAACTTTATTACCTATGAGAATTCTGCAGAAGTTTGACTTCTGATAAAAGGACCTGAGCAGTATTTTAAGATGTTATGATAGTGATCATAAAACAGGAATTAAATTCTACAGTGGACACTAGGTAGGCGTGACCTCAGAGCTACTCCTTCTATATTTCCTAGTTGCTAAAAGTTGGCTGTAGAAGGTTTTATTGGTACTAGTTCCCTGAGGGGTCAATCAGATGTCCAAGAACAGATCTTATCCCAGTGATGTTCGACCATCGAGATCAAACCACAAGATGGTTAATCAGCTATGTCGCCAGAGAAAATTGTTCAGAATCAAGGCAGGAAGTGTCAGAATCCTAATCACCTTGGGCATGGTCGCCTCCGTCTGTAATCCCAGAATTTGGGAATCTGAATCGGGAGCATTGGGAGCTTGAGGCCAGTGTGGGCTTCGAAGAAGCAAGACTCTGCTCCAGGCCAGCAACAAAAATGGAGTCGCTTATGCCAGCCCTTCTAAAAGGAACCAAAGCCAGGACACTTTGGAAAAATACACATGGTTCTCGTGCATGGTACGTGACTTCTAATCTTGGCTCCCAAATGATCCCAGAGGTTTCATGGCACAAGTTGGCCTGCCATAGGCTTTCCAGGATCATCTTTCTGCAAGATTCTCTAACTCTTTTTTTTCCCTTTTTATTGGCAGCTTTCATAGTTACAGACAATAAACCATGATAATCCTCTCCCCTCCTCCACTTTCCCCTGCACAAATCTACACTCCATCATATCACATCCCTCTCTCCATTAGTCTCTCTTTTATTTTGTTGTCATTGTCTTTCCCTCCTGTTATGAGGGTCTTGTGAAGGTATTGCTAGGCACTGCGAGGTTATGGATAGCCAGGCCAGTATCTGTCGGGTGGATTGCATTGTAAACAGTCCTACCCTTCCTTCAGCTCTTACATTCTTTCTGCCACTTCTTCCACAATGGACCCTGAGCCTTGTAGGGTGTGATAGATGTTTAGGTGCTAAACACTCCTCTGTCACTTCTTCTCAGCACTATGGTGCCTTTTGGGTCATCCCAGTGGTCACCGCCATCTGAAAAGAGAAGCTTCTCTAACCAAAAGTGAGAGTAGCATTAATATATGGATATGAACATTAACTAAAGTGCTTACAGGGCAGTTTGGTGAGCATAATATATGCATTTAGCCAGACAAGAGCAGGCGTTACACTCCTAATGCTCATGACCTCCCCCACCATAGGCTTTTGATTAGGTTTTCAGTACGAGGTATGTGTTCCCTCCCATAGAGCAGGTCTCCAGTCCAATTAGAGAGCAGTTGGTTCTCCCAGAACTTGCATCCTTCAGTCATATAGCCTGGCTAGCCAAACTGGAGGCTTCCAGTCCACTGCTTTTTACCACTGATGGCTTCTGTCTCCCATAGGGCTGCATGCAGTGCACTTTTTTCAGTTTTCTGTCAGCTAGTCTATCAGGAGAAGGTTTTCAGCTCATCCCCAGTTTGAGAGAGAGAGAGAAGAGAATGAACCTGCAAGGGCCTCTAGCCATTGCAAACAAACTCCAGATGCACATGCCACTTTGAGCATCTGGATTTATGTGGGTGCTGGGGAATCAAACCCAGGTCACTAGGCTTTGAAGGCAAGTGCCTTACCCACTGAGGCTTCTCTCCAGTCCTGAAATTTCTTGATGAATTAGAATTTATCAAAGTCTAAGCTAACCAATACTTTTCCTAGGGGTAGTAAATGCGTTTGTCATCAGCGCTGTGACACACACATGTTGCAGTTCTCTCAGGATGATGTGACAGTCATTCTCCCATGGATGTGGAATTTAAAAGGAAAAATCCCTGGAATGCACAGAAGAAGAGAGTGGAGAAAACCATGTCGCTCCTCTAAGGGAAAGGGAAAATGAAAAGGAGTCATACTGTGTGCTGACACCTGACACCCCAACCCTAACCACCATCTGACCTGCTGTGATGAGAAAGAACCCTTATGATTCCTGGCTCATGGGATCTGTGGATGGGTAGTCTGTGTGCCTGCGTGAGCATGTGCATACAAGTACGTGTCCATGTTGGCCTGTGGGTGTCAGGTGATACCAGCCCTGGGCTAGTATTGTACAGGTATGTGTGGTCATGTACAGTTGATAACATGCGAGGAAGTAGAAGCTAGAATGACTCTGGGGAGCAGGTGGACAACTGAAGCATCTCTGAGAGGGACAAGGACCAGTCTGGGGTGACACTTCTGACATGAGGGAGGGTGCGGATCGGGACCAGCTCTGACTCTTAGAAGCTGAGGAGCTGGCGGAAGCCAGACTTCCCAGGCAGCGGGGTGGGCTGCAGCATGTTGCCATCACTGTGCCCAGTTGTCCCTGGGGCAAAGGAAGTAGAGCTGAGGGTCCACTGGGAAGGTCTTGTCTGAGGAAGCAGCACTGGTAAGAGGGGCCCAAGAAGTGACCTTATTTCCGTGACAACGGCCAACAGAACTTGGAACCCTGGTGCCCAGGTAACCACAGACCAGAGGCAATTTCAACAGACTCACTTGTCTGAGCACACTGGACGGGTTAGGATGTTCTCTCGTTGTTTCCCGCGTACGGTAGGCTCAGGCGTCGGTAATGCCTGGTATAGGGGCCCTCGCCACCTCTGGAGACGCTGGGTACGCCGTTGTGCCCAGTGTGTCAGGTCAATGTCCAGCAGACACACACAGGTAACACTGGACAGACCATAGCAGGTCGCACAGGCCATGAAACCTCTGTGATACTGCAGGTCTGCCTAAATCTCAATCTCTCTCTGTGTCTCTGTGTGTGTGTGTATCTGTGTGTGCGTGTCTGTGTGTGTGTGTCTGTCTCTGTCTCTGAGTAAACATGGAGGAAAATTGTTGTAGCACACTCTCTGCTTCAGGTTATGACAATAAGTGACTTGGCGGTCTGTTAACGAGTTCACTTTACCATTCTTCCCTGCCCTCTTCATGGTGTGAAGGCCTCGGCCCCCGTCTTTGATCACCACAGCCCGCACTACTTGGTGAACATGGTGGACTACCTCGCAACCGCAGTGCAGAACGAGGATCACTTCTCCGTCTCCACCCTTTTGGCCGTCTACCCGAAGTTTGCCACCATATGGGAGGTGCTGGACATGGTAATGAAAAGGTGAGTGCGTGTCCATGACCACGCCATGGGGAGCTAGCTCACCCTTCCCTCGGTCTTGGGAGGGCTCGGCTGTGTCTGAGGCTGTCTGTTCTCATAGGATGTTTTTAAGTGGGCTTGAACCTGCCAGTGGTGGGCCTGGTCCTGAGAAGACTGGGGGATCTGGTGGGTGACCCTCACTAAAGAAGCAATGTCTAGGGCTGGAGAGATGGCTTAGTGGTGAAGGTGCATGCCTGCGAAGCCCAAGGACTCAGGTTCAATTCTCCAGGTCCCATGTTAGCCAGATGCACATCATGGCACATGCATCTGGAGTTTGTTTGAATGGGAAGAGGCCCTGGTGCTCCTATTTTTTCTCTCTCACCCTCCGTCTCTAATAAAGTAATAAATAAAACAATAAAAAAGAAGCAATGTCTAGCACTACCCTTTCTTAGGCCTCAGGCAAAGTCCATTTTTCTTTTGTAAAGAAGGTTCCACATGCCATCTAGCATACCTCATATAAATGACACATGATCAACGACCTCACCAAGGGCACACCAAGCATCTCTGTGCCCACGGAGATCCCTGGGAAAGAGCTACTTGTGTTCACTCTGCACAAACACGCAGAAGCACCTGTGATTGCAGAGTTTCCCAGGCACTTAGCATTACCTCAGAGAACAGCCAGCACACCTTATTCCCAGCCAGCCCCTCTAGATATCTGGGCCTTTGGGGGACACAGGAGCTAAGGACTGACACCCTCCTGACTGCCTCTAGGTACCCATCTTTCCAGCGTGATTCTAAGAAGGACCAGAAAGACAAGAAGTGAGTGGGTTTGGGGTGCAGAGGGAGGTCAGCGCCCCTCTGCAGTGTGTGATATTGCTGGAGGGCTGGGCAATGTCCATCACCCTCTTCTGGTGATTTCCACTAAAGGACTGATAGCTGGGCTTCCCCTGCGGGTGGAGGAAAACATGTGGGTGGAGCCCTGGCTACTGGGAAACAGAGGACAAAGGGCAAGGAAAAGCACTGTCCCCCACTGGGGCCTGGGCAAGAGGTGTCAGGATGTCCTCCACACAGGGCCCCACACCGCTACTCACCATGCCCAGCTGACCCTTTCCTTGGAGGGCCCATGACAGTGCTGGGCGAGTGGAGGCCAGGCTTCTGACTCTGCTCCCCAACAACCTTTCCCCAGGGCCATTGCCTTCTTTCTGGGACTGTGGATAGAAAGATTGCCATTAGACTTCTGTGAGTCTCCAGACCTGGCCATGCTGAACCAGCTGAAGGCCTACGTGAGCCTCAACATGCCTTCCTCCCACCTGGATGTCCGTGTCCAGCTGCTCCTGTCGCTGCTGGAGGAGGAGGGATACAAGAATGAAAATGCCAAGAAGGAAGAGGCCTGTGGTAGGTGCCTGAGGAGGTGAGAGGAGGTTACAGTGATGGGTGCCACCAGGTAGGTTCCAGATGCCTCTGGTGTTTTGCATAGAACCAGAGGAGGACCTTAGTGTGGCAGAGTCTCCTGTTGGGGGAACAGGGACTCAGGATTCCCTTGCAGGAAGGGGTCTTTTGTATGTTTGGAAAGAGGTAGGAAAAGGTACTCATCTTGAGAAACCTCCTCTCATCCTAAAATTCCTATAACAACCTTCACTTGGAGTCGTTTTCTCGCCATAGGTTTGGGCTCCTCCAAGAAAAGTTCTAGCCTCCAGACGCGGGATGACGCATCAGGGATGCAAAAATCTCTGGAGCTAGGACCAGCTTTATTAGCAGTGCCTCGGGGAGAGCTGCCACAACAATTCGTGCCACCTGTAAACATGGAGCCAATCATGCCAGCAACAGCCAAACCAGCACCTGTTACAATGGAGCCAAGTGCCACAGTGTTGGAAGAACCAGCACCAGCAATCACAGAACCAAATATCTCAACCACGACCAAGCCAGCACCTCCACCTCCAGCTGTGGCTGAAGACTCTCCATCTCCCTGGCAGGATGTTCGATTTGCATCACAAGCAGCAGAATCACAGTCTGTTTGCCCTCTGCCTGATGTGGACATTTAGTTCTGTCAGGCCTCTGAGAGTCACTCCCTGGCATCTCAGCTTCCTTCCCCTTCCCTCCCTTTCCCTTCCTTCCCCTCTCTTCCCTTCTGTTGTGGTCCCCCCCAAGGCCAGCTCAGGAGGGATGGTAGGGTCTCTGCCGAGTTGGGGTGAGCAGCTCAGAGTCACGACACAGAATCCGGGAGTTGGGTGAAAGCGGAAGCAAGACTTTATTTAGCACAATGCACATAGGTTTAAGGGGCTGCTAATCCTTGTATGGGGTGGTCCCCTTTTTGTGACCAATGACAGCCTGTCTCTGGACAGAACATCTCGTAGCAGACTTCTCGCAAGCATGGGACTGTAACTGTTGTCACACCAAGCCTGCACAGAACGCCATTTTCACAGAAGCCACTTCCTGTTTTCTTCTGCCATGCAATCTGGCTAGGACCAGGCCTATATTGTGCCATACACCCTTCCCTTCCCTTCCCTTCCTAGCAGAAAAATATCACTTTTACTTTTTTTGTTGTTAATTTGTGTTTTTTTCATTGTTGAGTTGTTAAGAGTTGAGATGAATAAAGTTCTATTGTCCATATTAGTTGCATATCTCAGGAGCATGAAGTCTATTCTTACTATGTTATAATCCCTGGAACTGTCTACCTTTAGACTACAGACCTAAGACAAGCACTTGACTCATGGAGGGAGAACACTTCAGGCCATTAGGGAGGGAGGAAGGAGAAGACTCTGGCATTACAGGAATACAAGAATAAATGCTGTGCCTGCAAGGAATGCACACACCATCAGCATGGGCACACTGCCCTGTGCCAGGGAAGTGCACATCATGGTTAGGGAGGGACACGAAAGTCTGAAGCGAGGCTGATAGAATCATTGGCAGTGATTTCCAGTTCAGTCTAGGGTTCTTGGTCTGTCAAACCATACAGTGGCCCCCACCCAGGGTGAGATAAATCCACTGAAATGTAATGATGTGTGGAGTTCTCGGTGAATCCTGAGCCTGAACCTGTTTGCACACACTCCACACTGTGTACAAAGGTGATGTGGAATTTAAAGGAAGGAGGCATTGTTTCAGCTGAGATTTATTCCACTGGGGAGGTTTAAACCCATGATTGTTTGTTTGTTTGTTTGTTTGTTTGTTTGTTTGTTTGTTTGTTTGTTTGTTTGCTTTGAGGTCAGGTCTCACTCTGCCCAGGCTGACCTGGAATTCACTCTGTAGTCCCAGACTGGCCTCAACCATCATGTCCATCCTCCTGCCTGAGCCTCTCCAATGCTGGGAGTGAGCGTGCGCCCCCTCGCCCGGCTCTGATGATGATTCTCTTAAAGGATCACTAGGCCCATGCAAATGTGACACGTGCAGATGTTTGTTGTGGGGCTGGCCTGCATGCAATCCCATTCTTCATCCTGCAGCCCCCGCAGTCAAGGCTGGGGATCTCCATCAACAATGGATTCCCCAATACCCACGTAAAGCCAGAGATACAAAGTGGCACATGCATCTGGAGTACTTTTGCAGTAGCTGGAGACCCTGATGTGCCCATTCTCTCCATCTGTCTCCCTTCTTTCTAGCTCTCTCTGCTTTCAAATAAATAATATATATGTAAAGATTTTTTGAGTTTTTGTTTTGTTTGTTTGTTTGTTTTTGAGGTAGGGCCTCACTCTAGCCCAGATTAACCTGGAACTCACTCTGTAATCCCAGGTGCAATATCTTTTTTTTTTTTTTTTTTTTTTGAGGTAGGGTCTCACTCTAGCCCAGGCTGGTCTTGAACTCACAGCGATCCTCCTAATTCTGCCTCCCTGGTGCTGGGATTAAAGGTGTGTGTCAGCAAAGGCCCGGCATGGTGGCAAAAGCCTTTAATCCCAGCATTGAGAGACAAGAATGAAAGGATCACTGTGAGTTTGAGTCCATCCTGGGATTACAGAGTGAGTTCCAGATCAGCCTGGGCTAAAGTGAGACCCTCCCATGAAAAATAATACTAGCAGAGCCCAGTAAGCCTTGTAAAATTTCCCTCACTCATGGCAGTTGTTTCCTAAAGAGCAAGGTGGGGCACAGCCGCGTGGACAGCAGGCTCTGCCTTCCTGAGCCTGCGCAATCCGCAGTGATTCTCCAGGAACCATCCCACCTCCTCACCCCACTGTGCTGCTAGGGGCCAACATGCACATTCCCAGGTCCAACAGTCTTGGTGGAGCTGACCCAAGCTACGAGGTCCAAAGAAGAGCAGGACTGACCCCTCCTTTGTCTTCTGTGTCTGCCACTGGAGCTAGCTCCTTGGACTCTGTCAAACACTGCACCAGAGCTGTGGCTGGGACCACTGCCTCCCTAGAGCCACACCTGGCTGCTGAGGGGACCTCAGGGTGGACAGACAATTCCCACCTCCAGTATCATAGGTTTTTATTTTGTTTATTATGGGTGTTTTGTTTTGTTTTGTTTTGTTTTGTTTTGTTTTTTTTTGTTTTGTTTTGAGGTAAGGTTTCACTCTGGTCCAGGCTGACCTGGAATTAACTATGTAGTCTCAGGGTGCCTCGAACTCACGGCAATCCTCCTACCTCTGCCTCCCAAGTGCTGGGATTAAAGGCGTGCACCACCACACCCGGCTTGTTTATTCTATCTTTTGAGTTAAAGTCTCACTCTAGCCCAGGCTGACCTGACGTTATTATGTAGGCTCAAGATGCCTTCAACTGACATTGATCCTCTGACCTTTGCCTCCCAAGTGCTGGGATCAAAGGCATGTGCCAGCACGCTCAACTTAGTATTTATTTATTTATTTGTTTGTTTGTTTGTTTGTTTGTTTTATTTTTGTTTTTTCGAGGTAGGATCTCGCTCTAGCCCAGGCTGACCTGGAATTCACTCTGAATTCTCAGGGTGGCCTCGAACTCATGGCGCTCCTCCTACCTGACTCCTGAGTGCTGAGATTATAGGCGTGCACCACCACTACCAGCTTTTTTTTTTTTTTTTTTTTTTTTTTTTTTTTTTTTGAGAGAGAGAGAGAAAGAGAGAATGGGCACATCAGGGCCTCCAGCTATTGCAAATGAACTCCAGACACATGCTTCACCTTGTGCATCTGGGTTTACATGGGGTACTGGGGAATCGAACCTGGGTCCTAAGACTTCACAAGAAGCACCTGAACCTTGAAGGCATCTCTCCAGCCCCTCAGCACTTATTCAAAACAATATTTTTACGTATTTATTTGCAAGATGAGGTAGAAGAGAGACAGACAGAAGGGCATGCCACCCTGTGAATCTGGCTCTAGGTGGACACTGGGGAATCAAACCGTGTCATCGGGCTTTGCAAGCAAACGCCTTTAACCGCTGAGCATCGCTCCAGTTCTGCAAGGTTTTTGATTGGGCCCGCCTTCCCAGGTGGTAGTCAACTTGGCTGTCATTGGTCGAGTGCAGACGCAGCCAATAGGATGCATGGTTGTGGCCAAGTGGGCATCCTGGAGACAGCGTCTGGACAGTACTAGTGGGCAGTACTAGTGAGAGTGGGGACTGGTCCCTGGCAGTTGCCAGGGAGGGTTGGAGATGTGGCCTGGAGGAAGTGGGGTTCCCTTCAAGAAGCCCTGATTTTCTGTGTCCCAAAGACCCCTTACCGGGTCATCTCAAGGATACAGGAATCAAGGCCTCGCCCGCAGGGCGCTCCTCGCGGCCGGTGAGTTCATTCTGGCCCTGCACAAACCTGCTCCGGAGCTGGGGGTCCCGGTGGGAAGTCCCTCTCCCATCCTCCCTCCACCCTGTGCCGTGCACCCTCTCAGCAAGTCCCGTGGAGCCTCCCACAGAGTTGTGCACACGCTATGCACACCCGGCCCAGCAGGACCTTCCTGGACGGCTCCTTCCTGAGTCCTCTGCTTCCCCGCCACCATGGTCCTCCCTGAGGGCCAGAAGTCCCCTGTCCTCAGAGCCAAGCAACAAAGAGGACGTGTTGTTGTTGTTTGTTTTTCCGAGGTAAACTCTCACTTTACCCCAGTCTTACCTGCCACTCACTTTAGTCCCAGGCTGGCCTCGAACTCCCAGGGATCCACCCACCTCCAGAGAGCTGGGATTGAAGGCGCGCCCAGGTGCTTGGTCACATCTCAGCAGACCAGGACGGGGAAGATGAAGGAGCATGGAGAAAGGGGAATAGTGGTTCTCAGCTAAAGGGGACAGGTTTTTTTTTTTGGGGGGGGGGCTCAAGTTAGGGTCTCATTCTAGACGAGGCTGACCTGGAACTTAATCTGTATAGTCCCAGGCTGCCTGCTCGGTAGGGAAAGACGTCATTGGGGCAGTGCTGTGGGACAAGTGCAGGCCTAGAGATGAGGCTCATTGCATCAGTCACTTGTCTCTGACCAGAAACCTGACAAGAAACAACTTAGTGGAGAAGTGGCTCATCTGGGTCCGTAGTTTGAAGGTTCAGTCCATGGTGGTTCGTGGGGGGTCGCTCCATGGCAGGCGTGTGCCACAGGTGCTTGGTCACATCTCAGCAGGCCAGGACAGGGAGGGGTGAGGGAGCCTGGAGAACTGAGAAAGGGGAATGCTGGCCCTCAGCTGGTTTCCTTATTAAAATCATGGGATGGTGCTGCCCACATTCAGGGCAGCTCTTCTCCCCTCAGTTACCCCTTTCTGAAAAAGCCACCCCCAACACATGCGCGCACACACACACAACTGCCTCATTAATGCCCTAAGTGTTCATTAATGTAATCAAATTGACCATTGAAATGAACCATCGCAGGACCAGACATGGTGGCTCATGCTTGTAATCCCAGCACTCAGGAGGCTGAGGCGGGAGAGTTTGAGGCCAGCCTGGAGCTACAGAGTGCCTTGAAAAAAAATTGAAAAGAAAACTAAGAAAGAAAGAGAATGCAATGAACCCTCGCAGTCTGAAAAGCTGCCCTGAGCAGGAAATGACGATGCCCCCACCCATGGGCGGCTGTGATGGGGTTTCCCTGGTGGGTGCACTTGCCTGGACAAGTGGGAATTGGGAATGACAGAGGAGGAGTGGGGCTCCTGGTGACACACTGGATACTAGGGGCCCCCTCAGCTCGGGAAGTGATGGTGACAGAACCCAAGTGACTTCCTCTACCTGGTGACATGTTCTGGGTTTCATTTGCAGAAACACACCATCCCTGGCTTCCACCCTGCAGTGAGGCCCCTTGTGAAGCTGGAAGTGCTACACAGCCCTCCTCCCTGGAGCCCCGGCCCGTCTCTGGAGAGACCCAGGTGAGTCTCGGATGAGCCATACTGAGGTCACTCGCCCAGTTGGTCCCAAATATTGGATCCTGGAACCATTCAAACCGGCCAGGAGATCACAAGCAGGGAGCTTAGAACCACGACCTTGAAATACTTATAGTGCCTCTTCAATGCACTTCACCTGGCTTCTCTGAAGGAGAATGGATTCGGGGTCTGTTCCCGTCAATGCTCCTCAGATTTCATGATTGGGTGCAATCCGTGCTTTCCAAGTACAGAACCCTGAAGCCCAACAGTTGAGGTTAACCCACCCTTTCCTCCCTCCCTCCCTCCCTTCCTCTTCCTTCCTTCCCTCCACTGCTCTACTTTTTTACTTTTCCTTCATCTTCTTTCTGTCTATCCTTCCAGGAGGTAGAACCCAGGGCCTTGTTCATGTTAAACTACATGTCCAGCCATGGTAATAGTACTTTAAGAGAATTTTGAATTGCATGCAGTCTTCCTTCTTTTTAGATACAGTTACGCCTTTTCAGCCTGTACCTTTAACCAATGAGTCACCTACCCAGTACAGCACAGGGTCTCCTGCCCCTGCAAAGGTACTCCAGACCCATGTTCTCCACGTTGTGCATCTGGCTTTACATGGGTACTGGGGAATTGAACCCAGACTGGCAGGCTTTGCCAGCAAGTGCCTTTAATGGCTGAACCATCTCCCTAGCCCCCATTTTCCAGTTTCAAGGGACTGCTTGTATTAAGAAAAAAAAGAGAGCTGGAGAAATGGCTTAGCAGTTAAGGCGCTTGTCCACAAAGCTTAAGGACCAAGTTTCAATTCCCTAGGTCCCATGTAAGCCAGATGCACAAGATGGCACATGTATCTGGAGTTCATTTGAAGTGGCTAAAGTCCCTGGCATGCCAATATTCTCTCTCTCCCTGTCTGTCTCTGTCTCTCTCCAATAAATAAAATTTTTTTAAAAAGAGTGTATTCACTGCTGGGAGTTGCCCTCTCCCCTTCTGTTTCAGAGTTCCCAGTGAACTTCCGGTCAACTCTAAACTCTGGGAGCCCTGCCAGTGTGCTCTGAAATTTTAGACACAGGAGAGTTTGGCTTATTATGTGTTTGTTTGTTCATTTTTTTTAAAAAAAAAAAAAAAAAAAAAAAAACAGGGTCTTGGGGCCAGAGGGATGGCTTAGCAGTTAAGGCATTTGCCTGCAAAGCCAAAGGATCCTGGTTTGATTCTCCAGGACCCACGTAAGCCAGAAGCACAAGGGGTGCAGGCATCTGGAGTTGGTTTGCAGCGGCTGGGGGCCCTGGTGTGCCCATTCTCTCCCTCTCCCTTTCTCTCTCTCTCTTAAATAAATAAATAAATAAATAAAATATATTTTTAAAAACAGGGTCTTAATCTATAGCCCCAGCTGCCCTGGAACTTACAGCAGTCATACCTCAGCCCCTCGAGGCCTAGGATTGCAGGTATCAGCCACCATGCCTTGCTGGGCCATTTTTACTGCACAAGTTATCCTGACCTGATTAATAGCAGTCAATTAGAACTGATTGTATTCTGGAGTCATACCTTTTTGGTCTTTTTTTGGTATTAGGATATTCTGTGCCAGTTGATGAAAACAAAATTAAAAAGGCACTGTGAGGGCTGGAGAGATGGCTTAGGGGTTAAGGCGCCTGCCTCCTAAGCCCAAGAACACTGGTTCCAATCTCCAGTGGTTCCAATCTCCAGGTCCCACGTTTAGCCAGATGCAGTAATGCAAGGGCGCAATACCACACTTGACCACAAGGGGGCACAAGCCTCTGAATTTCGTTCGTCTGAATTTCGTTCACAGCAGCTGAGAGGCTGCTGGCACACCCATCTCTGTCTTCCTCTTCCTCTCTCTCTATCTGTGTCTCTCTCCAAAAAAAAAAAAAAAAAAGGCACTGTGAAGGACTGTGGGTACATGTAGCTCAGCGATAGAGCATTTGCTTAGCACGCTGACACCCCAAGTTCCACCCAAACACCTGAGGGTGAATAAAGTCCTGCAGGGTTTTCATGTTTGGTTTTTCTTCAACAGCGTCTTGACAACACGGACAACTGTTTATTATTGAGTACTCTGACCAGGGTGGTAAGCACTGGTGGACAAACTATCTCTTTGATTCTCTCAATCATCCCCTGACAAGGGGCCTATCCTCATTTCTTTTTTTAAATATTTATTTATTTATTTGCAAGGAGAGAGAGAGAGAGAGAGAGAGACAAAGAGAATGGGCATGCCAAGGCCTCTAGCCACTGAAAATGAACTCCAGATACATCTGCCACTCAGTGCATGTGGCACTGTGTGGGCACTGGGGAATCAAACTTGGGTCATTATGCTTTGCAGGCAAGCGCCTTAACCACTGAGCCACCTCTCCGGCACCCTATTGTCATTTCTAGTTTGCATCACCTTCGAGCTTCAGGTGTCAGTCACTGGCCCAGATTGTGAAGGTGAACTGCTGGGCAGCAGCCTTGCTGTGGTGCAGAGTCAGCAGCGGCCGCTCTTCAGTGTCGGTGTTGTGTGCGTCCTTGGGACATAAACGTTTGTGTGTTCACAGGAGAAGCTCTCCACTCCACTGCTCAGCAGGAACACATGGACTGTGCTGCTGCATGGTAAGCACAGGTACGCTTGTTAGAGAGTCTCCAAGAAGAGGCCTGGGGACGGAGGTCCGTGGTTAAGGTGCTGGCTTGCAGAGCCTAACAGCCTGGGTTCAATTCATCAGTTACCCACTTAAAGGCAGATGCACAAAGTGGTGCATGAATTTGGAGTTCATTTGCAGTGGCTGGAGGCCTTGGTGTGCCCACATTCTATCTTTCTCTCTCTCTCTCTCTCCCTCCCACCTCACAAATAAATAAATTTTTTTTAAACTTAAAAAAATAAAGTCGGGGGTTGAAGTGACAGCTTAACAGTTAAGGCATTTGCCTCCAAAGCCAAAGGACCCAGGTTCGATTCCCCAGGATCCACATTAGCCAGATGCACAAAGTGGCACATGCGTCTGGAGTTCCTTTGCAGTGGCTGGATGCCCTGACGTGCCTGTTCTCTTTCTCTCTCTCTTTCTGCCTCTTTCCCTCTCTCTGTTTCTCAAAGAAATAAATATTTTTATGCACACAATCTTCAAGAAGAGCGTGGGGGCTCACACTTGTAGTCCCAGCACTCAGGAGGCTTGTGCAAGAGGATCAAGAGGTCAAGGCTATCCAGGGCTACCTGGCAAAACCCTGTCTCAAAACAACACTTATTTCACTACTTTCCATGCTATTTTCACAAGTTGTCTCATTTCTTTTCCCTCCAGCAGCGTGAATTCCAGTTGTTTCCTGTCCTTACCTGAATGTGATTGGGTCAGTCTTTTTTTTTTTTTTTTAATACTTATTTATTTGCAAGCAGAGAGGAGAGGGACAGAAAGAGAGAGAATTGTTGCACAAGGGCCTTCAGCCACTGGAAATGAACTCCAGATGTATGGATACTGCATCTGGCTTGACATGGTTAATGGAACCTGGGTCATTGGGCTTTGCAGGCAAGTGCCTTAACTGCTGAGCCATCTCTCCAGCTCTGTTTATTTGATTTTATATTTGGGAAGGTCAGTGTTTAGTGTTCACCAAACTGACGGTCTGTAGGATTTGGAAAGTGGCAAAAATGCACAAGTGTTCAATGTACAGAGTTTGTTCAGTGAACTGTCATCTGGGATTAAAGGCATGAATCACCACATCTGGCATCTTTTGTTCTTTTGCACATGGATATTCTGTTGTTCCAGCACTAATTGAGAAAAAAACCTATTGCACTAGGTATCTATTGCTGTGTAGCACTTGTGCCAAAACTCACTGTGGGTATGTTTTGTTTTCACTGTGGAACTAGGGTTAGAACCCAGGGCTTTCCACATGCTAGGCAAGTACTGTGTCATTGAGCTACATGCCCAGTTCCTGTTAGTGGTTTAAAAATAAAAACACGGGGCTGGAGAAATGGTTAAGGTGCCTGTCTGCAAAGCCTAACTATCCAGGTTTGATTCCCCAGTCCCCATGTAAAGCCAGATGCACAGTGGTGCATACATCTGGAGTCTGCTCTTTTTATTTCTTCTTCTCTTAGACAAGGAGGTAAATTTATTTCTGACCTTTCCTAAAATTTTGAATATTTATTGTCTTTAAAAATAGCCCTTTGACAGCCAGGTGTGGTGGCGCATGCCTTTAATCCCAGCACTTGGGAGGCAGAAGTAGGAGGATCACCATGAGTTCGAGGCCACCCTGATACTACATAGTGAATTCCAGGTCAACCTTGGCTACAGTGATACCCTACCTCAAAAAATCAAAAAATCAAAATAAAAATAAATAGCCTTTTGAGGGCTGGAGAGATGGCTTAGCAGTTAAGGTGCTTGCCTGTATAGCCTAATGACCTGGGGTTCAATCCCCAGTACCCATGTAAAGCCAGATGCACAAAGTGGCTCATATATCTGGAGTTCCTTTGCAGCAGCTAGAGGCCTTGGCATGCCCATTCTCCCTCTCTCTCCTTCTCTCTCTTTTTCTCTTCCACTCTCTCTTTCTCTCTCTCCCTCTCTCTGTTTCACTCCTTGCAAATAAATATTTTTTAAAAATAGCTCTTTTCCCAGGTGTGGTGGTGCATGCCTTTCATCCCAGCACTTTGGAGGCAGAACTAGTACTGTTGTGAACAACAGCCTGAGACTACCTCAAAAAAAAAAAAAAAAAAAAAAAAAAAAAAACCTTTTAGGGGCTGCAGTGATATCTCAACTGTTGAGTGCTCAGCAGTTAAAGTCACTTGTCACTTGCTTACAATGCCTGATGGCTCAGGTTTGATTCTCCAATACCCATGTAAATCCAGATGCACAAATGGCACACACATCTGGAGTTCGTTTGCACCAGCTGGAGGCCCTGGCTTGCCCATCCTCTCCTCCCTCTCTCTTTCTCTCTCCCTCTTCCTCTCCTTCTCTCCATCTGCCTCTCCTCCTCTCTCCTCCCTCTCCCCCTCCACATATATAATTTCTCTGTGTGTCTCTCTCTGCTTGCAAATAAATAAATAATTTTTTAAATTTTCTCTTTAAGGACAAGAGAGATGGATCAGCTTGCAAAGCCTGATGTCCTGGGTTCAGTTTCCTAGTACCCACATAAAGCCAGATGCACAAAGTGGTGTATGCATCTAGAGTTTGTTTACAGTGGAAGGAAGCCCTGGCATGCCCATATTCTCTCTCTGTGCCCTTTTCTTTCTGTCTCTCTCTGTCTCAAATAAATTTTTAAAAAATCTTTAAAAAAAATTAGAAAAATATCCCTTGAAAATTGTTCCTGTTTTTGCTTTTTTATCTTTTGTTCTTTTTAAAAAAATATTTATTTATTTATTTATTTATTTATTTATTTATTTATTTAATGCAGTGACAGAGATAATGAGGCAGAGAGAAGGTATGGGCATACCAGGGCCTCCTGCCACTGAAAACAAATTCCAGATGCATTGGTCACCTTGTGCATTGCCCTTTATATGATACTGGGGAATCAAACCTGGGCCATCAGGCATTGTAAGCAAGTGCCATTAACTGCTGAGCCCTCTCTCCAGCCCCTTTCCTTGTGTTCTTTTGAGAGAGTATCTTACTGTGCAGCCTGAGCTAGGCTTAAATTCTAGATTTTCCTGCTTCAGCCTTTCAAGTGTTGTGATGACAGGTGTGAGCAGTCGTGACCAGCTGTGTCTTTGTATCTCATCTTTTCCATTCTGATCTATTATATTATATTATTTATTTATTTTGTTTGTTTTTTTTTTCATTTTTATTTTTCTTAATTTGAGAGAGAGATGAATAGGCAGGGGGAGAGAGAGAGAATGGGCACTTCAGGGCCTCCAGCCACTGCCAACGAACTCCAGATGCATGTGTTCCCCCCTTGTGCATCTGGCTTATGTAGGTCCTAGGGAATCGAACCTGGGTCCTTTGGCTTTGTATGCAAGTGCCTTAACTGCTAAGCCATTTATCCACCACCCCCCCTTTTTTTCTTCTTTTTTTGAGTTGTATGGTCTCACTGTAGCCCAGACTGACCTGGAACTCACTCTGTAGCTGGTCTCTAACTCACTGTGTTCCTCCTCCCTCAGCTTCTTGAGTGCTGGGATTAAAGACGTCCTACACCTGGCGACTCATTTAATTTCTACGAACGTGAGGTGACAGTGATTGATTTGCAGAGCAATGTGAAAATGCAAGGTGACTGCACTGGTGCACGGTGCACAGTGCACAGTGGGCACATTGTCAGTAGCTGTCAGTAAATGCTGCGGTTGAGCAGGTAACTTAGTTCAGCTCCACCCTCAGCCTGATGCGCGTCTCACTCTGTCTGTGTCTGTCCACAGGTCTGGTCTGGCTGCATCCATTCTGGCAATGACACCGCTTGCACAGACTGAGCTCATTCCCCAGCCTGGCCAGAGATTCCTGTCTGAGAGTGACGAGGACAGCTGCATCGAGTCCTGCACCGCCTCATGGCTGAGGCCTGGGTAGGGACGCATTGCTGTATGCTTGCACTCACGGCCGAAGAGGACCCGCTCAGCACTGTCGCTGTGTGTGGGCATGTGTCTATGACAGACAAGTCATCAGACTTTTATCATTAGGGAAAGGGCACTAATATTAACTGTCCTTTTATTTTTCTGAGACGAGGTCTTCCTGTGTAGCCCAGGATAGCCTCAAGCTCACAATCCTTGTGTCTCAGCCTGCTGAGACCCTGGGATTCCAGGGATGTGCCACATTTTGGGGTTTTTCATTTGAATCTGCTTTTTTTTTTTTTTTTTTGGTTTTTTGAGGTAGGATCCAACTCTAACTCAGGTTGACCTAGAATTCACTATGGAGTTTCAGGGTGGCCTCAAACTCATTGGCGATCCTCCTACCTCTGCCCCCAAGTGCTAGGATTAAAGGCGTGCGCCACCATACGTGGCCCTCATTTAAATCTTGACTCCAGCCACTCACATTGTATGTGATCTCAACTGGTAGGAGGCTGAGGCAGGAGGATCACTTGAACCTAAGAGTTCACACCTGACCTGGGCAAAGAGAGAATAAAATCTTGACTTCATTTTGAGATGTTTGAATGTGGCCATTCATTCTAGTAAGAATTATACATTGAGTATATCTGAACTAAAAATTATGGAAGAGTTCTAAATGAATTGGAAGAAAAAAAGAACATAAGGCCATGGAAGGAAATTGGGATAGAAAGACTAGTCCAAACAAGGGTTAGATTAGGACCACTATATTTTCTTTTTTATTTATTTATTTATTTATTTTTAATTTCTATTTATTTATTTGCCAGCAGAGAGAGAGAGATAGAAGAGAGGCAGAGAATTGGCACGCCAGAGCCTCCAGCCACTGCAAACAAACTCCAGATGCATGTGCCCTTTATGCATCTGGCTTATGTGGGTCCTGGAGAATCGAACCAGGATCCTTTGGCTTCACAGACAAACACTTTAACTGCTAAGCCATTTCTTCTGCCTGGACCATTGTATTTTCAAACACAGCATTAAGTAGTGAAATAATGCAAGACCTGCTCAGGGGCTGAATGGTGCCTGTGATACCCCAAGGTGAACCTAGTGGTCAGGGGCCTCTGAACTCCAGTCTACAGCCATCCAGAGAGATTCAGGGAAGGAAAGGACTCAGCACAACACCAATCTTTGACCCTAGTCATACAGGAATAACTTCCTATCAGATAAAATAATTGCTCTGGATATTCACTGTCAAAGGGAGATGACTGCTAGTTACTTCTTTTATTTATTTATTTATTTATTTATTTATTTATTTATGTATTTATTTATTTTGTTTAGAGAGAGGGAGAGAGACACAGAGGGAGAGAGAATTGGCATGCCAGGGCTTCAGCCATTGCAATCGAACTCCAGATGCTTGTGCCACCTGGTGGACATATGCAAACTTGCGCTTGCCTCACCTTTGTGCATCTGGCTTATGTGAGATCTGGAGAGTTGAACATGGGTCGTTAGGCTTCACAGGCAAGCGCCTTAACTGATATGCCATCTCTCCAGCCCATGCTAGTTACTTCTAAAGAAAATAGTTAGGAGGTAACATAATTGGTATGGGGGCTAAGAAGCCTGAGGACCTCACTTCCATTCCGCAGTACCCACGTAAGCCAGATGCACAAGGTGACGCATGCCTGTGCAATTCATTTGCATTGGCTATAGTCCCTGGCACACCCATTCTGTCTCTCTCTATCTGCCTCTCTCTCTCAAATAAATCAATAAATAAAATATCCTTAAAAATAAACAAGAAGGCATGGTGGCTCACACCTATAACCCACTACTTAGGAGGTAATTGTAGGAGGGTCAGGAGGACAAGGCCAACCTGGATAGATACATAGTGAGTTCCAGGCCAGCCTGCATTCCATGAGATTATGTTTCAAAATAAAAAAAATGGTTTCTGTTTTATTTTTTGCTGAGCTGGAGCTTAAACTGAGGTCCTTATGCATGCTAAACAAGCTCTCCTGCTAAGCTGTGTCCCAGCCTGTAAATACATGTTTTTTTATTTCCTTTTTTTAAAGTTTTTGTTTATTTATTTATTTGAGAATGACAGACAGAGAGAAAGAAGCAGATAGAGAGAAATGGGTGTGCCAGGGCCTCCAACCACTGCATATGAATTCCAGATGCATGTGCCACTTTGTGCATCTGGCTTGCGTGGGTCCTGGGGAATTGAGCCTCGAACTGTGTCCTTAGGCTTCACAGCAAGCACTTAATCACTAAGCCATCTCTCCAGCTCTTGTAAATACATCTTTTATCACATGTATGTTAAAAAAAATTCGCATAGCCAAAATGAAGTAATAGAATAATAAAATATTTTCAATATGAATGAAGTTCGGGTTTAAAAAAATATATTTTACTCATTTATTTGCAAGCAGATGGAGAGGGAAGGAAGAGAGGAAGAGAAGGAGAGAACAAATGGGTGTACCAAGGCCTCTTGCCTCTGCACATGAACTCCAGTCGCATATGCCACTTTGTGCAACTGGCCTTACATAGATAGTGGGGAATCCACTTTAACCACTAAGCCATCTCTGCAGCCCCAAAGTAGGGTCATAGGTACATCATTCAAATTGGACACACTAGGGTCAAATCAGTCAAAGCACACAAGCAGACAGTTCACAACAGAGGGGTTGCACCCCAACTACAAATATGGGAAAACGCTGAGCTTCAGGAAAAATGGTCGTTTGTATGTTTGGTTTTTGAAACTGACTTTCTGCTAGTACAGCCTGTCCAGATAATTGCTATAAAGCTGAGGGTGCCCCTGAACTTCTGATCTTCCCGATTTTACATCCCCAGTGCTGGGATTACAGGTGTTCACCAACAAACTTGGTTTTATGCAGTAGTAGGGGATGGGTATTAAAAGCTTCTGTGTATTAAGCACTGCCAAGTGGGCCATATCCCAAACTATCACTGAGGAAATGATTTGGTTTGGGGAACTGTTTTGTGCAGTATGTGGTAGACATAAAGTGTTCACGCATTTGATTCAGCAACTTGACATATGGTAGGGTTTTGTTTGTTTGTTTGTTTGTTTGCTTTTTGGTTTTTTCTGAGGTAGGGTCTCACTCTAGCCCAGGCTGACCTGAAATTTGCTATGTAGTCTCAGGGTGGCCTCGAACTCACAGTGATCCTCCTACCTCTGCCTCCTGAGTGCTGGGATTAAAGGCACGCGCCACCACTCCCTGATGGTAGTTTGCTTTGTAGAGCTAATCTCTAATCCTAGAGATGTAATCTGCATGTGAGGTCATTGCACAGTTAATGATATCAATGAAGATCAGCCCACCTACGAGGAACTACAGTCACCTATGCTGACTAAGCTGATATAATTGCTTGATTCTTCCCAGTATGTATTGAGGCACTTGTGTGGGCCAAGTCTGCACTTCATCCATGAGCTACTTCGTAGGCTGCAATTCTTTTGTTTTTCCTTTTTATTGACAGCTTCCATACTTACAGACAATAAACCCCTCCCCTACCTGGTGAAAGGTTGACAAATAAAACCTTACTCATAACATGATGAATTGTACATGTATGAAGTGTTAATGCAAAAACTAAATCGGGCTGGAGAGATGTGTTAGTGGTCAAGGTGTTTGCCTGCAAAGTCAAAGGACCCAGGTTCAATTCCCCAGGACCCACATAAGCCAGATGCTCAAGGTGGTGCATGTGTCTGGAGTTCATTTGCAGTGGCTGAAAGCCCTGGCATGCCCATTCTCTCTGTCTCTCTCTCTCTCTCACTCTCTCTTTCTAAGAAATAAATTAATTAATTAAAAAAAAAAAAACTAAGCCAGGCGTGGTGGCGCACGCCTTTAATCCCAGCACTCGGGAGGCAGAGGTAGGAGGATCACCAAGAGTTCAAGGCCACCCTGAGACTACATAGTGAATTCCAGGTCAGCCTGGACCAGAGTGAAACCCTACCTCGAAAAACCAAAAAAAAAAAAAAAAACTAGTCAGGCATGGTGGCACATGCCTTTAATCCCAGCACTCAGGAAGCAGAGGCAGGAGGATCACCATGAGTTCAAGGCCACCCTGAGACTACATAGTGAATTCCAGGTCAGCCTGGACTAGAGTGAGACCCTATCTTGAAACCCCCCCCCAAAAAAAAAATAACTAAACAGTAGAAAGAAATGGTCGGTGTGTACAAAGAGGTAGCAGAGTGGATGCTTTCCTGTCTCCACTTCCATGATTTATGGTGATTCATAAATGTGTTTGTGATGGGGAACTGGAGACTGTGCATTCAGCATTTATAATAATTTGCTATGGTGGCACACGGCTGTAACCCCAGACTTCGGTGGCATAAGAATCATAAGTTCAAGGCCAACTTGGGCTGCACAGCGAGACCTTGTCTCAAAAAAAAGAAAGGGGGTTGAGGGAGCCCTATGTGGCGTCTCATGCCTTTAATCCCAGCAATAAAGGAGGCAGAGGTAGAATGATCAAGACCAGCTTGGGCGACACAGAATGAGTTCCAGGTCAGCCTTTTTTTTTTTTTTTTTTTTGAGGTAAGGTCTCTATCTGAAGCTGCCTTGGAGCCCATTCCGTATCCCCAAATTGGTCTTGAACTCCCCAGTAATCCTACCTCAGCCTCTTGAGCGCTGGCCTTAAAGGTGCACCACCACACACAGCCACTTGTTTCTTTTGTCCCTTAATGTCCTCATGCAGGTTAGGTTTGGAGAATGAAATGGGAAGCCAGGCATCATCCTGTGCGACATCAGACGATGGCGAAGAAGGGGATACTGCAAGGCAGAGGCCATCCAGCCTCAAGGACCTGGAGGAAGGCAGCTCCTGGGAAGATGTGGGAGGCCTCAGAGATGCTGCGTGTGCTGTCCGCCACAGCACCCAGGTGATGCAGACTCCCCAGGTGCTTCCTCCACCGTGACTTACGCCTAGCGTGCAGAGCACATGAGCAGCCATGTTCTGTTCTGTTCTGTTCTGCATTCCACTCCTTGTGCTTTGCCACTCTCTCATCATCATCATCATCATCATCATCATTATTATTGGATTCAGTCTTATTTCTACCTGGTTAGGCTAAAACTTAACCTCTTTGCCTTATCCTCAAAGTCAAGTTCTACAAGGCAAAGATGAGCATCTCTGTGTCTCTAATGTAGACTTCTGTGGTATATGCTGAAAATCTAGCTCTTCCCTTGGAACCTTGCAAGCTCAAGTCCAGTCCAGTCCAGTTCTCAGTATCTGTGCGCACACTGCCCTCAGTCCACAGCTGACAAGATGAATATTGTTTGACATGTGTGTCTTTCTGGAGTAGTCTGCATGCTGGGACGAAAACCAGTTATGCATTCATCTCAGCTGGCTTCCCACTAACTCTGAGGAGTTTCACTCACTACCAGTCTCACATGGGGTGACAAAGGGCCAGGAACTGTCAGAGGGCCCCAGGGCCAGCTTCTCTACAAAGCCTGATTTTTGACCTGTACTTGCAGGTCTTTGGAAACTAGACATGGCTATTTTCAGTTGTTGTTTTTTTTTAAATGGGTCATTGCTTTGTAGCCCGGGCTGTCCTTAAAAACCCACAGTCCACCTGTCTAAGCCTCCCTAGTGCCAGCTTTATAGGCAGGTACCATTGTACCTCACATAACACCTTTCCTTGTTTATTTATTTTATTTATTTATTTATTGTTGTGGTAGTTTGAATATATGGCCCCCAATATATTCAGTGTTTTGTTAGTTTATAGTTTGCATCTGCAGCCACCTTGCTGGAGGCAATGTCAATAGGCGGATCTTAATGTGTGGTGATGGTTTAAGATTCCATTGTAAAGATATGCAAAGTGTGCCTAATAGGAGTTCCTAAAGTGTGCTGTGCTGTGTGGCTGGGGGCTTTTCTCTCCCTGCTTGGCCCTGTGAAGGCAGGCCAGCTTCTTCTGCCATTATGGAACTTCCCCTGGTTCTATAAGCTTCAATAAAGAATATCCCTTCCTCCATAACTGTGTCTGGTCTGGAAGTTCATCTCAGCGAACCTGAAGCTGTCTGCTACAATTGTTTTGGTTTTTGAGGTAGGGTTTCACTTTAGCTCAGGCTGACCTGGAATTCACTGTGTATTCTTAGGGTGGCCTTGAACCCACGGTGATCCCCCTACCTCTGCCTCCCAAGTGCTGGGATTAAAGGAGTGTGCCACTACGCCCAGCTTACCTTGTTTTTTTTTTTTTAATATTTCATTTATTTAAGAGACAGTGCAAGAGGGAGAGAGAGAGAATGGGCATATTAGGGCCCTCCAGACTTTGCTCCAGATGCATGCACCACCTTGTGAATCTGGCTTATGTGAGTTCTGGGGAGTGGAACCTGGGTCCTTAGGCTTCTCAGGCAAGGGCCTTAACAGTTAAGACATCTCACCAGCCCTCTTTGTTTATTTTTGACAAAGGGTGGTTCTGTGGGTCAGCAGCTGGTCTCAGATTGGTCTTCCTAGTGCCTCAGCCAAGTACAAGTGTGTGCTAAAAATATGCATTTTTCTCTGATGTGTGTTTTTCAATATGTACTTATTTGCAAGTAAAGAGAGAGAGAGAGAGAGACAAACAATGAGAATAGGCACACCAGGGCTTCTGGCAGCTGTAAATGAACTCCAGATGCATTCGCCACTTTGTGCATCTGGCTTTACGTGGGTAGTGGAGAATTGAACCTAGGTCATTAGGCTTTGCAGGCAAGTAAAATTAACCACTGAGCCATCTCTGCAGCCCCCATGTAAAATTTATTCATGACGCTATTTGAGTTTTCTTTCAAGAGAGTGCCTTGAACCACTGAACCATCTCCCCAGCCACATTCTCTTACTAATTTCACACCTACTGGTAGTTGGGGGGTGATTAATATATGTTTCCCGGGGTGAACCAGGCTGTTATTTCTGGGAGATAAAAGAGCAAGAGACCATTATTTCCCCTCTTCACCAAATAATGTGTGCGTTGGGAGTTCAGTCTCCTGCTCCTCTCGTGACTCCCCTTGGAGACATGGGCAACGAGGCTGTCCATCTGGAGGTTTTAGAGGCTGTCCATCTGGAGGTTTTAGAGGCTGTCCTTCTGGAGGTTTTAGAGGCTGTCCTTCTGGAGGTTTTAGAGGCTGTCCTTCTGGAGGTTTCATCTTTTTCTGGAGGTTTCAGTTGTCCATCTGGAGGTTTTAGGGCTGTCCTTCTGGCCCAGACTGTCCATCTGGAGGTTTTAGAGGCTGTCCTTCTGAGGTTTTAGGGCTGTCCTTCTGAACTCAGAGGCTGTCCTCCTTTCAACCTCCTTCTGGAGGTTTTGGGATTAAAGGTTTTAGCTCTCGGCTCTACACCTGAACTTTTTTTTTTTTTTTTTTTTTTTTTGGTTTTTCGAAAGAGTTTCAGAGGCAAAGACTGACCTGGAAAACTATGTGGCCACTCAGGGTGGCCTTGAACTCATGAAGCATCCTCCAACCTCCTGAGTACTGGGATTAAAGTGGGTACTGGGGAACCTGAATTTTTTTCTAATCCTTTGAGAGAGCAAGGGAAAAAGCTTAACTACTAAAAGCCATCTATTGCAGCCAGGGCCACTATAAATAAATATTCCAGAAGCATATATACCTTGTGCATCTGGCTTTATATATATATATATATTGAATCTTTTTTTTTTACTTATTTGCAAGCAAAGACAGAGACTAATGGATCTATCTGGCCCCCATCTTTAAAAAAATTTTTTTTTTTTTTTATGCAAATGAACAGAGAGAATGGATGTGTGCACCATTTTGTGCAACTGGCTTTACGGGTACTGAGGAATTGAATCTGGGTCGTTAGGCTTTACAGGCAGGCGCCTTAACTGCTGAGCCATCTCTCCAGCCCTGAACATCTTGTTTGTGACTGCCTCCACCTTTATGCCAGCCAGGAGGCATCCCTCCCATTGCCTGCAGCGCAGCCCACCCAGGTGAGGTGATTTCCCAGCAAGATTTTCCTGAATCCTGGGGTTGTGAGAGGAGCATACGACTGAGCACCGGTCTCAGTGTAATGCATGGGACACACTCCACTGCTCATTCTCCTGCTAGCTACTCCTGGGGCCCTGGCACCATGCACAATTTCTGTGCCGGGATCATCAGACTGGTGTGCAGTGGGGTGCTGGTGGAATCCTGTAGCTAGCAGCACGCCCCTCAGTGCAGACAGTCACCTGGAGCGGGTTCTCCAGCTGCTCTACCATTCATTTCACCTTGCACGTGGACTGTCATAAGGATGATGTTGGGGACTGCCCTGAGTAGACTGGATGGAACCTCTTGTTCTGAGCTGGTCTCTCCAGGACTGGAGACAGGAAGCCAGCAGCATGGCAGGACATGGGGCTCTGCACAGTCTAGGCATAAGGAAGTCAGTGTCTGAGCTCTCCTGCCCAGGCTTCTCATGAGGGAAAACCCATGAGTCCTTCCCTCCCACCAGCTGTAGCCCTTTTCAGCTCGGTGCCCAGGACACATAGCAGTGGGGAAGGTAGGAAGTAAGAGAGCCGAGTGGTCAGAAGACAGATGCGGGTAGCATCGACCCTCACCTTTGTCTCTTGTAACGAGAAGGTGCCCTTGTCACAGGAAGTGTGCCGTGGAGAAGATGTTGTTTCAGAGCCAGGTGGCTATTCCAGCTCCTCATCTTGTACAGCACAGTGTGCAGAACAAAAAGGTAAGAGAGTGGTTAAACAGAGGAGCTTTTTCTGGTAAATCCTGGTTACCAATCCTAGTGCCACCACACCTTCCTGTTACAGCACTGGGATTCTTACTGGGAATGTACTCGAAATTCGTCTTCACCGCAGATGAGTATCCCCCTTTCAATTGCGTAGATGTAGCCTTGAGACAAAGGGTTCACACTTGGAGCCTTTCCGTCTGTTCTCTGAGCTAGGCAACAACTCCTGGGGTATAGAGTTCTAATGCAGGCTAACCCTTTCTCTTTAGTGCCTGAAGGGAACAAGGCAGTGGGCTAGCTGAGTGCCTGGCCACAGTGGGCCATCAGGAAAGTGTCTGTTGCATGGGTGCATGCGTGGATATGCATCTGGTACCTTGTGGAACTGTGCATCTGTCCTTTGTATATTTGTCATTTGATACAGTGAGAGAAGCACTTTTGAGATTCCTGCAGGGCAGGAGAATGTGAGGCAGAGAGCCTGGCACGCCGTGCGTGGGCAGGAAGTGCTTTATCAGACTCTCAGAGGTTCCTGAGCCTCCCAACACGTTCATGTAAATCTGTTTAAAAGGTACCTGATGGGAACATTGCTGCCCTCATAAAAATCCCAGCCTAAAGGACTCAGTCTTACTTGGGATTTTGTCTTCTTTTAAAAAAAAATTATTTGTATGAGAGGGAGAAAAAGGGTGAGAGAGAGCACGGCAAGGCCTCCAGGCCCTGCAAACAGATCCCAGACACATGTATCACCTTGTGCATCTGGCTTTATGTGTGTCCTGGGAAGCGAACTTGGGCCCTTAGGCTTTGGAGGCAAGTGCCTCCTCTGAGTCATCGCTCCAGTCCCTTTCTTCTTCTCCTCCTCCTTCTTCTCCTTCTCCTTCTCCTTCTCCTTCTTCTTCCTTCTTCTCCTTCTCCTTCTCCTTCTCCTTCTCCGTCTTCTTCCTTCTTCTCCTTCTCCTTCTCCTTCTCCTCCTCCTTCTTCTTCTTCTTCTTCTTCTTTTTTGAGACATGGCTGTCTCTCGAGCCCAGACTGTCTTGTCACTCAAGATCCTCCTGCCCTAGCCTGTCAAGTTCTGGGATGACAGACATGCGCACCGTGTCCAAAGTTGTAACATGGTTCCCTTTTCAACGTCCACTGAGGAGACAGAAGCCACAGGGGGAGTTGAAGAGGTGATTTATTGAACAGGATTGCCTTGCAAGGGGTGAAGAGAATGCAGGAATAGCCCAGGAAGGTTGTAGTCGGTATCTTTAGAGTTAGGCTAAGAGTACCCGAGGAGGAAGCAACCGTGGAAGTGCCTCACCAGAGCCGCGAGCCAGGCCTTGCTGCCAGGAGTGTGGCTCTGACCATCCTGGTGCGGAAGTTGGGGTCGGTACAAAGAAACCCCACCCTTATGGAGAGGCGCAATGTGGTGCTGGTCATCAGACTATTAAAACAAAATGAATAGAAACAAAATTAGAGGTAAGAATGAGAAATATATCAGAATAAAATAGAATAAAATCAAGGAAGTTGAAGCCGAGACGCCCCTTCTCCTGCAGTGTCTCTCCAGCACCCTCTACTGGCAGCGCTCGGCATGGCGCCCACTGCAGGGCGGGAATGGCCCAGCAGCTGCACAGGCAGGCAGTCCAGGGAGCACTGGGAGAGGACAGGTGTGTTAACCCGCACACCTGGGAGCACGAGCTGGGAGCACAGATGTGGGCCTGGCGGGTTGCAGCTCCTGAAGTGCTGCTTGCGTTTTTAAAAATATTTTATTTATTTATTTGAGAGAGGAAGAGGCATAGAGAGAGAGTGGGCGCACCTCTGCAAATGAACCACAGACGCATGGCCCCCTTGTGCAGCTGGCTTTCGTGGGTTCTGGGGAATTGAACCAGGGTCCTTAGGCTTTGCAGGAAAACAAACGCCTTAACCACTAAGCCATTTTCCCAGCCTGCTGCCTACTTTTTGATTGAAGTCACACATGGAGTGTCTGCGTCCTTGTATTTATCATCTAAAGCTACTGCTGGCACTGTAGGGAGACCCCTGCCAGGTAGATGGGCCCCGAGTCCTGATGCACTGTCCCTCTGCTGGATGCTCTGCACACCTTCCTGCTCTGTGGGCTCTGCAGTCTCCTCCCGCCCCTGCGCTCCCTTTGTCCTCCATGACTCTTGGAGGTAACACACCTCTCCATGCTACTTCCTTTCCTCAGGCACCACCGTCCCAAACCATATCATCGCGCTTCCTTCCTTTCCATTGCTTCCCCAGAACAGAGGCTCCGTGTTTTTGTTTTTTGGGTTTTTTTTTTAATTAATTAATTTATTTACCAGCAGAGAAAGAGAGAGAGAGAGAAGATAGGCAGACAGAGAGAGAATGGGCATGCCAGGGCCTCTAGCCACTGCAAACGAACTCCAGATGCATGTGCCCTTTGTGCATGGGGCTTACGTGGGTCCTGGAGAATTGAACCCCGATCCTTTGGCTTTGCAGGCAAACGCCTTAACTGCTACACCATTTCTCCAGCCCGAGGCTCTGTGTTTTAAACGTAGGAGGCAAGTCTCTGGTTTCATCACTTTTGGTTTCATTTTGGGTCTGCTTTTTAGCAGTGTCGGGATTGAACCCAGGGCCTGTAACGGGCCGTTCCCTGGCCTGGGGCCGTTCCCTGGCCTGGGGCCGCATACTTTTTCCTGCCGTTGACCTTGTGCACAATCTCCTGATGGAGCACTTCTGTCCAAACTTTCCTTTGCCCTTTCCCTTTGTCTCCTTTCCTTTCTCCATCCCTTTGCTTTTCTCTCTTTTCCTTTCTTCTTTCCTTTCCCCCCTTTTCTGATCTACTTCTTCCCTCCTTTCTTTCCACTTTGATTTCCTCTTTTTCCCCTTTCCTCTCCCATTCCCCTCCACTTCCATATTTCCCTCTCCTCATCCCACTTTTCTTCCCGTTTCTTTCAAGTGAACGTCTCAGTATGGAGCCCAGGCTTGCTTGGAAGTTGACAACCTCCTGCCTCAGCTTCCCCGATGCTGTGAATTCAAGCAGGGGCTTCTATACCTGGCCCTCCAACCCACTTGCTCTTTCTTCCTAAAATCCTTTATGCTCTCTGTTGTCCCCTCCTGGTGCCATTCCTCAGTCTCTCACCCAGGGACCCCTTCCAGCTTTAACTTGTCTGCTGCTCTCAGCTCACCTTTCCTCCTCCCACTGCATACAGCACCTCTCTGCTGTGACCTCCCTGTCTGGGTAGTTGTCTCTCTAACACGGAAGTCGATGGTGTCTGGGGAAGGACAAACCTGCAGCCAGTTTAGATAGACCCTTTACTGCCTCCATTTGCATTTCCGTGGTCAGACAACTCTTTATGACATAGAATTAGCCATCTAGTAGGCTGAGCAGAAGAGGAGGACATTCTAGACAGAGAAGGACAACAGAAGGCAGCACAAAAGACTGATTGGGAGGCTGGAGAGATGGCTTAGTGGTTAAGGTGTTTTGTGCAAAGCCAAAGGATCCTGGTTCAACTCTCTAGGACCCACATAAGCCAGATGCACAAGGGGACCCACACATTTGGAGTTCATTTACAGTGGCTGGAGGCCCTGGCATGCTCATTCTCTCTCTCTCATAAATAAATAAAATATATATATTTTAAAAAGACTGTAATTTCTGTTATTTGTGAAGGGGGGACAGAGACAGAGCAATAATAGCTGAATGGTTGACAGCAGTTTAGTTCAGGTTATTTACTTTATGGATTAAAGTAGAGTTTAACTAACTCTTAAGTGTGGGAAATTTGGATCTCTACTGATGTAGGATAACAACTTAGTTGAATCTAAGTTGAGTAACTTGAAGCTTGGTGTGAGAGGACCAACGGTGATTTTTAATCAGGTCTCTTGGGGCCCAGTCCCAACAGCTTGGCCCCAAACAGTAGCTTTGTGTGATTTTCTTCTTGGAGTCCCTCTTGCTCACCTCCCATACCCAGCCAGTCCTGAGATCTGTTGGACTGTCCCCCACCTGTCCTTGTCTGCTGCTGTGCCTCATTCCTTCCTACCCACTGTCTTCCCTGCTGCCAGAGGGATTGGGGAGGACATTCATTAGTCACCAGCCTTTCTGACACTAGGTGGCCTGCAGAGTGAGGCTTCCTTGCTGGATCATAAACTGCATGGCTTCCTTTTGCCACCACCCTCTGCAAGTCTCTCTCCACCACTCACTCTGAGAAATGCCTCTCTGCAGGGACCGACTGAAGACAGAGGCCCAGGCCTGATGTGAAATAGTTGTGCATAGAGATTTTGGAATAAAGTGCTGTGTTGTTTTTGATGTGAAGTGGGAAATATCTGTATTTTTAAGTCTTTTCTCTTCACCTTATTTATTTATTTATTTATTTATTTATTCGTTTTACTTTTTAATAAAAAAATGTTTTTATTATTTTTTATTTTTGGACAAAGACACAGAGAGAGACAGACAGAGAAAGAGGGAGACAGATGGAGATGGGCACGCCAGCAGTCTCTCAGCTGCTGTGAAGGAAATCCAGATGCATGCGCCCCCTTGGGGGCAAGTGCGGCATTGCGCCCTTGCATCACTTTGCATCTGGCTAAACGTGGGACCTGGAGATTGGAACCAGGTTCTTAGGCTTAGCAGGCAGGCGCCTTAATCGCTAAGCCATCTCTCCAGCCCTGTTTTACTTTTTAATTATTTTTTTGTTTTGTTTTGTTTTTTTGCTGGGATTAAAGGTGTGCACCACCATGACCAGCTTCTGTACCTTTTTAGATTCAACTGATCAAGTGCCTCAAAGATGTGTTGGAATAACCAAAGCAAAGTTCCAGGAACTGAAAAGAGAAAACATCCTGCTAATCACCACAAATCAAATCCTCAGAGTTGAGTTGTTTACAGTGAAACAGGAAGTAAACAAATTCCAGTTACAATTCAGGACACTGCAAGAAGAACACACAAGGATGAAAGCGGCAGAGAAAGCAGCTCTGCAGGAAGGTGAGGTGTCTGTAGGACTTTCTTTGTTTATTTATCAAGAGACAATATTTTCTGCTGTACATTTGTTGATATTTCTGTGGATATTGTATGTTGTAATAAAGATGCTTGTATTAGCATACCTGTTATATTTTTCTAAAAGATGTGTTTAAGAAATATTATTAATTAACTTGTTAATTGGAGACTCAGTTTCTTTATCAAGTTCAGACTGTCTCCAAGTCTTTTATTTAATATAATTTTTCGTTTCTAATTAAAATGAAAAGCTTGAGCTGGGACAGGGCTCAGCAGGTAAAAGTTGGTGCAAAGTCTGCCGACCTGAGGTTCAACTCCTCAGTACCCGGTGAAAGCCAGTCATACAACATGGCACATGTGTTTGCAGCAGCATGAGACCCTAACACACCCATATTCACTCTCTCAAATAAATAAAAATATTTTTTAATTAAAATTTTTGTTTATTTTTATTTATTTATTTGAGAGCAACAGACAGAGAGAGAAAGAGGCAGAGAGAGAGGAAGAATGGGTGTACCAGGGCCTCCAGCCACTGCAAACAAACTCCAGATACATGTGCCACCTTGTGCATCTGGCTTACGTGGGTCCTGGGGAATTGAGCCTCAAACTGGGGTCCTCAGGCTTCACAGGCAAGCACCTTAACCACTAAGCCATCTCTCCAGATGGCTTAGTAGTTAAGTGGCTTGCCTGTGAAGCCTAAGGACCCAGGTTTAATTCCTTCAGACCTATGTAAGCCAGATGCACAAGGTGACACCTGCATCTGGAGTTCATGTGCAGCAGTTAAAGCCCCGGGGTGCCCAATCTCTCTCTTTCCCTCTCTCTCTCTTTCTGTGTCTTTCTCTCTCTCAAGTAAATAAATAATAATATCCAGAAAAGAATGCTTAAAAATATTTTTAAATAAGTAAAAATTTTTCATAAAATAAAAAACTTACTAAAATATGTACATAATCCCCTTCACTGCCCTCCTTTATTCCCCTTCACTGACTTATTCCCTCCCGTACATTGATGTCTTTCTGGTGGGGGTTTCGAGGTAGGGTGTCGCTTTATCCCAGACCGATTTCAGACTCACGGCAATGCTCTTACTTCTGCCTCTTGAGTGCTGGAATTAAAGGTGTGCGCCACCAGTCCCAGCTAAGTGTTGTCCATTCTCTCCAGCACTTCTCCACTCTAGTCCCTGAGTCACTGGAGGGTGTGATAGAGATGTGCCGTATGCTTAACACTCAGCTGTCACTTCCCAGCACTTGGATGAGGTCTGCTGCTCCCAGCTGTCAACGTCATCTGAAAAGAAAGACTTCTAACCCAAACTGATAGCAGCACAGATACGTAGGCATAACATAAGTGTATACAGGGCAATTTGGTGGGCATAATATATCCTTGAAGTCAAACAGAAATAATACATTCCCCCCCAGGGCTTGTGCACTTCCCAGCCACAGGCTTTTGACTAGGTTTTCAGTATCAGGCATGAATTTCGGCCTGCGGAATGGCCCTCAAATCCTACTAAAGAGCAGGTGGTTGCCCCATAACTTACATGTCACTGTTGCACTTTTGTGTGGGCACATCTTGTGTGACCAGTTGGGTAGCTAGCAGGATCCACTGGTGAATACGACCGCCAGTGACTTCTCAGCATCCTTGCTGGGCACAGAGAAATCCAGCCAGAACTCTGCCCAGCAACCACAGCATGTGGAGCCTTTGGCAATGAGGTCTTGGTACACCGCCACACCTAGCCAGTAAGACTCGTCCCTTAATCTTAAGTAATTTTTTAATTAGCTGACAAAGAAATAGCTTTCCATATTGCTGACTCATCACCTCAGTGGTGTGATTAACCCTTCTCCCACCCTCTCCTCTCCTTTCATCTCTCCTGACCCTGTGTAGAAAAGTTCCACCCCCAGTATTCTCCCCTCGGCTTACTTATCTACTGGCCCGTCCCTCCCCACTCCTCCCTCCCTCATGCCCCGTTTCTCAATTCCTGGCCTCTACTACTGACTCTTTGCCAACTCACACACAAATCTGAACATTTGAAGCCAGGATCCTCACGTGAGAGAGAACATGCTGTGTATGACTCCTGAGACCAGGATATCTCATTTAGTATAGGCTTTTCCAAACCCATCTATTTTCCTGCAAATTTTATTATTTTTCTTTACAGCTGAATAAAATTCCATTGTGAATACATACCACATCTTCATTATCCAGTTATCAGTCGTCTGGTCAGGGACTAGAACAGCAACACCAGCTTATTGCCTGGGCCCCTATATAGCCAGGTCCATAGAGTGGCTCAGAGTGAAGTTCAGTTGCAGTGGCAGGAGGCCGTGCTGTGCCCATCTCTCTCTCTTTCTCTTTCTCTCTCTCTCTCACCTTGAAAATAAATAAATAAAAATATTTTAAATATATTTTATTTATTTATTTGAGAGAGAAAAAGGCATGGGGGATGGGGGAAGAGAATGGGCACGTCAGGGCCTCCAGCCACTGCAAACAGACTCCAGATGCATGCGCCCCCTTGTGCATCTGGCTTACATGGGTCCTGGAGACTTGAACCTGGATCCTTTGGCTTTGCAGGCAAACACCTTATCCACTAAGCCATCTCTCCAGACCCAGTAAAAAAAAAAAAAATTTTTTTTTTTTTGGTTTTTCGAGGTAGGGTTTTACTCTGGTCCAGGCTGACCTGGAATTAACCATGTAGTCTCAGGGTGGCCTCGAACTCACAGCGATCCTCCTACCTCTGCTCCCAAGTGCTGGGATTAAAGGTGTGTGCCATCACGCCTGGCTTAGTAAAAATATTTTTAACACACCTTTAATCCCAGCACTCGGGAGACAGAGGTAGGAGGATCTCCGTGAGTTCGAGGCCTCCCTGAGACTACATGGTGAAATCCAGGTCAGCCTGAGCTAGAGTGAGACCCTACCTCAAAAAACCAAAAAAAAAATTTTTTTAATAATTTTATTATTTAATAAATAGGAAAGGGAATGGGTACACTAGGGCCTCTTGTCACTGCAAACTTGCAGATGCAGGTGCTACTAGGCAGGTATTGGGGAATCAGACACAAGCTGGGGGCTGGAGATATAGCTTAGCAGTTAATGCACTTGCCTGCAAAACTAAAGGACCGAGGTTGAATTCCCTTGGACCTGTGGAAGCCATAAGTGACACGTGCATCTGGTGTTCATTTACAGCAGCTGGAGGCCCTGGCACGCCCATTCTTGTTCAGTCTTTCTCTCTTTCAAATAAATAATAAAAATTAAAGTATTTTAAAAAACAGGCTGGCAGGCTCCTTTGACCAGTGAGCAATCTTCCCAGCCCAAGGTGACTTATTCTTAAGGATAAATACAGAATTTAATTCATTGCAATTGAAACTGGCTTGTGTTGGAAACTTGACTGTTATCTCTTGATGTCATATAAAAACTTACTTGAAACTAACAGTTCGGTGACTTGGGGTTTAGTATGAGTAGCTCCATGTGATTTTTTTTTTTTTTTTTTTTTGGTTTTTGAGGTGGGGTCTCACTCTGGCCCAGGCTGACCTGGAATTAACTATGTAGTCTCAGGGTGGCCTTGAACTCACGGTGATCCTCCTACCTCTGCCTCCCAAGTGCTGGGATTAAAGGCGTGCGCCACCACGTCCAGCTGCTCCATGTGATTTTTGCTTTTCAAATAAAGTGCTGTGCATTTTATTTTGATGTAAAATGGTAAACACCTATATTTAAAAAAAATTATTTCTCTACCTTTTTAGATACAACTGATAGGATTCACACAAAGCTTGAGGAATTGCAAGGAGAAAACTCGCACCTCAAATCAACAAATCAAAATCTCACTTTTCGAGTGTCTACGATGAAACAGGAAATGAACCACTTACAATTAAAACTCAAGACTACAGAGGACAGCCTAGCACTGAGAGAGGCAGAAAAAGCAGCACTTCAGGACGGTGGGGAGAGACAGGACTTTCCTTGCTTTAATTCTTTGAGATACAATGTTTCATGTTGTGTATTTGTTGATGTTTCTGTGGACATGCTATAACTAAGATTCTCTCAGTTATGTACTTGCTGATTTCACCTATATCATTTTATCAGGCTTCAAACATTCATTTGTATGTATTACACACTCACACACACATACACACACATGCACGCGCGCACACACACATACATTTACTACCTCTGTCCCTACACGGGAACAAAGAACAAATGAGGGCTAGAGAGACCGTTCCATAGTTAAGGGTACTTCTTCTGAAAACTTGCTGGGAAGCTGAGACTGCTCTATTATAAATTTCGAGAATTCACCTAAAAAGCCGAGCATGGCTTACATGCTTTTAACCCCGTTCTGAAGAGAATTGAGACTGGAGAATCACTGGGGCTTGTGAATAGCAAGGTCTTACCTAAATCACGAAGAGACTCGACTCCAGGGGAAAACAGGTGGGTGAGTGAAGGAGGGGGACACCAGACGCCCTCACCTGACTGCCACAGGTGAGCCACAGAGCACTGCATCAGGACACATGTGCAGAAAATGCATACTGCTCTCACACTAGACCACAGTATTATGCATGTGCAAAGAAAAAGGAAAAATTATTAGTAATTTACATAAAATCCTGATAATTTCAATACAATTTATTACAGTATAATAGTAAATCAATGTTTTTCAGCCATTTCAGGTGAACTACTTTCTCTAACGAAAGAAAAGCAAGAAATGATGGCTGAGAATGATTTGCTGAAAATGACTTTGGATCATATGAATGTAGAAATGAGTCACTGCCAAACAAGACTCAGGCGTTTGTGTGAGAAAGAGGTAATATGTCCAATTATGAGAATTCAGATTTTCTTTCATTTATTTTTTAAAATAGGCTTTATGCTTTTATGTGAGAAAGAGACAGAGAGCGCGTGGGCATGCCAGGGCCTCTTGCTGCAGCAAAGGAACTCCAGATACATGTGTCACTTTGTGCATCTGGCTCTCTATGGATAATGGGATATGAACCCAGGCTGGCAGGCTTCGCAAACAAGTGCCTTTAACCACCGACCCATCTCCCCAGACTGATTTTCTTTCAGAAGTTATTGCTGAATTGATGTCCAATTCTTGAGGAACTCTTACTTTTTTTTTTAATGACAGAGAGAATTGGCGTGAGAAGTCCTCCAGCCACTACAATCCAACTCCAGACACATGCGCCACCTAGTGCACACGCACAAATGACTTTGGGCTTGCGTCACCTCGTGTGTCTGGCTTTCCTGGGATCTGGGGAGTCAAACATGGGCCCTTAGGCTTCACAGGCACGTGCCTAAACCTCTAAGCCATCTCTCCAGCCCTCTTTTTTTTTGTGTGTGTGTTTTTTAAAGCAGGGTCTCACTCTAATCCAAGCTGTCCTAGAACTCACTCTGTAGCCCCAGGGTGACCTCAAACTCATAGTCATCCTCCTACCTCAGGGTTTCGAGCCTTGAAATGAAAGGTGTGTACCACCAAGCACAGATATTCTTTTAATACAATATTTAAAAACATGTATCTAGAGCTGGTGGTAGCTTATACCTTTCTTCCTAGTACTAGAAAGGTTGAGGCAGAAGGATTGTGAGCCTGAGGCCAGATTGTGGGTTCAAGGATGATCTGGACTACCCCCACATCCCCTTCCACTGAGAAAAGAAAATGGAAGTTGGAGAGATGGCTCAGTGGTTAAGACGCTTGACTACAAAACCTAATGACCCAGGTTCTATTCCCCAAGACCCACATAAAGTCAGATTCACAGAGTGGTACATGCATCTGGAGTTCACTTACAGTGGTTAGAGGCCATGGGGGTGCCCATTTCCCTCCCTTTCTCTCTCTGCTTGCAAATAACTAAATGAATAAAATATTTTTTAAAAAAGGAAACAGTAATTCCATCAAAAAGAAGTATTGTCAGGCATGGTGGCACACACCTTTAATTTCAGCACTTGGGAGACCTGAGGTTGGAAGATTGCTGTGAGTTTGAGGCCAGCCCGACTCACTGACTTAGAGTGAGCTCCAGGTCAGCCTGGGCTAGAGTGAGACCCTACCTCAAAAACAAACAAACAAACAAAAAAGGATTAGGTACTTATTGCTGACAGTATACCAAAATGAAAGAAACTGAGGGAGAGGAGGTTTATTTCAGCTTACGAGTCAAGGAATACTGCATGTTGCGGCATGGAAGGCATGCTAGCTGAAGTGTCTGGGTCCATGGCAGAGGACATTTGTTGCCTCTCTGCAGAGCACGTGGCAGAGGGCCAGACTGGAAGTGGTACCAGCCTATAACGTTACCTTCAAGGCCTGCCCCTGACGACCTATTTCTCCCTGCTCCGCCCTGTCTCCTTAAGGTTCCACAGGATCTCATAGTGGCACCAGAGAAGCCCTGCAATTCTCTGCTCTTCTCTCTCCAAAGGACTGCAGTTATACACGTGTATGTCCCCACCCTGCTCTAAGTGGCTGCTAGGGAATCAAACTCAGAGTGAATCTGGCCTTTGCAGGCCCTTGTGCTTATGCAGTAAATGCCCTTATTCACTGAGCCATCTCTCCAGCCCTTGAACAGCTTTAACATCCAGGTGACTAACCCTTATGCAAAATACTCAGGTCCAGGGCTGGAGAGATGGCTTAGCAGTTAAGGCTTCGATTCTCCAGGTCCCACATGAGTCAGATGCACATGGTGGCACATGCATCTGGAGTTTGTTTGCAGTGGCTAGAGGCCCTGGCACCCATTCTCACTCTCCCCCCCTCCCCTGTCTCTAATAAAGACATAAAATAAAATCTTTTTTTAAAAAATGCTCGGGTCCACAAGTCTTAGATTTTCAAGGGTTGGGATTTTGGAATATTTTGCCCAAACTTTGCTTAATGAACATCCTTAATAAAGTTTTTTCATTGTAGGGCTGGAGAGATGGCTGAGCGGTTAAGGTGCCTGCCTCCTAAGCCTAAGAACGCTGGTTCCAATCTCCAGCGGTTCCAATCTCCAGGTCCCACGTTTAGCCAGATGCAAAGTGACGCAAGGGCACAATGCCGCACTTGACCACAAGAGGGCACATGCATCTGGATTTCATTTGCAGCAGCTGAGAGGCTGCTGGCATGCCCATCTCTGTCTTCCTCTCCCTCTCTTTCTGTCTCTCTCTGTCTCTCTCCAAAAATAAAAATAAAAAAGTTTTTTCATTGTGGACTTTGAAGCATTTTGGAGTTGGGATGGTCCAATTAGGGATGCTCAGTGGTATAATTTGCCACTATCCGTATCACCGGTTTGTTTCACTTAATTTACTTCTTGGTGTTCATGAGATAAGGTCTCGTGTAGTCCAGGTTGGCCTCACACTCGTGTGGGACGATAAGCATGTGTCTCCATGCTCTACTGATTCACTCATTTTAAGTGTACGGTGCCATGGGTTTGCAGACTTGCTCAGTCATCATAGTTCTGGAATATCCTGTCCTCACCATATTGGAAAACATCAAACCCACGAGCAGTCTCTCCTCTTTCCCCCCATGTCCTCCCTCCACCCCAGCCCCCAGAAACTACTGATTTACTGTCTGTGTCTATGGATTTTCCTATTCTGAACATTCCATAGAAATGGACTTGATAATGGACGGTCTTTTTTTATCTGATATCTTTCACCTGGCACAATATTAATCTGACTTTTCTTTCTTCTCTGTGATGCTTGTCTCCAATCCCAGGGCCTTGGGCCCAGGGCCTCCCTTGTGCCAGTCAATCACTGTCCCACTGAGCTATCCTCCCAGCTCCAACATTAACTTGATGTTGTTTTTCTGTCCGGGATTTTGTGACAGACTACTGGTCACTTTATTTATTTATTTTGAGATTTTTGGAGACGCAGCCTGTAGCCCAGGCTGACCTAGCACTCACTCTGTAGCTCAGGATGGCCTCGAACTCACAGAGATTCTCCTACCTAAGCCTCTGAGTGCTGTATGCACCACCATGCCCTGCATGGACTCTGTTTTGTTGTTGTTGTTGTTGTTGTTGTTGTTGTTGTTGTTGTTTATTCATTTATTTATGAGAAAGAGAGACAGACAGACAGATAGACAGACAGACAGAAAATGGGCACACTAGGGCATCTAGCCACTGCAAAAACAGATGCATGCACCATCTTGTGCATCTGGCTTTACATGGGTACTAGGGAATCAAACCTGGGTCCTTTTGCTTTCCTGGCAAGTGCCTTAACCACTAAGCCATCTCTCCAGACCCTCTTTAATAGAGAACATAAATTTATCTTATGCTCATTGACCAAAGATCAATCCCAATAATAATATTACTATTTTAGTACAATTTCTGTATCAGGTTCAATCCACATTGTTTATATAGAGCCACTTTGTAAATATTTGAGGCTATATGCATCGTGTGGTTTCTGTCAGCAACTCAGCTCCACGGCTATAAATGCAGAAACAGTGCAGATGACATGTGAGTGACAGGAGCCTGGGGTTCCGTGAAGCTGACCTACAAAATGGGCAGCTGGCCTATTGGCTTTAATTTGCCAGGTTGTCTGCAGGCCCATGGTGTATGTGTCCTGGCAGAAGGTGAGGGACATCGAAGTTACTACTTGGCAATGGCGCTTTAAGAGATAAACAGGTGTGGGCTGGGGATGTGATGTGGCTCCATGGTAGCGTGCAGGCCTAGCCTGCCCAAGGGTCTGGGTTCATGCTAGCTCCACACATCAGTCAATCCATCAAAACACATATAAGCATACATGTCTGGTACTTGAGAGACCAGTACTTCCAAGCCCCCAGAGTAAACATGGGCACTTAAGATTCTCACAGAGGACAGCACAGGGCACTGAGGGCAGCAGGCACTGGCTGGAGAAGACCAAGTAGAGGCCCATGTGCACTGCCATAAACACAGAGCCAGAACCTGCCCAACTGTGAGTGGAGAGCTTTCTCACACTGCTGGGCATGGGGCAAGATTAGCCTTGGGCCCTTGCATTGACCCCCCCACCCACCCACATGTGTTTTCATGAAGGAAAGAGATGTCTTTCTTTTCACCTAAAAATCCAATTCATCTCCTAGTATCTTTGTAAAAAATAATATGTATACTAGGATTGGACCTAGTTGTATTTTTTTAATGCTTCTATTTATTTGAGAGAGTCAAAAACGAAGTGAAAGAGAATGAATATGGTCATGCCTTCTACCACTGCAACCAAACTTCATATGTATGTGCCATTTTGTGTATCTGGCTTTACGTGGGTACTGGGGAATCGAACCTGGGCCATCAGGCTTTGCAAGCAAGCTCCTTTAACCACTGAGCCATCTCTGCAGTCCTCATCTTCTAATATCTAAGACCAAAAATTCTAGCATCTCTGCTTTTTTAACCCCCACGCTTTGAAGTTTTCTCATATTCGGCATTTACAGAAAAGATTACCAAATTGGGAACTGAATACCTGAGACCTAGATTGTTTGTCCCCATGCTCAGCAACATCCCAGCTGTCTCAATATTTCTCACTAGTCTGCAGGCTCCCTGAAGACATGCTTGGAGCCCCGGGACTAGGTGCTAGAGCGAGACGTTACCAAATGGCTGTTGTATTTGGTTTTAGCTACAGCCGCAACAGTCAACTAGGGATGCTGATGTATGTGGATGTGAGGATTTCAATGGACATCAACTTTCTTTCAGGAAGAAATGAGATCACTCAGGATGCAAATCCAAGGCATGGTGAAAGAAAATGAAGAATTGCAACAAAGATTAAATGAGTGTCATGCAGCAAAGGAGGCAAGGCAAGTGGTGTTTTTCGCAGAGAGAGAGGGGGCAGTGCAGAGAGAGAATGGGTTCGCCAGCTGCCTCTCAGCTGTGAACAAACTCCAGACGCGTGCGCCCCCTTGTGTGCATGTGCGGCATTGTGCCCTTTCGTCACTTTGCGTCTGACTAAACGTGGGACCTGGAGAATCCAAGGGGCATTCTTAGGCTTCACAGGCAGCCACCTTAACCGCTAAGCCATCTATCTCTCTGGCCCTTTTCACATTTAAAACAAGATAATAGAAATAAACTTCATGAACTCATCAAATACATACATGAATTTATTTATTTGTTTATGACAACAAGAGAGAGGGGGAGAAAAGAAAGAATGGGTGCTCCAGGGCCTCTAGCCACTGCAAACAAACTCTAAACGCATGTGACACCATGTACATTTGGCTTATGTAGGTTCTAGGGAATTGAACCTGGATCCTTAGGCTTCACAGGCAAGCACCTTAACCACTAAGCCATCTCTCCAGCTCCATTTTTTAAATTTTTATTTATTTATTTAAGAGCGAGAAAGAGGCAGATAGAGAATGAACATACTAGGGTCTCCAGCCACTGCAAACAAACTCCAGACACATGCTCCACCTTGGGCACCTTGTGGCTTTCGTGGGTATTGGGAATCAAACCTGGGTCCTTAGGCTTCACAGGCAAGCACCTTAGAACTAAGCCATCTCTCCAGCCCCATATTTTTATTTTTTAAGAGCCATACGTCTTGTTATGTCCCATAGTCTAGACCTGAAGTCCTGTGCTCAAGAAATTCTCTTTCCTGAGCTTCTAGAATACTGGCAGTGCAGATGTAGCTACCATGCCCAGCTCAGTGACTACGAAGGAGTGTTTCTGAACTAAAATGGGACCTTCCAAAATTTTTAAAGGTTTCACATGGGTGTCAAAATTAACTCAGTTAGGTGCAGAGATTGGATGTTGACACTGACAAAACACAACTAGCCACTTTATGATGGCTTCTCCTAAGTGATAGACACGTGGAACTTTCCCATTCTCTGTATTTTTTAAAAAATACTTTTTATTTTTATTTATTTGCAAGGACAGAGAAAAGGCACACCAGGGCACACCACAAATGAACTTTAGGTGCATGAGCCACTTTGTGCATCTGGCTTTACATGGGGAATCAAACCTAGGTCTTTAGGCTTTGCAGGCAAGCACCTTAACCACTGAGCCATCTCTGCAGCCCCTGTTCTCTGTACTTTTGTATGTGTTTGAGCCTTTGTCTTTATAACATGACCAGTGCAGTGCGTAATTCAGGCGTTGTTGCTGTCATTCCCGCCACTTACTGTGAAAGGCAGCGTTTGCTGTGTCACGACTGTGTTCAACATGAATACCTGTCCCATCACTACTTCTCCTGCACACTCAGGTGCGTGTCTGTGGTCTTGCACCCTGAACGACAGTACATAATTGTGTAAATCAATTGTAGGCATCACATTTGGACTCACATCGAAGCGGTTATGGATGAAAACAACTTGTTGAAGGAGCACTTGAGGATTCAGGAAACAAACGCCCAGAACATCAACCAGGAGCGTGTCCTGGAAGGTGAGTCGTGAAGATGCCGTCACGTCCTGGTAGGTCCTGGAAAATGGGCAAGAATTGTGTTTTTCAGAATTTGTTCTCATTGAAACACAGCTACTTATTAAATATCTGGCCAGTGCACTTACTGCTTTCTCGTGGGCTCCACAGTATATCTCTTGTCACTCCGTGTCCTCTGAGTCCCTGTAGTCACCTGAACTAAAGTTAGAGTAAAACAGTGTTTGAGGCATAGGAAAAAACACACAAGATAAGCACTTGAACAGGTTGTCTTCCCAGATTTTTTTTAACTTTTTTTTTATTTTTTATTTTTTATTTTATCTTATTTTTTTGGAGACAGACACAGAGAGAGACAGAGAGAGAGAGAGGGAGAGGGAGAGGGAGAGGAAGACAGAGATGAGCGCGCGAGCAGTGTCTCAGCTGCTGCGAACGAAATCCAGATGTGTGCGCCCCTTGTGGCCAAGTGCGGCATTGCACCCTTGCATCACTTTGCATCTGGCTAAACGTGGGACCTGGAGATTGGAACTGCTAGAGATTGGAACCAGTGTTCTTAGGCTTAAGAGGCAGGCACCTTAACCCCTAAGCCATCTCTCCAGCCCGCCAGATTTTTTTTTTAGTTATTCTTTTTAAAATATTTTTTATTTATATTTTTTATTAGAAAGAGAGAGAATGGGCATGCCAGGGCCTTCAGCTGCTGAAAACGAACTCCAGATGCATGTGCCCCTTGGTGCATCTGACTTACGTGGGTCCTGGGGAACTGAGCCTGGGTCCATTGGCTTTGCAGGCAAGCACCTTAACCACTGAGCCATCTCTCCCGCCCTCTTACCAGACTTTTTTGTTGTTGTTGTTGTTGTTGTTGTTGTTTTTCAAGGTAGGGTTTCACTCTAGCTCAGGCTGACCTTGAATTCGCTATGAAGTCTTAGGGTGGTCTCGAACTCACGGTGATCCTCCTACCTCTGCCTCCCAAGTGCTGGGATTAAAGGTGTGTGCCACCATGCCTGGCTCTTCCCAGACTTTTGTTGACTGGATGAGTAAGTTGAACCCTCCTCTGCCTCCCTTCCGCCTATTCCCTACCCCCTTCCCTGAGTGTAGGGAAATGCTCTTCCTTGCTTCTCATTCCTGGGCCATGGTTTTTGAGATAGACAGGCTGGTCCCGAGCTTGTTAGTAGTCCAGGGCAGCCCTGAATTCAGGATTTTCCTTCCCCACATCCCCGGGACTAGGATAACAGATGTGCACCGCCATGCCTGCTTCAACAGTCACCCTTTTCTCTTAGGGCTGTAGACTCCAAAGTTTAAACCTCTGTGGCTCTCAGATGCTTCTTATGAGTGTCCCTTCTCCTGTGTGTAACTCCCTGTTCCTAGGAGCCTCCGCAACATACCCCAGTGGACTACAACGATTCTTGGTGTGCAAGGAGTGGGGAGCAGAGCAAAAGATCAGGTTTTTTTTTTGGTTTTTCGAGGTAGGGTCTCACTTTAGCTCAGGCTGACCTGGAATTCACTATGTAGTCTCAGGGTGGCCTCGAACTCACAGCGATCCTCCTACCTCTGCCTCCCGAGTGCTGGGATTAAAGGCATGCACCACCACGCCCGGCTAAAAGATCAGTTTTTTTTTTTTTTTTTTTTTTTTTTTTTTTTGAGGTAGGGTCTCACTCTAGTTCAGGCTGACCTGGAATTCACTCTGTATTCTCAGGGTGGCCTCGAACTCACGGCGATCCTCCTATCTCTGCCTCCCGAGTGCTGGGATTAAAGGCGTGCGCCACCACGCCCGGCTAAAAGATCAGTTTTTTAAGTTGACTTTTAGTATGTCCTTGTAATCAATACCCTTTCTTTTTTTTTTTTTTTCTGATATTGGCAATTGAACCTTAGCACATCACACATGCTAGACACTCTACCAATGACCTACATCCCAGTCTTTCTTTTCTTTTCCTTTTTTTTTTTTTTTTTTGTTTTTCGAGGTAGGGTCTCACTCTGGTCCAGGCTGACCTGGAATTAACTATGTAGCCTCAGGGTGGCCTCGAACTCTCGGTGATCCTCCTACCTTTGCCTCCCAAGTGCTGGGATTAAAGGCGTGTGCCACCACACCCGGCTTCTTCTTCTTCTTCTTCTTTTTTTTTGAAGAGAGACACAGAGAGAGACAGAGAGAGAGGAAGAGGAAGACAGAGATGGGCGTGCCAGCTGCTTCTCAGCTGCTACAAACGTGCATGCCCTTGTGGTCAAGTGCAGCATTGCGCCCTTGCGTCACTTTGCATCAGGCTAAACGTGGGACCTGGAGATTGGAACCGGGTTCTTAGGCTTAGCAGGCAGGCGCCCTAACTGCTAAGCCATCTCTCCAGCCCTCTTTTCTTTTTTTATTTTTTTGTATGTGTATATTTGAGTGTGTGCATATTGTGACACATGTAGACACATGTGTATGTGTATGCACAGACGTATGGTGAGGCATGTGGTGAAGGGAAGTTGACATTGGGGTCCTCTTCAGTGCTCGGCACCTTACTTGATTGAGACAGAGTCTCCCTGAAGCTGGAGCTCATGGATTCTGCTAGACTAGCTAGCTAGCAGGCCTCAGGGGTCTTCCTTTCCATGCAGTCAGCACTGGAGTTACAGGCATGTGCACCATGCCCAACTGCTAGCCATAGCCCTATTCCTGCCTTTGTCTGATACAGTTTATGTGGCCTGGTGTGGTTTAAACCAGTGATTCCTTTGCCTCTGTCTCCTGAGTGTTGTGACTCCAGGCCTGGACATCACACCTGATTCAAACCCATGATCCCTCTGCCTCTGTCTCCCGAGTGCTATGACTCCAGGTCTGCGCATCCCACCTGACCAATACTCACGTTTATTGTCTTCTGTGTAAGTCTGTATCCTGTTCTTTTCCATTACTTTTCAGTTACTAAGGTGACCAAAAAACTCATTCTAGAGGAGGCCAGAACAGAGCGGCTAGAAAAGGAGCTGAGGGAGAGCAATGAGCAGCTGGAGAGTTTACGTGCAAAGTACAAAACACTCACAGAGGAGTCGGACAGGAAGATCACAGCCGAGATCCATGCTTCAGTGGTCAATGAGTTAAAAAGGTAAGGATTCCGGGCTGGAGAGATGGCTTAGTGGTTAAAGCGCTTGTCTGTGGAGCCTAAGGACCCTGTTTCGAGGCTCAGTTCCCCAGTATCCACATAAGCCAGATGCACAAGGTGGCGCATGCATCTGGAGTTCTTTTGCAGTGGCTGGAGGCCCTGATGCACCCATTCTCTCTCTCTCCCTCTCTCTCTCTCTCTGCCTCTTTCCCTCTTGGTTTGTCTGTTGCTCTCAATTATGTAAATAAAAAAAATTTTTTTTTAATTTAAAAAGGTAAGGATTTCTTGTCTTCCCAAGCATGCTTGAGGCACTGTACATATTCTAGGGGAAGAAAAGAGAAGTTGCTCAATTTCCATTTTTTGTTATGTTTGTTTGTTTGTTTGTTTGTTTGTTTGTTTGTTTGTTTGTTTGAGGTAGGGTCTCGCTCTAGCCCAGGCTAACCTGGAATTCACTATAGTTATATAACTGTAGTTTCTGGATGGCCTCAAACTCAGCAGTCCTCCTACTTCTGCCTCCCTGAGTGCTGGGGTTAAAGGCATGCCCCACCTCAACTTCCATTTTAGTTGTTGTTTTGTTGTTGTTGGGGTGATGCTCTTTTGGGCTTGGGGGAGGGTTGTTTTGTTTTGAGGTAAGGTCTCATTCTATCCCAGGCTGACCTGGAACTCACTCTGTACTTCCAAGCTGGCCTTGAACTCAGTGATCCTCCTACGTCTGCCTCCTGAGTTCTGGGATTAAAGGTGTGCGCCACCACGCCTGGCTGATTTTTGTTTTTAGAGGTAGGGTCTCACTTTGTAACCCAGGCTGGCCTGAAACGCCCTGTCCTTTTACTTCAGTCTCCCAGTGTTGGCACTACAGGTGTGCTCCAACACACCCAGCCTGGCGTTTCATTTTGTTTTGAGGGATGGTTTTGCTATACAGCCAAGGATGGCCAGAAACTCATGAGCTCAAACAATCCTCCTACCTCACTTTCTGCACCCAGCTACTCAGGGTTTTCCTGCACTGTTTTTTTATTTTTTATTTTATTTATTTATTTGAGAGATGAGAGAGAAAGAATGGGCACACTCAGGGCCTCTAGACATTACAAAGAAACTCTAGACCCATGTGCCACCTTGTGTATCTGGCTTACATGGGTACTGAGGAATCAAACCCAGGACTTTAGGCTTCACAGGCAAGTGCTTTAATGACTAAGCCATCTCTTCAGCCCCATGTTTTTTTGTTTTGTTTTGTTTTTTAATCAGGATTCTTGTACAAGAGGATGGTGAGTTCAAGGCCAACTTGTATTATATAACAGTACTGTTACTGGAGTTTGAAGTCAAAACCCCCAGCCCTAGGGTTCCTAATGTACTAATCTGGGCCACCCATCCCAATATGCCAGTCAGAGATGAGTAGTGGGCTGGGGAAATGGCTTAGTGCTGAAGGCATTTCCCTGTGAAGCCGACAAACCCAGGTTCTGTTCCCCAGTACCCAAGTAAGCCCGATGCACGGGGTGGCACATGCATATGGAGTTCATTTGCAGTGGCTGGAGGTCCTAGCATGCCCATTCTCTCTCTCTCTCTCTCTCTTTCTCTCTCTGCCTCTTTTCCCCTCTCTTTAATAAATAAATAAATAATTTTTTTAAAAAAAGAGATGAGAGATTTTTTTAAAAAAGAGTGGTGGTGCATGCCTTTAATCCCAGCACTTGGGAGGCTGAGGTAGGAGGTTCCCTGTGAGTTCAATGCCAGCCTGAGATTACTTAGTGAATTCCAGGTCAGCCTGGGCTACAGAAAGACCCTACCTCAAAAAAAGCAAAATAATAATAATAATTGAGGCCGGGTGTGGTGGCGCACATCTTTAATCCCAGAACTCAGGAGGCAGAGGTAAGAGGATCGCCATGAGTTGGAGGCCAGCCTGAGACTACGTAGGAATTCCAGGTCTGCCTGGGCTACAATGAGACCCTACCTCAAAAACAAAAATAATAGTAATTATAATAACTGAGCATGGTGGCACAGGCCTTTAATCCCAATACTTGACTTTTGTTGTTGTTGTTGTTGTTGTTGTTGTTGTTTTTGAAGTAGGGTCTCACTGTAGCCCAGGCTGAGCTGGAATTCACTATGTAGTCCAGGGTGGCCTCAAACTCATGGTGATCCTCCTACCTCTGCCTCCTGAGTGCTGGGATTAAAGGCGTGCGCCACCACTCCCGGCTTAATCCCAGTACTTGGTTAGAATGGGTCACTATGAGTTCGAGGCCAGCCTGAAACTACAGAGTAAGTGCCAGGTCAGCCTGGACTAGTGAGCCCCTACCTCGAAAAACCAAACATAACTATTTTTTTCGTGAAGAAATAGTGTCTAAATGAGTATGTTGATATAGATGTCAACAAAAACTGTGAGCAGCCAAGGCCTTAGCTGATCACCTTAAAGACAGTGTGCCCTGCCCATGCTGTCCCCTCTCCTCCAGCAGCTGGGCCCCACACCCTATCTCGTGACCTGGGACCCACCAGAGCTGTGTCTCAGGAGCTCTTTAAAGGAGGATCTGTCAGGGGCTAGTAAGTGATGACCCCATTGCACTGTACACAAAGCTGGTCACATTTTTTTGTCCTTCAGCCAGTTACTGGAGAGGAAAGAGAGAGAAATAGCCGAGACGGAAGAGCTGAGAGAGCAGCTGAGGGCCCTCCAGGAGGAAGTAAAGGGCGCGCTTCAAGGGAAGCATGGATGGGAAAACCGAAGCCGGGAGCTGGACGCCGAGCTCCAGCATACACAGAAAATGAATAGGTACCGATGCATGCTTTCCCCATTTCAGTGAAGTAAGGTCTTCTTCCTTCCTTTCTTTCTTTCCTTCTTTCTTTCTTTCTTTCTTTCTTTCCTTTCTTCTTTCTTTCCTTCTTTCTTTTTTTTTCTTTATTTCCTTATTTATTTATTTATCTATTTATTTTTAAATTTTCTTATTTGAGAGAGAGAAATTGGCAGGGATAGAGAGAGAGAAAGAGAGAGAGAATGGGCATCCTAGGACCTCCAGCAGCTGCAAACGAACTCCAGATGCGTGCACCCCCTTGTGCAGCTCGCTTGCGTGGGTTCTGGGGAATTGAACCTGGGTCCTTTGGCTTCACAGGCAAGTGCCTTAAACACTAAGCCATTTCTCCAGCCCCTATTTTCTTTATTTTTATAAAGACCCCAGGCCCTATCTCACAACCTGGGACCCATGAGAACTGTGTCTCGTGACCTCTTTAGAGGAGGACCTGTCAGAGACTAGAAATCGGTGGCCTCATTTTAGCGCCGGTGCACTGCACACAAAGCCTGTCACATGTTTTGTCCTTCAGCAAGTTGCAGAAGAGAAGAGAAAAAGAGAGCGCTGAGATTGACAAGCTGAAGGAAAAGCTGGTGTGTCTGCAGGAAGAGGTGAACCGCATGCTTCTAGAGAAGCACACTTGGGAAGAAAGAAACAAAGAGCTGGATGCCAAACTCCAGGCCACACAGAAGATCAACAGGTACAGATATAGAAACTTGTTTTCCCTGTCCCCTGGAAGTTGTTTGAGTTGTTAAAAAGATTCCATGTATTTATTTGAGAGAGAGAGAATGAATTGGTGCACCAAGGCCTTTTGCTGCTGCAAACTCCAGACACATGTGCCACTTTGTGCATCTGGCCTTACATGGGTGTTGGGGATTCGAACCTAGGCCAGCAGGCTTTGTAAGCAAGCACCTTTGACTGCTTAACCATCTCTCCAACTCCTTTAAGTTTTTTGGTTTTTTTTTTTTTTGACAACTCAAACGTGTGTGTGTGTGTGTGTGTGTGTGTGTGTGTGTAGTGATCAGAGAACAACATCAGGGTATTAGTTCTCTTTTTCTACCTTTTTCTGTGTGCTTTTTATTCAAGGCAGGTTCCAGGCTGACCTGGAATTCACTATATAGTCTCAAACTGACCTCAAATTCAGCTATCCTCCTACCTCTACTTCCCAAGTAGTGGGATTAAAGATGGGCACCACCACTTGTAACCATATTTTTTGAAACAGGATTTCTCTTTTGTTGAGTTTGGTTTTTGCAATGCTTCTGGCCAATCTAGTTGACTTGTGAGCATTGTGATTTTCCTGGCTCCACCTCCCATGGCTAGAGACTCCTTGACATTACAGAGCAACGCTCCACTTTGCATCCGGTATTATATGGGAGTCTGGGGATTGAACTAGGGTCACTGGGCTTATAGAACAACCACCTTTTACCACTGAACCATCTCCCCAACTCAAAAAAAAATACTATATTTTCTTCTTTGTTTATTTTATTTTTCTTATATTTTCAAAACATAACTACAGTGAAAGCTTTTCTGTCAACCAACATTTCTCAAGTCTGTAGTTCAAATGTTCTGCGTAGTCACAGGATAACCCTAAGACTGGAAGTTCTGAGAATTCTTCCTAACCGATTTCCTGAAGTCTCCTTTTTAATTATGGGGCCTTTTTTCTCTTCTCTCTCTCTCTCTCTTTCTCTGTGCCTCTCACTCTCCCTAAACATAAAAATAAAAAAATTAAAACAAAGGGCTGGAGAGATGGCTTAGCTGTTAAGGTGCTTGCCTACAAAGCCTAAGGAACCATGTTCTATTCTCCAGATCCCATGTTAGCCAGACTCACAAAGGTGAGGCAAGTGCAAGGTCTCACGTGCCCACTAGGTGGTGCAAGCTTCTGGAGTTCAATTGCAGTGGCTAAGGCCCTGGTGCATCAATTCTCTCTGTCTGTCTCTCTCTCTCTGTCTCTGTGTATCTTGCTCTCTCTAAAAAAAAAAATAAGAATAATTATGGGGCCTTGTTTTCAAAATAATTCTTTTAGAACATAAGCCAAAAAGTTAGGAAAATTTTTTAAATAGCTTACTCACTACTAGTTATTTTGTTAGGTTTTTGTTTGTTGGTAGAGGGCTTTATACCATAGATTGGCTGACCTAGAACTCACTATGTGGTCCAGTTAGCTCAAACTCTCAGTGATCCTCCTGCCCCAGCCTCCTCCCAAGTGCTATCATTACACGTACATGCCACCATAGTTCACTTTTTTAGGCCTATTAACCTTATTTGATTATGGTTTTGGTATTAAATCTCTTTCACCTTGAAATTTAATAGATGTTGGTTGCTGGACAGTAGTGTTATTTTTGTTTATTTGCTTGTTCATTAATCTGTTTGCTTATTCATTATGTGGTGTTTGGGAAGGAACCCAGGGCTTTATGCATGCTAGACAAGTGCTGTGTGGGTGAACTACATTCCTAGCTACAACTATAGTATGTAAACCATTTTTAAATTTTTATTTATTTATGTATTTATTAGTTTGTATCAAAGAGAGAGAGAATGGGGCTGGAGAGATGGCTTAGGGGTTAAGGAGCCTGCCTCCTAACCCTCAGAACACTGGTTCCAATCTCCAGCGGTTCCAATCTCCAGGTCCCACGTTTAGCCAGATGCAAAGTGATGCAAGGGTGCAATGCTGCACTTGGCCACAAGGGGGCGCGCACATCTGGATTGTGTTCTCAGCAGCTGAGACACTGCTCGCGCGCCCATCTCTGTCTTCCTCCCTCCCTCCCTCCCTCCCTCTCTCTATCTCTCTCTCTCTGTCTCTCTAAAAAAAAAAAGATAAAATAAAAAGTTTAAAAAAAAAAAGAGAGAGAGAATGGGTGTACCAGGGCCTCTAGCTACAGCAAACAAACTCCAGATGCATGTGCCACCATGTGCATCTGGCTTACATGCGTTCTGGCGAATCAAACCTAGGTGTTCAGGCTTCGCAGGCAAGTGCTTTAACCACTAAGCCATCTCTCCAACCCAAGTACAGTATTTAAAAGTTAATATCAGGCTGGTAAGACGGCTCAGAGGTTAAAAGCATGTGCTTGCAAAGCCTTCTGGCCTGGGTTCAATTCCCCAGTATCCACATAAAGCCAGATGCAAAATGGTGCATATGTCTAAAGTTCATTTGTAGCTGCAAGAGGCCGTGGTGTGCCATTCTCTCTCCTCCTCCTCTCTTTCTCTGCTGGCAAATAAATAAATAAATAAATAAATAAATAAATAAATAAATAAATAAATAAAATCTTTGCTGGTTTTATAATGCAGGTGGCCACTGTGGTCGAGCCATTTCCTCGGGCTGATGAGTTTTCCTTTCCTTTTTCTTTCTTTGTGTGTGCATGTGCATGCGCACACACAACACATGCCATGGTGTGCATGTGAGGGTAAGAGGACAACTTTTCTATGTCTGGGCCTCACCTACTACCTTACTTGTGGCAGGGTCTATTGGGCTGTGAGCTTCTATGAACTCCTCCCGTCTCTGCCTCCCAGTTGACCGTAGATATGCTGGGGTGACAGAAGCCCCCTGTTACATGGGGCCTGGGAATCTGAACTCAGCTACTCAGACTTGTGTGACAAGCTCTTTATCCAATGAGCCATTTCCCTAACCCCTAATGAATGATTTTTTTTTTTTTTTTTGCCGACCATTTGGGGGACTGTAGGAAACAGCAAAAGAAGATTGATTTCCTGAGAAAGATAGTGGAACATGCCAGGTGGGATGAACTGACTACTTATCAGTACCTGTCAAATCTTCTTAGAGAAGTAGAGAAAGTAGTCCAGGAACGAGACGCTCTTAAGCACTTGGTAAGTTTTGTCAAAGTTATGTTAAGAAGTCTTCAAGGTAATATGAACTGTGACTTTAATCAAATGTTCAAAGAATTCTATAAAACACTTCCTATTTTAGTATTTCAACCACTCATTTCCAAATTCCTCAAAATTTGATCTTTTAGCCAAGGGCAATTTTTAAAAAAATGTTGATTATCTATTTGCAAGCAGAGAAAGAGAGAGAGGGAGAGTGAGCTTGCCAGGGCCTCTAGCACTGCAAACAACACTCCAGACGCATGCATCACTTTGTCCATTTGGCTTTCCATGAATATTGGAGAATCAGACCCAGGCTGTCGGGCTTTGCAAGCAAGTTCCTTAACCACTTAGCAATCTTTTCCCTCCAGCACCAAGTTTTTTAAATTTTGAAACAGGGTCTTGGTACATAGAAGTTAAATTTGAACTGCTGTCACAGTCTCCCAAGTGCTGGAATGACAGCAATAGGCAACCTACCTGGCTCAGCCAAAACATTTAAAATTTTATTTTTGACTCTTTCATATGTGTATATTAAGTATTTTTTATATTTTACTTATTTATTTATTTGAGAGACAGAAAGAGGCAGAGAGAGAAAGAGAGAGAATGGGTGCACCAAGGCCTCTCGACACTGCAAACGAACTCCAGCCTCATGTGCCCCCTTGCGCATCTGGCTTACAAGGGTCCTGGGGAATCCAACCAGGGTCCTTAGGCTTTGCAGGCAAGCATCTTAATCACTAAGCCATTTCCCCAGCCCTATGTTAAGTATTGCTCATCTCATTCCCTCTCCCAGTTAACTCACCCTTAACCCCCTCTCCTCCCGCTGACATCCTTCCTCCCATATACCCCCTACCCTACCTTCATGGTTTTTTATATACTATGTATTTCAGTTTAGTTATCAGTTGATACAAAGGTCTTCTGCCAGGGCGTGGTGGTGCACACTTAATCCTGACACTCTGGAGAGAGGTAGGAGGATCGCCATGAGTTCAAAGCCATCCTGAGACTTCATAGTGAATTCCAGACCAGCTTGGGCTACAGCGAGACCCTACCTTGAAAAAAAGGGGGGGGGTATTCTGCAATTGTATTATGCATAAAATATTCCAGAGAAGACACTAGAATAGTCTTTCAAGGCGCAGAAAACTCATTCAGCCTGAACCTGCCAATGCCAATTAGACTGGTATTTCATTTACAGTGTGATCCTGAGGACACACACTGGCCTGCTCATTAACAATATTATTATTAGACTGACGTTTCATTTACAGTATGATCCTGAGGACACACACTGGCCTGCTCATTAACAATATGGAGCTATTTGATGTGATGCATTTAGAGAGAAAGTAAGACAGTACTATCAAAACATAGTTGAAAAGCAGAAAAGTGAGCTGGGCGTGGTGGTGCACGCCTTTAATCCCAGCACTCGGGAGGCAGAGGTAGAAGGATTGCTGTGAGTTCAAGGCCACCCTGAGATGACATAGTGAATTCAGTCTGGGCCAGAGTGAAACCCTACCTCAAAAAAAAAAAAAAAAAGGCAGAAAAGTACTTTATACTGATTCAGTTTTGTTTTTTATTGACAGCTTTTTAAAATATTTTTTAATTTGAGAGAGAGGCAGATAGAGAGAGAGAATGGGTGCACCAGGGCCTTTAGCCATTGCAAATGAACTCCAGACACATGCATCACCTTGTGCATCTGGTTTATGTGGGTCCTGGGGAATTGAGCCTGAGTTCTTAGGCTTTGCAGGCAAGCGCCTTAGCTGCTGAGCCATCTCTCCAGCCCTTGACAGTTTTTATGTGTGTACAAAATGTGTTTTGATCATAATCTCCTGCTGTCATTCTCTCTTGCTCCCACTCTCCCACGTTCCTTCCACTGAAACCCTACCCCTCTCTCCAACAAGTCCCTCCACTATGTTGATGT